>JAWMAG010000003.1:19347500-19410000 GCA_037013455.1 Ceratitis rosa | reverse complement strand
TAGCTCGACAAACAGTTCAGCGGCCCCGGCCGCTTTTCGAACTTCTTCATAGTCAGGTAATGGAACATTTCTTCCATCGCCATCGATTGGAAAGTAGAGTTCGCCTGCCATTCAGTAGATAGGAGAAGTGTTCCCTCTATAGAGCAAGTATACTCACCACCTCAGCTCTTTGGGCCAGACCGAAGTTTGCACCGATCTTGAAACCTTTTGTAAGTCGCCGGTTCTTTCCCAACCCGCACGTTTAGTGGTCGTCTTACCAGATATTTTTGTGACCTGTCCGAAGACCAAGAAGGGAATGCCATCCCCACACCTCCATTATTTGCTGATGAGTGCAAGTCGAGCAGAAAATTGTTTTCGACGTCGAACCTTCACTGGAGCATAAAGTATTTAAGCTCCTCCACCACCGAGGAAAAATAAAAGTCATTAAATGCTAAATGCACAGAAAGCGGTGGGTATTTTTGAATTTATTTATTATATTATATAACACGATTCAAATAATTTTACAGCGATCGTACGATCTTTAAAACCACTGCCGATCTGATTGACCGCTATTAGTTAAAAGTGATCTTGAATTTATGATTCCTTACATCATAAAAATCTGACAACTGCGTACTCTCAAATACTTCTAGTTTTTAATGATTTATATCACTCTTCTCCGCTAAAATTGATCATAAGATTTTAAGTAGATCTGCTAAACACCCGTTTGTCTGCAATGCGATCTTGCAATTTTTAACTGATCTTGCTGTGTTTTGACGAATACTGTGACTTCTAAATGGTCTTATGTATCTAAAATGGTCCTCTGCATTTACACTGATCTGGGCAGCATTTGTAGATCCTTTCAGCATCGTCTGATCTGTATATTGTCTACTGATCTTAACAGGATGTGGATCTTTTCCGCAATAAGTGATCTTTATTTTATCTACTGATCGTGGCAGTGTTTGTGCATCTTTTCAGTATTAAGTGAATTTAGCTTTTCCCACCGATCTTGGCAGTACCTGTGGATATTTTCACCTTCAAATTATCGTCTTTTTGTCTACTGATCTTGGATTTTTTCACTTTCAAATGACCCTCTTTTTGTCTACTGATCTTGCGTTTGATCTTCAAATGTCTACTATGCTACCAATCTTTTTCAACATTGACGATTTTCATGCGATCTTGAGGTTCAGCCTTAAGGCATCATGCGAAACTCAGCTGTTTCTAAAGAATCCAACTGATCTTACTCTTCTCAACTAATCTTGCCATTTTCTACTCTCCTGTTTGGACTTCACACTGAAATCCCCATATTTGTTTTGTCTGTAAATCATTCTAAGAGCAACAGCTTGTATTATAATTATAATTTTTCGTCAGTATTTGTTCCTTTGGAAGTTACCGGAAGAAGATTTGCCGATCGTGTTCACTTCCATAATCCATGATCCTAATTATTGTTAATTTATATTTTATTATTTTTTTTTGTAATTTTTTATCATAACCTTTATAAAATTCTTAAGTGTTCTAACGTTTTTTTTTCATTTTAAAATTCCATTTAATTGCGCAATTTAAATAAGCACCGTTCGTTCTTTCTTTCCACGCTCACTCTACGACAGCAGCAGCAGGATATCAAATCGCAAATTAGCACGTAGTACTTACTAAAGCGATAAAAGGAATCATTGAGTTGCCTGGCAGCGAAATAAATTATGGAAAAAAACGGCAATGGTGAGTTGCAACAAGTAAAAGGACAACGTAATAATAAAGTCGGCATTGAATGTTTGCAAATCGAAAAACTCCAGGAAAGAAATAGAAAAAACGTGTCAGGGATTAGAGGCAAAAATGCAAACGAGGAAATTATTTGTTTAGTTGGAAATTGGATACGCCAAGCCATAAATATCTATTTTAGTGTATAGGCATATGGTATAAGGCACGCGTAGAAGAGGGAGTCAACATCTTATCAACAAGGTGCAATGGCTAGCAGCCAATGCAGACAATGTCACAAGGTCGCTATGCCGTAGCTAAGGCCAAACAAAGGGGCAAAGGACATAAGGGGATAAAACGGTTTGCTATAAGTTAACCTTAGCTGAGGTTGCGTAAATAAAAAAAAAAAAATAAATAAATAAAAGTTTATGAAAGCGTAGGTGATGCAGAGATTTTTTATATTATCCTGCGAGAATTTTTTTTTTTTTTTTTTTTTTTTGGTTATTCTGCGAATGATAACGTCGGTGTCTGTGCGTGTATATACTCATGCTTTATGAGATTGCACTCAAAGTAGTTGAGTACTGCACTCAAAGTATGAAATCAGTATATATTTTTTCAATTTTTTTATTACTTTTTTTTATATATGTTTTTATTGTTGTTGTTGTTTTCCATTGCTTTCCACTGCTTCATGGTTGCCACACATGTTTTGGTGTAATTTTCCTGTATGGCACTTTTTCATCTCATTTTCAATACAACATCAAAGTCTATTTTACTTTTTAAATAAAACTTTTACTTTTCCTTCGCTTGCTTTCTCCAAATACACATTAAATAATTTATGTGCCTTTTAGGATAAATCGCTGAAGTGGATGAATACAATAATAAAAAAAGTCGTACATACATAGATAATTTTGCACTCGCCATAAAAATTAAACTACTATGTACACATCCACACCCACACATACCTATATATGTACATATACAATATAAAAAATAATATGCACAGATGTATGAAAGTACATATAGAAGAATAAGTTTAGTTTATTATACACCAACACCGCATATCCTTGAGAGTGCTTATGTCTTTTTGTGTTCATATGTATTGTACATATGTATATTCATTGTATGCTTGACAGCAGCGCGCTTATCAGTATCTGCGCAAGTTTACGCTGTCGGACAATATCTATGGGCCACACACATACCAACACACATACATACATACATACACATAAAATGGTATACGCTCGGATATCGCATATACGAGCGTGCGCGAATGCAAATCCTTAATGGAAATTTACGACATGACTAGCATGACTAGCTAAATATATTGCATACAAACACAAACTTTACACAAATATATGTATGTATGTACATACAGAAGGACAAACACACATATTATGTAAGGTTACATGTATAAAACTTACATTTGAAATATTTATTTATGTATGCAAATATATGTAAGTAAAATCTCATTTACTATACATTTGATTTATGACTTCTTGGTGTTAAAAAAAGAAAAAAAGCAGAACACAAGATAGATAGACAAATATGTTTCACACTTAAATCTATCAGCTTTTTAAGTGTTCACAGTATTTAAAATGGAAAACTATAAAACTTTATGTGTGCACATTAAAACTTTTCAAATATCAAATGTTGTTAAACTTGTAATTAATTAGAGTAAAAGTCATTGGAAAATTTTAAAACTTGATATATAAACGTATTTATTAGTGTACTAAGCGCTTGCCAAGTTTGAAGGGCATCACATTAATAATACATTTATTGTCTGAATGTCCTTTTTTTCTAGCTGAAAAGAAATGTCCAAAAAACTTTCCAAAATTAAGCAGACACTATAAAAATGTTTTTTACTGCATTTGCTTTCTCTTCGAAAATTTGTAGTAAAATTAATTGAAAATCGGCGTACGAACGTATCTGGTAATTGTCTAATAGTACAACAAATTTTAGCTATATCGTAATATATATGCGTACGCTGCATGAATGTCCTTTTTATTTATAAAACTTAAAATTTCAGGCAGGCAGCCGCTTTTTCGTCCGTTATTTATGAATTTATGAATTCTACCATTGAAACTAGTATATCGAATTCAAATAATTGCACATGAATAATAAAAATTTTTTATCATGTACACTTTTTGTATGAATGTAGACAGTTTCCATTTACAAAACTTATGGCAGCCTAGGTAAATCAATTCAGATGTCATGCAATTTCAAACTGCAATATTCGGCTAACGCTTAAAAATAGTTTGGTTTAACATTTGTTATGAATATATCGAAATCATAGCCATCTCACCAGAAAATTTCATTGCAATCACAAAAACAATTCCGCCTCTCTGCATATATCCTTTTCTTTTAATAAAGCGAAAAATTCAAATACTAGCCATTGTCTTGGACTCAAGAGCCTGGCAGCTAAGCTCACAACAACTTTACACATGTTGATGGCATACTTTGTATATACCTTTTTTCCAAATGTTTACAAACTTTGCTAAAATCAACATAAAATGCTGTTGTTTACGCAGGAACCAACACACAACTTTTCCATTGCCAACAATGTACAAAGTTTAGTTTACTACATTCGCAGCGTAAAACGAAAAAAAAAATAATAATTTACTTCACTCCAGCACTTGCATAATGAAGGCAGTAAAACTCTACAATTGCATACACGTAAATTTACGGCGTTACCACATCATTATTGTTAGGTCTTTTTTTATTTTTTGGTTGTTGGAACGGTTTTTTACGAGGAATTTCCGTTTGCTAATTTTTTTTTTTATTTATTTTTTTTGACTTTTAATAATGCAGCATTTTTAATTAAACGCGCATTTTTTTTTGTACCAAGCTTCTAGTAATTTGCATGCTTAAACTTGGTAAAAGGTTGTAGAAAGCTTTTGAGTAAATATATACAAAATTTCAGCGCGCTGAGTGCAATATTACCATGTGGCTCTAAACATCCTTTTTTTGCGGAAAGTCTAAAACCTGCGCTACTATGCCAAAAGTTGATTAAAATATAAAGCATGGTGCAATAAAAAATTCGAAATACTTTAAAAATTAATAGCTTTCAGCTTAGCATTTCAAATGAGTGCATAATTAATTTGTTTATCCAAAGTAAAGCGTGAAATTTTGACCACCTATTCACGCCTCAGGAATGAAAATCCATTCAAAATTACTACTCGCATAATCAGTGTTTAACATAATTTGATGATAACTCATCATTGACTAATACTATCATTAGGGTACGAAAAGTTATAATCCTCTTACAACTTTTACAAAAGCAATTCCAATGAAATTAGCGAGGAATTTACATATAAATTAACGTACAGACACATGTATATAAAATGTAGGAATAATAAAATTAATAATAATAGAAAGCAATATCGTGCAAAATGTCAAATCACTCAAACAAATTTAATTCGAAACGACCACGCATAAAAAGGAAATTGATTGCCATTAATATTGTGTACACATACACTCAAAGTGTTACTGATATCCCAACAGACAATAAAAGTGAGATCCAGTTAGGAAGCGTACTTAAGCGAAAAATATTATTATTAATATTTATTTATTTGAGAAACTCTACACACAGGATATTAGAATAGGGCCCTTAAATAAAAAGTAATTTGGTTGTAATTACTGTAAAAGCTAATTGGATTTTGAAATTCACAGTTCGTTGAAGAAAATATCTTAGAAATTGTAAGAATTACGGGTAGAGTACATATTTTGCAAATGTTTTATTTAATGAGGTGTTGTGAAAAAATGCTTAACGGAAAAAAGGACATTCGGGAGAAGCTGTTCAAACACTAGCCCTTTGCTTGAAATTTCATGTGTGACATGTGATAAGGCATTTACGTTCATTTGGATAAAAAAAGCTCGAAAGCAGCTAACATTCAAGAGTTTTAATACTAATTTAAAATGTGTGTATTTTACACTTTTACCCAATAATATAGTACTTTGAAAAAAAAAATTCAATTTCGAAAAAAAGATACGCAGAACAAGTTGTTCAAATGTGAGCAACTCAATTGAAATTTCGTATGCGACAAAAGCCAAATCGTTTACGTTTATTTACTAAAGTAGAGCCCGAAATCAATAAGCAGTCAAGAGTTATGAAAAATTGTTTGGTAAGAACAAATTTTAGAGAAAAAAAATATTACCTTTGAAAAAAGGATATACGTGAAGGTTTCCTTAAAGTCCAGTAAATTTGTTGAAACTTCTTACATATGTAGGGCTTTAATAACGACGTTCATATAATAAAAATGAATATGATATTCATAAAAATGTACATGTTATGAGACTTTAAAAATGCGGGTACATTTTTCCATAACTTACTGTTTTTTTGCTAGATGATAATTTGAAAAAAATATATTTGTGTAATAAATATTCTCTTGGCAGCCAATGGTAAATATAAGCTATATATATACAATATATAAGCTGAAAAGGATTAAGTTAACGGGTATTGAGTTTAATACATTTTGACAGTAGACAGCTGGGTAATAAGTGAGTATGACAAGCCAAGCTGCAAGCGATAATAAAAATAAAGAAATACACCTAAAAGAAAAAACGATAAGACAAAATGTAAATAAATAAAGCAATATTAAAAAGGATACATACCATATATAGAGGAAGCACAATGTCAAATGATAAAATATAAATTGCAACAGAAAAAGGCTTAAACACAAAATTGTGTATTGTAAATAAAAGAAAATGCAAAAATAAAAAAAGAGAAGCAGACTAAGTAGGAAAACACAACAAAGGGCCATAAGTCGACTGCTATGTGGTTTGACCTGCTTCTGTCAGAGCGTTAAATAAAAATAGGTACCGGGATATAAAATGCAATTGCAAAAGTAGATGTGAAAAATCATATTACAACGACACACAATTGAGCACAGCACACAGCAGGACAAAGAATAAAGTCAGTGTGCTGTCAGTTTAGTAGATGAAAAAATTTCGAATAAAATAAATAAAACAAACAGCAAGCAAAAATAGCTATATGAGAAGAGTGCATGGGATATGGGTAAAAATGGAAATATAAATAAATAAACAAAATAAAAAATAAAATAAAAAAGGATTGTTTATTAAGAAAATAATAAAGAAAAAGTTAAATGAGAAAAAAGGTTACAGGTGAGCTGGCAAAGATATCCTTGTCTGCTTGCAAATGGAATTTACGTTCATAACTTTAATAGAATACTTGCAGGTATTAAGAAATAAATATACATAGAAAAGCCTTAAATTATATGTAAATGTAAGCAATTTATAATATCCTAAGGAGAGATAAGTGTGTATGAATAAATTTGCGTATATATAATTTTATAAAAACAAAAAAAAACAAATACAACCGTCCGTGCATATATCGAGAACGAGAAGGCGTTGTGTAGCATTAAGGATAATTCAAATATCTACGATATGTCTGCACATGATGGCATTTCATTTAATGACAAGTGAGTTGGGTGTGTCTGTTTGCCTCTGTGCGCTTGTGGACATACTCAGAGACTAAATGCAGCGCTCAAAGTAAACCTGGGCTGTCAAAAATTGATCAAAAGCTTCAGGTCAATTTTCGTGTGGTATGGGACAAGGAAATGAATATGAGTAAGTTGAATAATAGATAATAGCAAGGATATGCAAAAGGCAAGGTAAAGCAAACATTTAATTGAAATTGTGACACACAATAAGTATCTAAGCACATGTCCTGTATATGCATGCAAATATTCCGAAAAGCGAGTCAACCAAGCGTATGCATATTTGACACACTTCAACCGCAGCAAGCGAGTGTTAGTGCTTGGGAGCTGCATATATGTATGTATGTATGTATTTACACCAACAAAAAAAATTATCTGTTGTCTTTAGTTGCATTGTTTATTTTAGCTAAATTAATTTTAACTGATTTATATGCTGAAACCACTTAAACAAATCTTTAAATTCGACATAGACAATGCAGCTACTAATTTTAGATAACAAATATTTGTACAACTGTTAAAAGTTGTCTTACCACAATGGCAATTATGTCAAACAAGGTATACGAATGGCAAATGCATACTATTTTATGTCTACAAAATTTCATTCAATTTGTTAGAAATTTAAAGCAGTTGCACGAATGTCCTTTTTTCAAGAAGTGCTAAAAATTGCTTTAGATCTTTGATAAATGCATGCCAAAGCAAGAGTTTAAAAATATGTACGAAAATAAATTTCTTAACTTACAATAAAGCACGTAAACGTAATTTGACATATTCCTCAAACGAAAACAAAAAAAAAAATACTTTTAAATTGTAGGAAATTTTCAATTATTTTCTTTTAAAAAATTACCGAAAATTATAATAAATCTTTAATAAGCGCAATGAAAAGAGGGTGATAAATGCAAATTTGAAAAAAATTAAATCTCTACAAACGCACAAATTCTGTTAAAAACTGTGGATTTTTTCGATGACAACTTGAATGTATTTTTTTTTGTTTTCAAAAAGTGCAGAAGATTGTCATAAATCGTTCATAAATACTTTAAAAACAGATAAATTGCCATGCAAATAAGCATTTGAAAATTGGGTTATACTTTCGTTGACTGCCGAATGTCCTTTTGAAAACGAGTGATTTTTTTTTTAGCAGTTACAAATATAAGTTTTAGCTTAGACATGATTCGCAGTCTAAAAGAAATATCAATGTAAGCTAAAAACAAATTATTATTTAAATATGTTGACTATAATTTAAGTTTTCCTAAACTTTTCTTGAAAAAAAAGTATTGCAGTCCCAGATTCATGTACAGAAAATTTTATAATAATTGCTAATATTTTTCAAGGGCGTTTTTTACTAATAAAAATTTATTTATCATGCAAATGACATAATAAGTATTTAACAAACAAACAAAGTTATGAAAAATTACTTTTTCGGCTTCCAGCAATTTTTTTTTTCAAATATTCACTTTAAATTTCCACCATTTCAGCGAAACTTAGGTATGTGAATGTCAAAACTTGCAGACTATCAGCTAAAAGATGTTTCGTATAAATTGGTCAAATTTTTCTTTCGCTACACGAATGTCCTTTTTTCGCACTGCACCTAAAAAGCTTCGACATTTGTTTAAAAATGCAAAATTACATTATTATTTAATATTATATATATATATAAAGATCTTTACTTAGCACACAATTCCTGCTCACATACATGTATGTATGTATGTATGATAACATGTATTATTTTTGTACAAATAACACCTCTACACAAGTAAACAATGTAAACATCATTTATTATATCGCACTTCACTAGTCATAATGAAGGTTTCATCAAAGCGAGTGGCACCTGCTGATATATAGTGGCAGCTCCTGCTGTCTACAACATTTTCACTTACTTAACTACACATAAATACACACATGTAGACATATAAAATGCTTCAGTCCAAATTGCCTTGCATATTTTCATATCTACAATATGTTTATAGTAAGATTCCTTTGCTGCCAACACTCCATTGAACTACAACGGCTTCATTCACCAATGAGTTTTGTTTGAAAAAAAAACTTGTTTGCCTTCTCTGCTTACACTTCTTCTTCTTCTTCTTTTTTTTTTGCTTTTTGTTTAACGGCATACAACAAACAACCATGCTGTGATTCACTTTGTTCCTTTTGTAAAAACACATTCTGTATGGCATGTAACGAAACAAAGCATACAAAAACAAAACTAAAAAAGAAACAATAAGCAAAGTAAAAATAAATAGTAAGCTGGTAACAAGGATATGCGCATAACTTTATTGTTATACTACAAACTGATATTTTTGGTTCATTTTTTTTTTTTTTTTTTTTTTTTGTACAGTTATGAACCGCCAGCCGCTCGTTCGTATACAATTGTGTTAACGTACTACACGTATATGTATTCGTCATTTACATTCATTAATTTTATTTGTGTGGACAGCAGAAAGCAAAAATCAGCAACTTAAAGCAATAAACAACATAATGAATGATTTTTGTGCGCTCAACAGTGCTGCGAAATAGATTTTTTTTTTTCATATGCAAAAAAAAGGACATTGGTAGGATGTAGTTATATTGCAAGTAATTTATTTGAAAATTAACACAAGTTTTGCCATGTTCGTTTCGGAAATGAGAGCTTGGTTGCGATAATCGCTCAGAAGTTGTGACACAATTATGGCGGGATGTTTATTTTTATATATTTCAGGCCAAATCTACCAAGTAAGCAAAAAAGTTACTTAGGAAAAAAAGGACTTTCCGTGGAAGTTACTTGGAAGCTAGTAATACCTTTGAAATTTCGTATTTGGCTAAAGCTAAGGTGGTTACGTTCATTTTGCAGCGATGAATTGAAATGCTAAAACAATATGTATTTGGTACTTTCAAAGCAATCATGTAAAACTGTTTTTCAAAATAAGGCACTCATGAGCACTTTGCCCCCTATCTTCATTGAGCTAACAAAGTTCGATACAAAACTTACATTTAAGAAAAGTTGGAAAAAAGGACATTCAGCTAGAGTTACTTAGAGGCGAGCAATTTTTACGAAACATTGTACAGAGAAGGTCTTTTAGTAAATACGTTCGATTATGAGATTAAAAGTAGTGATCTTTTATGATAAGAAATACTTAGTACAAATCAAAGAAAGGAGATACAAAGATGGTTAAAAAAGTCTCAAAATTAATTGACTACAAATTAGTGAAAAATAATAAAAATAATAATAATTAAAAATTATCTTTACAACCTGAGTTTTTGCACAAGATTTACGAAGAAAAAAATTCTTCAAAACTTACTGAATATATTGCATTTGAAAAACTTAGTAGAAAACTTTTAAATTGAATATTAGTTTAAAATTGCATATATTGCGTTAATTTGCATAATTCTCCACAAAAGGATATTCGTGAAGTAACGCAAAATTTTAACGAATTTGTTTAACATTTTATATGCGCTGCATGTGCAGTACATTGCGTTAATTTAACTAATATGAGCACGATAACTTCTACTATTATGAAACTGCAACATTCTAAAAACAAAAATCACCTATCAGCCAAGAGCAGATTTATACAAAGCTGACTACGTTTGAGTTTCGCAATTTAATTGAAATGTATACTTGTGCATTTGGCAGCTTAACTGTTTCTTATAGAAAAATGATTACTTAGCCGTGCACGTGTCGACGAAAGGACATATGGCCAGGCCAAATTAACATTATATGTATATCTTGTGACATTTTAATTTATATAATTCATATAACCAAAAAATTTGACCCAAAGCCATTAGCCGTCAGGGTAGATTTCACCTACTAAAAGTTTTTCACATTGTTTGAAAGTTTTATTATTATTTTTTATTATTATTACTATTTACTTTTTTCATAAAAATACCACTTTAAAGAACGAAATGGTCGTTGATAGTGAAATAAATATATATTATTGGCACTTTGTACCCGCTGAAGCGATTTTCGGCCGAGCGTCTCCTCCAATTTGTGGTTTTGTGTCTTGATGTTTTTCCAACAAATGGAGAGATCTACAGTTTATACTAAGCCGCCTCTGAACGGTTGATGGTTTTTTTTTTTATGAGGAGCTTTATTTCTTGTCAGAAATACTCTCGGAGGGGTTGACATTCCCTGCAAGTTAGCAAATAAAACCAAGTCAAGTAAAATTAGTGCAGCAAAAATATGAAATGCAAGAAATCACTTACAATTACACAAACGTTATAATGAAATGGGTGGGTGAGTGCCTTAAAGTCATAGGAAAACCGAATGTCATTAATATAGCAAGCGAACTAAAAAAAAACAGCACAAGCAAAGTAGGAATGGAGAAAAATAGCAAGTAGTTAAAATAGCTATGAGCAGCTGTGCGGGAAATTACAAATATTATCCTTAAGTGGGCAATCGTGGATATAAAGCAGTAAAGGATAATGTCTCCAATTGCAGTCATTTACTGTGAAAGGAAAATTTTCATGCTCTCACTTGAGCAGACTAACGTCGTGCTTGACCTACTTCTGCAGTTGAAAGCTGGAAAGAAAAACATAAAAACAAAATATCTAAGCAATTTTATGAAGGGTGCAAAAAAGCTAAAGCATGATAACAAACTGCTTTCTCTTACAATTAAGTAGATAATATAATTTACAAGATATTACGTTTAAGCTTGTATATTATGAGTCGGTTTTCACAGTACGAACGTAAAATGTACTGTAGCGCGCGCATACAAAATTTCGTGAATATTAGCCAATTATATATCGCACCAATTGAATGTCCTTTTTTTTGAGAGAACCCAAAATATATGAATAATTGAAAACATGTGTTGATTTTTTCAAAAAATCAATATTTACACAATTTGTAAAATTATTTAATCACTTTCGCTTAAATCGGTGTTAATTAACCGGAAATCTTTTATAAAGTTTGCAGGTTTTCCATTTCTTTTATTAATTTATGGCAAAGCTACATTAGCCTAATATGTTTAACCCTGCTTCGCCTAACGCAGAAAAAGTGATTTTAATACCTTTTCTACATATTAAGTGCTTTAAAATTACATCAATTAGTTAACAAAAACACCTAAATCAGCATAAAACCACATTTAAAAAAACACATTAAGCGTCCCATAACAGACAATCTATTAAATACCACGTTTTTTTCGTTTATTTTCATTTTTATTTTTATTTTATTTTATTTTTGTAACCATAATATGCGCACACACTAAAACCACAATCCTTCCACACAACTCACATTACATTTCAAATTAATTGGTCGCAAAAAATTGCTTGCATATAAAAAGGATATTCGCACAGTATATGAAGCGTTCATGCGATTCAGCTGAAATTTACCACCAGCATTGTCATAGCTGTGCGACGTTCACAAACCAATTTGGAACATATTTACAGCAGATGCGCTTCAAGCATTGAAGCTATTAAACTTTACAGGTATTTCATATGCTACTATTAACATGGTAACATACATAACCACACTTGTGCGTACCGAATGCCATGGGCACTTTTTGTGTGGTAAGCAGTTTGAACAGAAATGTTTGTAGTTTTTATATGAGTTGTAATGTTTTACGCCGCAATTCGTTTTATATACACGTACACATATAGCTGGGAGTTATGCTATAAGCGTATTTCAGTACTGTAAGCTGGCTTATTGCATTGACCTCGCCTATATTCATCGCCTCATATGAAGCCAACTTACAAAAAAATAAAATAAAAGAAAATGATATCAACACATTAAAAGCAATAGCAAACATTTCTTACTTTATCATAAATCTTTGTGGTTTTCATATGAAATAGTATTTTACGCTGAAACTTGTTGCATGTACGTACGTCCATCGCCCTAAGCTATGCTCTGAGCCCATTCTTTTTATGTCGCGCGCTTATAAGCTTCTTTACTGCGTACCATATATCATTTTTACAATTTAAATGGAAAAGCTGGAAAATTCTTGTTTACTCGCCACAAATATGCTTTAAAATTGTCATAAAAGCATATTTTATGGAAGTACTTCCAATATTTTGTAAATCAAAGTGTTTTACACTGAAATGCGCTGCACGGAGATGTTTGATCTGTAGCTAAAACAAAGTCGAGTTTTTCCATATATATCCTTTTTGTGACTTAACATGCAAAAGCCAAAAAAAGATTTACGCACAATACGAAAATGTAGGTATTATTTGTAAAGGCCTTTAATTTATACCATACAAACGACATAAAGTTGCGCTGAAATTCATGCGATGAACGTATACATATAGTTAGAGACTGTGCCATAAATGTTTTCCATTTGAATAGTAAGCAAATAACGACTTTCTTACACTATATCCCTTTTTCAATTTGAAAAAAAGTTTTTAAAATTTCACGCTTATAGCGCTATGTAAGCAAATGTCCTTCTGCATGAATTTTCAAACATTAAAACTTTATCATTATAAATACTATAAATAATATATGATATGCAAATAATATTTTTCCTGGTACTCACATAGCCAATTCATGCGCTCGGTATACTCCACTTTCCGCTTCAGATCCTTAACGAGCGCACGGAAATCCTCATCATTGAAATGACATTGTATGATTGTGTTATTCAACTGCACAATATTATATTCATTGTTGCCATTACTGCCCGGTCCGCCAGCGGTGGGTTGTTGTTGCTGTTGCTGTTGCTGTTGCTGTTGTTGTGATTGTGTTGATGTGGTATACGGCTGTTTTGCCGTCGGTGAGGGTGTCAGCGCCGGTGACGACACCAAGTTGCCATTACTCGTCGCGTCCACATGACCGCCCAGGCTGAATTTGCGCGTCGAATCGCCATGAAGCGCCGCCGCAGTTGCAGCCGCCGCCGTCGTCGGTACGCCTTCCACATTACTGCACGACTTACTCAGTATGATCGTCGAGCGATTGGCAATGGTATTGGCAGCTAAGAGATGTTCACCAGCGCCGCCACAGCTGCCGCGATGATAAGGAAATTTACCACCGCCAACGGTGAAGTTATTATTTTTCAGCGTTACCTGCAGCTGATTGCTCAACAGCTGCTGCTGCAGCAATTGTTGACTACTGGGATGCGTGGAGCAATCGCTGGCACGCCGCCGTCGATCCATGCAGCCGCCGCCTATGCCGCTGAAAGGTGGCTGCAGGAAGGCATTGCTATAGCTGCGCTGCTGCTGATGCTGCTGATGCTGCTGCGGTGGTGGTGGCGGTTGGTTTGACTTTTGTTTGGTTTGACTAGAAATGTTCGAGGTGACTGAGGGCGTCCCGCTGCCGCTACCCTGTTGCGCCAACTCGACAGTGGCGTCGCTAATATTGTATAAATTATTGGCATTGCGTAAATTCGTTTGCTGTTCCACATCATTGGCCGCGTTGGTGCGCATTAGCTGTTGGCTGGCGTTACTGTCCGTGCTCACAGCACTGCCGCCGCTCATAATGATTAAATGTTGTGGCTGTTGCGCGGTTGCTGAACTGCTTCCGGCAATTTTACCGTTACCACGCGTAGTGCTACCGCGTCGACTCAGATGCCGACGGCGTATTACGGTAATACGATGCTGACGTTGCTCATAGAATTGCACCAGCAGTTCCTCGAGTACGGCAAGTGAGCGCGCGCGAGTTGCGTCGCACGCGGTGACGCTCGTCGCAAGCACAGATGACTTACGCCGCACCGTACCAGCAGTGAATGTAGCGGAAGTCTCCTCCTCCTCCTCCTCTTCTTCGGCGTCTTCGACGTCCTCGGCTATGTTTTCTACAACTGCCTCGTCGTCGTCCTCGAATGAGCTTAGTGTTGGCTCCTCCTCGGCACGTGGCGCTCGTGTTATGCGTGCAACACCAATGTCCGCTTTGCAGCTGCTGCTCGCCAAAGAACTATCAGGCGTCAGACTGCGCTGACTGACTAGCGATGTGCCTGTTGCTATGTGCGCCGTCGTTTCCCGTTTCTTGCGATAACCAGACGCTGCTGCTGCGCCCTTACGATCAGTTTCCGGTATAGAGTGACGCAAAAGAATATCCTGCAACTGCTTGCGCTGCTTTGCCGGACTGTATGGGTTTACCAATTTGAAGTCACCATAGATTTTAGCCAAAAAACGTACACGCGATGCAATGTAGCCGATTTTACGTAACGCGCGTACATCCGCGCTTACACTCGCATGCTGCGTGTGGTGTCTGCGTCGTTGTCCACTACTGCTGCCACCGCCGCCACTAACACCTGTCACGCCACTCCAACCACTTACCGCACTGCCGCGTCGGCTGTCAACGTCTGCTGATAACTCCGCGTGCGCGTGTTCGCGTCGCCAGCGAGCGCGTCGTTTGGGCGCACTCTGTAGCACGTGCGCTGGGAATGCCGGACGCGCACGGAATGTATAAACTTCACTATTTTCGTCGCTATCGTCACTAGCGCTGCTGCCGCACGAAGTATTCGCCGCCGATGATAACGAAGTGGACGACGAAACCGAACAATCTGAGGCGCAGCTGAGTTGATAGTATTCTGCTGCCTCCAAATGTTCGGCCGCGAGGCTGAGCGTAATGGGCGTGTTGCCGGTACCAGTGCCAGTACTGGTGCTGTTACTCAGATGTGGTGCGCTTGTTGTTGCGGGCGCCGGTGGTGTTTCTACAATTCTAGTCGCTGCTACTGCTGAAGCACTCACAGTGGGTTCATCGGTTGGGGACTCTGACTCAGTGTACGTGGTGGCGGCGCTGGGTGTGCTGTCATCACACTTGTTAGCAGCTGTCTGGCCAGTTTTACTTTCTCGGTCGCTCGCTGTTGACTCGGCAGTTATTGTTTTTGTTGTAGTTGTTGTTGCTATTGATTCTTTGCTGTTTGTTTTTTGTGTATCAACTGTGTCGTTATCGCTGGCTGCGTCTGCGTCTGCAGTTGTTGTTATGGCTGTTGTTGTTGGCGTTAGTTTTGGCGGTGTTGGCTGCGGACTGCTGCGGCAGCTGCTGTCCTTGTACATTTATAAGCCAAAAAATGCCTCAAAATCAATTGCGCAAACAAGTGGACTTGATCAGCTCGGCCAATAGTACAAAGAGAGAAAGAGAGCGAGGGTAAGGGGGAGAGAGAAAGCGAAAGATTGGACGCTTCAACGTACGCAGTTACCGAACGACTTGAAGTCTATTTACAGCACGAATGGTTGGGACGCCACTGCGCAGGAATGTTTTAAAAATTGTTTTCACTTTTGTTTACGTTCTTTTTTAACTTTTGATTTGAAATTAATTTTACGCTGGCTGCTCTATTATTTAATAATTTTTTGACGATTTTTCTGTCAAAGACTTTTTCTATAATATTATTTACAAAAAAAAAAAAAATTGATTTTCAAAAAAAAAATCTACTGTTAATGTTTTGTGCTATTTTTTCTTTCATTTTTATTTAATTCTATTAACTATTTAGAAAACTTATTGATACTCAATTAGAGCACCTGTTTTTAGTTTTCAAATATTTTCAAAGTATATTTCGAAAAATTTTGAAAATTTATTTTAAAAATTTTTTGGTTACATATTTTTTAAAAGTCCTTCAATAATATTCGAAAACTTTTCTACGATTTTCATGTTTTCAAGTTGTTTTTATTTTTCAAAATCTTTATTTTTTGGAAACCTATTTTGAAAATATTTGGAAAACTTTGGTGAAAATTTTTAAAAATTTATTTTCGAAATTTTTTCGAAAACTTATTTTGGAAAATGTTTAAAATAATTCTGAAAGACTTTTTTACGCTTTTCTTGCTTACAAGTCTTTTTCATTTTCAAAATCTCTTTATTTGGAAATATTTTGGTATATTTTTGGAAAATTTATTGTTAACATTTTTGAAAATCTTTAGTGGATAAATTTAATTTTTTTTTTTATTACCTTCTTTAAAAAGTTATTGTCGAAAGTTTTTATTGACATAATGTTAAAAATTTTTCAAATTCTTTCGAAAGCTTTTTCTCTAATTAACTTGTTGAAAGATTTTTTGTTTTACTTTTCAAAGAATATATGAAAACTAGCTTTCCAGGTGTTTTAAAATAATTATCGAAAAGGTTTTCTTCAAATGTTACTTTTCAAATCCGTTTTTGAATTTGTTTTTTTTTTCTTTAACTTTCGAAAACTTATTTTTTGATTTTCTTTATGAAGTTTTAGTATTAATTTCAAAATGTTTTGAGCAAATTTTTTTTTTTTTTGAGAGCCTTTCAACTTAATTTTCAAAAAAATTTCGAAAACTTACTTTTCGCGTTTTTTTTTTTTAATAGTTTTGGACAATTTTTTTAGGAATTGTATAAATTTTGAAAACTTTTTTCAAAATTATTATCGCTTCCTTGACTAATTTTTTTTAATTTTCTTTCTTCCAACGTTTTTTGAAACTTTTTTAACACTTTTTTGAATTTATCTGTCTTTTTTTTCAAAATTTTTGGTAATATATTCTCAATATTTTGTAATTTTATTTTTCCATCAAATGCTATAATTACTTTTATCTCTGCACTTTTCGTGAAAATGAATTTAATTTTTTTTTTAACATCTTTTTATTTTTCATCAGATTCAATACTTTCTTGGCATTATCCGCACAACACTTTTAACATTGATTTTCACAATTCTTTATTTTTTCTATTTTTCCGCGAAAAAAAAAAACAAACACACACACGCACATCAAATTCGCCGCTCCTTCGCCAATTCAACCGCGCATTTGTGCAATTATCCTTACATAGCCTTTGTGCGCTCGCATTAGGAACGTGCGCTAGTCTAGGTTTCACACTACTAGTAATTTTCCACAATATCCAGCATATCCTGCGTGTCCTGCTTGTAACTGTTGTATTGCATATGTAAATTTTATAGCACCATTTAGGTTTTGAAAATTTATACATTCACTTCCACGACATGAGTCGCCTGCCTATTAAATTCCATATCTTTTTATAACATCGTGCAGCTCCTGCTCTCAGCACTTTACATTACCGTGCGTATATTTTTGTTTTTCTTCCACACTTTTGCTTACATGCATTTCTTTGTTGCCATGTCATACATATGTATATCCTCGCCGCTAGCAATTTCGTTTATGCGCTCCACTTCCGCTTTCGTTGATTATGTTAATACAATAACTCACATTCACGTCATTCAAGCCATGCCAAGGCTCTAACAGTGGCAATGGTCAACGGTGGCAACGTATTTAAATTCAAATTTAACTACTTTTGCGACAAGGAGTATGTTTATCAGCAGGATGTGCGAAATCTGTAAATGTAAAAGAAAAAATAGAATAATTATTAAATATGTAAAATTATAACTAATATTTTTCATAATATATTTTTAGCATTTCTAAAGTTTTAATATTTTAATAATTTAATTTTTTCCACATTTTAATAACAAGAATTTTGACAGATATTATGCAAATTTTAGTATGCCTCTCCAATGAGCGGCGTTTTTACATAATTTAAAAGTTATTCAGCAAATTTCAGCACGTCAAGTCAAGATTTTTATTATACATACAAGGACAAGCCTACATACAGGTCAATGGCCAAAGTTAAATAGTGATTTACGAGGATACGATAAAGGAATTCCGTTACAAAAAAAATCATAATTTACAGTATTTTTTATTTTAAATTCTCTGAAATTAAATTTTAGAGAGTTTTTGAATGTCTACGAAATTTTTAAATATTTTTTCTGTAAGGATTGTATATCAAATATTTCGAATTTTTTTTTTTTAAATTTTCGAATTTTTTCAAAAACATGTTAGCGATTTTTTTTCGACCTTTTTTTCAAATATTAAATTTTTTGACAATATTTGAAAAAAACGCTTCTATGTTATATAATCTGAAATATTTATTTTAACAATTACGAAATGTTTTCGAAATTTTTAAAAAAAAATTACCAAAATTCGAAAATTTAAATTTCAACCTTTTCGGAAATTTTCGTAGTTTTTCAAAAAACGTTTTCCAAAATTCTGTCGATGATCTTTGTTTCAGCTTTTTCGACTTTTTTCTTTTGTATTTTTTTTTTTTGAAGCTATTATATATGATTTTTCATAACTGTGTTCCGAAAATTTCATTAGATATTTACATATGTCAATGTAGATGATATCTAAATAATAAACTTTTGACAATATTTGAACATTTTCGAAATATTTGTTTTAACAATTACGAAATGTTTTCGAAAAATGTTTTAAAAAATCTTTACCAAAGTTCGAAAATTTATATTTCAACTTTTTCGGAAAATTTCGTAGTTTTTCAAAAAATCTTAAATCTAAAGACACTCCATTTATTAAAAGAATTTTCGGTTGATATTTCGTTTTCTGAGAATTTGCAAAGGACTAAAATAAAAATTAGAAAAATTTAATTTTTTTCACTTTTGGCTCCCTATTTATATTTTCATTTAACTTGAAAATTTTCTGATTTGTTTAGTTTTCTTTGCAATAATTTTATAGACTTCTGAATTTCTCGGATATTATACAGTGGTCAAAAAAAGTATTCATCCTCAACTAAACAACTTAATGCTTAGAAAATTTTATAATAGCAACTGAACGAAACAAAAAAAGTTTAAACAAATAATGCAATGTTTAGCTTATGGTGTTAGTTTTTCTGTTTTTATTGTTTTGGTAGCAAAAAAAACTATAAATAAAATAACAAAAACGCAATTCTTATGCGAAACATTGAAAAACAGAGCAAGAAAGGTATTCGTCAAATGCTCATGGCGAATACTTTTTTTGACCGCTGTAATTTTTAAAATATTTTTAAAATTTCGAAAGATTTTTGAAATATTTCTCATCTTGTAAATTCATTTTATATTTATTATACATTAATATTCCTAACATAATTTTTATTTAAAAAAAAAATTTCGAATTGTTCGAAATTTTCAAAATGTTTGTTATTTTAAATCTTTTCGGCTTACTTTTTAATTTATTTCGACAATTTTTTCAACTATTATTTGTGTTGAAATTTGGGGAAATTTTAAAAATGTTGAAAATTTTTAAATATTGGTTTTAGTTTTAATTTTTTTTTAGAAATCATAAAATCTTTTAAAATTTTTCTTTGATTTCGTTATAGAAAAAAAATATTTTGGAAACCCATAGCAGATTTTTTATTTTTTTTTTTTTAATACTCGTTTTTTTCGAAAATTTTTTGATTTTAATTTTGTAATTCCTTTCCTTTTTTCCAAGGACTCAACGTTTCATTTGGTTTGGCAAAATTGCTGTCATTTCTTCTGAGCTGCACTAAAAATTTAATATTGTTGCTTGCAAACAACCGCAGCTGCAAACCATTTAGCCGAACAAACCGAACCCAACCGAGCCGAATGAGCTCTACGAACACTGAAAACAACAAACATAGATAATAATAAAACAAATACAAAACAAACAACAAACAACAAAAGTCAAAACCAAAAACAAGAATAACATAGAAACTGATAAGAATAGAAAAGAGAAAATTGTTTTTTTTTTTTTGTTTGCTCATTGAAATCAAAACAACAGGAGGTCCTGGCAACCTAGCAACAGCAGCAAATAGTATGAACCACAAAACATGGCAATGTCAGTAACATAAATTTGATAGTTTTTTTGAAGGAGCAGGACAAACAAAAACACACATATCCTTAAGCCACAGATGGGTGCGGCTACTGAGCGGTCAGTTGGGCAATTTCTATGATAAGAAAATAAACAGCAAACCAACAAGAAAGAAAGACATACCATATAAGAGAGAGAAAAGACTGGGGGTACAGTGAGGGGTAGAGTGGGGAGCAGTAAGAGGTGCTTATGGAATTTTAGCTTTAATGTCTACATTTCGTTAGCTAGGCCAGCAAGTGAACTGCATACATGGTTACAAAAATCAAAACAACAGACTGCCAAAATCAACTATCCAAATTTAGACGGGCTAAATGTGCAAGTGGAAGGACACTCAAACACACACACACACACACACACACACACACACATTAATGTCCGTATGGAAAAAGTGAACACATATAATAGCAAACATTTTTCACAATCACTTGCTTGTGGCTTAGCTAAATAGGCTATGTATGAGCAAAGCAAATGGATTTGAGTAGATAAGGATATGACTGACAAGAGCACTTTGGTTTCATGTATCCTAGTTGAGGCGAAAATTCAAAAGCTATAGAAAATATCGAGATTTTCATCTTACGCACATACATATACACATATGTATGTTTTGTAACTGTTTTGTAACCAATTCAAAGCTGTTCACGAGGAGTGGATAATTTATTGTAATGCCAGCAAAGGAGCTGGTGCCTGCCGGTGCAAGCATCAGCTTCTTCGAAAGATATGCTTGGATGAAGCTAAATGTACGCTGCCCAATTCTAAAAAACATATCCCCTAAAGTCTGCACAAATTACCGTGGTATAAGCCTCCTTAATATCGCATATAAGGTCCTGTCGAGCGTATTGTGTGAAAGACTAAAACTCACCGTCAACAAACTGATGGGACTTTATCAGCATGGCTTTAGACCTGGTAAGCCAGCCATTGACCAGATAATCACCATGCGCGAAATCTTGAAAAAGACTAACGAAAAGAGGAACGACGCACACGAACTCTTCGTCGACTTGAAAGCAGTCTCCAACAGGACCTCCCCGAACCGTTCGATACCAAACGAGGTTTCATACTGGGTGGCTCTTCATCGTGTGATTTCTTCACTTCGATGCTGGAGAAAATAATAAGAGCGGCAGAGCTGAATAAAGAAGGTACAATCTTTCACAAGAGTGTACAAATACTGGCTTAACAGCCGCTCCGTTAGTTTCTGCTTTAGAGGACACAATTAAATATCTCCTGTCACCTCATTCGCGACTTGGCTGCCACGGCACTTTGATGTCACAGATAACTTCGTCTATCATGGAACGAGCATTACCACCAACAATAATGTCAACCTGGAAATTCAACACAGAATCACTCTTGCCAACAGTTGCTATTTTGGACTGGGCAGGCAATTGAAAAATAAAGTCCTCTCTCCACGAAGGAAATCCATACTCTACAAGTCGCTCATCATGACCGTCCTACTATATGACGCAGACGCGTGGACGATATCAACATCTGATGAGCCGGCCCTAGGAGTCTTCGAGAGTATTTGCGAACGATTTTGTGCATTGGCAACGGCGAATGCCAAAGACGATGGAACAATGAGCTGTACCAGTTATACGATGATATTGGCATAGTTCAGCGAATGAAGAGACAGCGGCTACGCTGGCTAGGCCATATCGTACGATTGGATGAAAGCATTCTAGCTTTGAAAGTATTCGATGCAGTACCCGCTGGTGGAAGTATGCGAAGAGGAAGACCTCCGCTCCGTTAGAAGGATCAGGTGGAGAGCAATTTGGTTTCACTTGTTATTACCAACTGGCGCCAAATAGCGTAGAGAAGGAACAAATGGCTCGCTGATGTTTACTAAGCTATAATCGCGTAAGCGGTGCCTGCACTAATGAAGAAGAAGAAGCATTAAAATAACTTAATATAAATTGAATAAACTTACAAAATATTAAGAAAATAAAACAAAATAAAATAAAATAAAATACCCTAAATTAAAATAAAATACAATAGAATAAAATAAAACAAAATAAAATAAAATAAAATAAGAAAAAATAAGATAAAATAAAGTAAAATAAAATAAAATAAGTAAAAAAATTAAAAAAAATAACATAAAAATAAAATAAAACAAAATAAAATGAGTAAAAAAATTAAATTAAATAAAATAAAATAAAACAAAAGACAATAAAATAAAATAAGAAAAAATAAAATAAAATAAATTAAAATAAAATAAAATAAGTAAAAAAATTAAAAAAAAAATAAAGTAAAAATAAAATAAAACAAAATAAAATAAGTAAAAAAATTAAATTAAATAAAATAATATAAAATAAATTAAAATAAAATAAAATAAAATAAAATAAAATAAAATAAAATAAAATAAAATAAAATAAAATAAAATAAAATAAAATAAAATAAAATAAAATAAAATAAAATAAAATAAAATAAAATAAAATAAAATAAAATAAAATAAAATAAAATAAAATAAAATAAAATAAAATAAAATAAAATAAAATAAAATAAAATAAAATAAAATAAAATAAAATAAAATAAAATAAAATAAAATAAAATAAAATAAAATAAAATAAAATAAAGTAAAATAAAATAAAATAAAACAAAATAAAATAAAATAAAATAAAATAAAATAAAATTAAATAAAACAAAACAAAATAAATATAAAAATTAAATAAAATAGAATAAAAATAAAATAAAATAAAATAAAATAAAATAAAATAAAATAAAATAAAATAAAATAAAATAAAATAAAATAAAATAAAATAAAATGAAATAAAATAAAATAAAATAAAATAAAATAAAATAAAATAAAATAAAATAAAATAAAATAAAATAAAATAAAATAAAATAAAATAAAATAAAATAAAATAAAATAAAATAAAATAAAATAAAATAAAATAAAATAAAATAAAATAAAATAAAATAAAATAAAATAAAATAAAATAAAATAAAATAAAATAAAATAAAATAAAATAAAATAAAATAAAATAAAATAAAATAAAATAAAATAAAATAAAATAAAATAAAATAAAATAAAATAAAATAAAATAAAATAAAATGAAATAAAATAAAATAAAATTAAATTAAAATAAAATAAAAATATAAAGCAAACAAACATAAAATAAAATAAAACAAGACAAAATGAAAAAAAAAATAAAAAAGGATAAAAATAAAAATTAAATTAAATTAAATTAAAAAACTCAAGTAAAGTAAAATAAAATTAATGAAATTAAAATATAACAAAAATAAATAATTTAGAATTTATAATGTAACAAAAGCAGATAAAGCGAAAAGTAAAATTTTAATTAAAAAAATTATAAATTGATTAAAATTAAAGCTTTGAAAATATATAATAAAGTAAGAAATCTAACAAACATTAAATAATATCAGGTGTGGAACTTTGCCTCCGCCGTTTTCCGATGGGTGGCTGTACCGGCTGAGGCTGGTTGAAAGTGAGTGTGGACAGTGCCTAACGAATAGTCATCGCCGTTTCAGTGAAAGTTGTTCTTGTTTTCGTATTATTCACGCCCGAAAATGTCCGTTTATGTGCCCAATTCTCGCCATTTGCGGGAAGTTTTACTTTTCTGTTACAATTCGAAAAAAAAATGCAGCTGAAGCGCATCGAATGCTCTCAGAAACTTACGGTGATGCTGCTCTGAGTGAAAGAACGTGTCGGGAGTGGTTTCAAACATGGTGGTGGAAGAGAAAAAACCTTCAAAGATGAACAACTAGAAGCATTGCTTGATGAAGATTCGTGCCAAACCCAAGAACAGCTTGCCGAATCATTGGGAGTGAGTCAGCAAGCCATTTCAAAACGTCTCAAGGCCCTGGGCATGATTCAGAAAGAAGGAAACTGGGTGCCGTACGATTTGAAACCGAGGGACATCGAGCGCCGTCTATGTTTATGTGAGCAACTACTTCAAAGACAAAATCGTAAGGGGTTTTTACATCGAAACGTAACCGGTGATGAAAAGTGGGTTCGATACGATGATCCTAAACGCAGAAAATCATGGGGAAAGCCCGGGCATGCTTCTTCGTCGAAGGCAAAACCGAATATTCACGGCGCCAAGGTTATGATTTGTATTTGGTGGGATCAGCTCGGTGTGATTTACTACGAGCTCTTAAAACCGGGTGAAACCATCACAGGAGATCGCTACCGAACGCAATTGATGCGCCTTAGTCGCGCGCTAAAAGAAAAGCGGCCACAATATCAAGAGTGACATGACAAAGTCATCCTCCAACACGACAATGCTCGGCCTCATCACGTCGCAAAAGTGGTCAAAAAGTACCTGGAAACGCTGAAATGGGAAGTCTTGCCCCACCCGCCGTATTACCCATATGTCGCTCCTTCTGACTTCCACCTATTCCGTTCGATGGCACACGGCCTGGCAGATCAACATTTTCAATCCTTCGAAGAATTGGAAAAATGGATTGCTTCATGGATAGCGTCAAAAAAGGACTCCTTTTTTCGAGCCGGGATCCGAAAATTGCCGAAAAGATGGGAGAAAGTTGTCGCTATGTCCTTCGCTAGCGACTTTTTTTACTTTGAATAATATATCTGTAAGCACTTTTTCGCAATAAAGCTTTTAATTTTGGAAAAAACGGCGGAAGCAAAGTTGTACACCTGATAAACTAAATTAAAACAAAACGAAATGAAATAAGAAAATTAAATAAAATTCAAAAACAATTATGTGAAATAAAAAATATAATAAAAGTATAAAAATAAAAATGAAATTATTTATATTAAAGAAAATTAACTAAAGAAAAATAAAATTAATAAAAATCCAATATAACAAATATAAACAAATTAAAATTAATAATATAACAAAAGCATCTAAAACGAAAAAAAAAACATTTAAAACTAAAAAAATTATAATTTAAATAAAATTACAGCTTTGAGAAAATATAATAATATATTTTTTTTGTTTTGTTTTTTTTTTTAATTATATATTACACGTTACGTAATATTTTTGGTTATGAATTTTTTATTTTCTTCTTTCTTGATATCAAAATAAATGTTTGCCTTCATTCCACATAGTAAGTTCTTTTATTGGTGTTGATAATTCAAAATTTCTTGAAACCACAATTAATGCCGCCGCAATCCATTTGTTGAACTACCACCGCAAGCTCAGCACTCAATGAACGCCTACATCCCCGCTTCGCCACCACCAACCACCCGACAATCGCCCATCATTAGCGACAATATAAAGATTTAATGCCCAAACCACTTCTTCATCGAGTTCACTGAAGCTTAAAATCTTATCCACACATTTGTCCTTGTGCGCAGCAGCAGCAGCAGTAGTAGCAGCTGTTGCTTTAACAACTCATTTGCATAATCGCACCTCACTATCACCGCAGCCATGTGAACTTTCCAGTATTTTCACCAATCAAATGTGAAGGATGGTGGAGGCATTTGAATGAGTGAATTTCATGGAGAATTGAAATCATATATGTATATACATATATTATATATATGTACTTATATATATCTATATTTGGTTTATAGATGTGTGTGTATAAATACAAATGAAATACCCAGCTGGCTGAAACGTTAATTGATTTATTTACCTGCAAATGATGCCAATGCAGAAACCAATACAAACTATATTGCATGCAAACACAACCGAGTGTATGTGTTTGGGTGTGCGTGTGTGTGTTGCATATGCATAATTTTTATTTCTTAAGCCCACGAACGTCAGGCAATAAAAACGTTTGCGCTGCCGGAAATTGAGAGGCGCCAAAAATAAATAAAAGTTTTGCGAGCATTTTTATACATATATTTGAATGAATGTATATATAGACATATATGTGTATTGTATATACTATATGTATGTATAAATATTTTTCTTGGCCACATTGCGCCATTGCCTTGATTGGAAATAAAACCCAAATCTCAATTGAAGTGATTGAATGCAAATGGGTGAAATTCGTGGATTTTCCAGGCACTTGAGAATTATTACTTTTTTTTATTCAAAAAATGTGGAAGCTGCGAAAATTGTCATGAGAAAATAATAAAATATGAATAATAACTTTTTTATTCAAAGCAAATTTACGAATATTTTTTCTTAAGAATTTTTGAAGCCAAAATATAAAAAATTATGAAAATATAAGAAAATGCCTGCAGAAGCTTGAAAAAAATTTTAAAATTTGTAAAAATACGTTTTTCATATTTTGAATGGTCTTTAAAAATTAAGAAAAAAATTTAAGAAAAAACTATTATAATCTTTTTAAATAATTTATTTAAAATGAAACATTCAATAAATTGTCCATTTTGAACAAAACCTGTAAAATGATATTTTTAACTATTTGTATTATTAATTTTTGTTAAAAGTTAGTGAACTTTGATTGAAGGCTTTTTGGGAATAAATTTTTTTGCTTTGTGAAATTTTAAATAATTAAATTAAATTTTTTGTAATAATTTTTGGCTACAAGGAGATAAGAAATTAGTATTTTTTACAAGAAAAATTTATTTCATTCTCTACTCTACCAACAACAACTATCATAATTTTTTTTCGGGATATTTTTCTTTCTACTCTTGAATGCTTTTAAAGAAAAA
The DNA here is from genome assembly GCA_037013455.1 of Ceratitis rosa. NCBI lineage: Eukaryota > Metazoa > Arthropoda > Insecta > Diptera > Tephritidae > Ceratitis > Ceratitis rosa. Next base: position 19,382,892 of record JAWMAG010000003.1, on the reverse strand, counting down.
ACTTGAAATATTCAAATATATAAAAAATATGTTCAAGTAACGGGGTCTCAACATTTAAAAATATATTTCTGATTGAAAATTTAAAAAAATTTAAAAAATTTATAAAATATACAAAACTTTAAAATAAAAAGAAATAATTTTAAGAATAATTTAACGATTTTGAAAGTTTTCCAAAAAATCTTACATCGAAAAATTTCGAAAAATGTTTGACAAAAAAATCCAATTAAAAAATAAATGTAGTTCGAAAAATATTTCTCTACTTAAATAAAAAGCTTGAATATTTTCAAATAAAACTATGAAATGGAAATGCATGTAACTTATTTCAGTTTGCAAATTTTCAACAACTAACAAAAAACCAAAATTGAAATTTTTTTATAAAATCGAAAATTAGTCGACGAAAAATTTTAAAAACTTTTGAAGAATAAAAAAATTAAATTTAAATGAAAAAAAATAAATCATTTAAGAAACTACAGTTAAAATATGCATTTAAAGCGATATTGAGTACGAAAAAAGTGTTTTCCAGACTAAAAAATTTAATTAATTATCATTAGAAAGTGTTTCAAAGAATTTAAAAATAATTATCTATTCATGAAATAAAAGAAAATTTTTTTTAAAAAACCATTAATTTACTTAATTAGAATTTAACGTTTTTTGAAATAATCTGCAGCCAAAGAAAATTTAAAAATATTTTATGAAATAAAACGTATTTAAAATATGTAATTTGTAGAAAGTGTGTTTGAGAAAAAGTATGTTTTTAAAATTTGCATAAATTAACATTTTTTATTTTTAAAATTTAAGAAAAAAGTTAAAAAAAAAGTTTTGAAGATATTAAAAATTAAATTAAAAATTGTGAGACGTAAAATTTTAAAAATTTTGAAAACATTTTGCATCAAAAAAAATTATTTATATGCAAAAAAAAAAACTTGAAAATTCTTAAATTATAAATGATAGTTATTGTATTTTACAAAAAAGCATTAATTAAGCAATTTTAATAAAAAATAAATAAAATTTTAAATAATTTTTAATCTCTTCAATCTAGTTTTAATTTTAAATACTTGTACATATTGCAATCTTCCAGGCGAAATTCGTTAATTAATTAATTGAAGAAAAGAATGTTTAATAACATAAAATTTTTTATTATTAAAATACAATTTTATTAGCAAAACAAGAAAATATATGTAATATATATATCACTTTCTAGACATTAAAAACTTATTTTTTCACCAATTTTGAGATAAAAACTTGAGTATTTCATAAAAACTACATATTTTAAATATGTTTTATTTCATAAAATATTTTTGAATTTTCTTTGGCTGAAGATTATTTCAAAAATCGTTAAAATCTAATTAAGTAAACTAATTGATATTTAAAAAAATTTTCATTTGTTTCATGAATAGATAATTATTTTTAAACTCTTTGAAACACTTTCTAATAATAATTGATTAAATTTTCAAGTTGAAAAACACTTTTTTCGAACTCAATATCTTTTTAAATGCATATTTTAACTGTAGTTTTTTAAATAATTAATTTTTTTAAATGTACATGAATTTTTTTAATTCAAATGCAAAATTCAAACTGGTTTTTTTTCCAAAAAAAAAGAAGCAATGGAAAATGCAAGAATACTAGACAAAAAAGTTTCGTCCCAATTTTAATAATTTTATACTAACAAGGAGATTTTTTTTTAGCAAAAGAAAGTTTCTCGGCTAATTTGAAATTTAAGAAAACTGTTACTAAAAGTTTTTTTTGTAATATAAAATTTCGTATATCAAAAAAGAAAATACATATTAAACTAATGACGGAATAGACAAAAAAAATTTTTTTTGTAATTTTTTTTATTAAAAAAAAAATATTTTATAAATTCCTCTTATTTTTTCTTTAATCATTTCTTAAAAATTTTAAAGCAAAATTTCAAAACAATGTTGGAAGTACTTTTCATGAAAAAATACTTTTATCCCCAGCTAACACTGCTGAAGTCATTTGGAATAAAGCTCTCATAAATGCGGTGAGCTTTTAGTCTTTAGCTTTATATATTGTTTTTATATAGTCCCTTATTTTTCACTTAAACTTAACTAATTTTAAAATGTATGTAATTATTTCTATTAACCAGTTAGGCGCACGCCTTTTTTAAGCCGCTTTTAAGTAATTAAAACCTTCTTTGCTTATGTATTGTATTTCCGCAACCGCACAAATGGCTATTACATATATTTGCGATGAAGAAAAGCTGGAAATAATATAAAGGCTCATATAAACATAGGTTTATACTACGTATACATATATATTAAAAATATTTATATACACACATATTCATTTACAAGTGTCTTACGTACATTAATGTGCTTATATACATACATATGTATGTTATCAAGTGTGGGTCCATGGGTAAGTGCAAGCACATAAGCGCTTAATTAATTAACGTAAAATTCAATTAAAACACAACGATTACCTAACGAGTTGTTGTTGTAATCTTTGTTGGCTTTTTTCGTTGTACGAGTTTCATATGAGTAAAAAAAATTTAGTCTATCTACACGTAGGGACCAGCATTAACCCCAATATTATTGTAACCTTTGAAATTCAACATAGAAACACGCTTCCCAACAGATGCCACCTTGAACTGAGTAAACAATTGAAAAGTAGAGTCCAAGTCTCTCGATGAACCAAAATCAAACTCAAAAGCACCTCATCATTCCAGAGAGCGAAAGGTAGGAATGAATGATGTGCTGTTGTTAACTCGGTTACGCCAGTATAGAAGAATAATACTAGCATGATGTTCCAACGGAGCTTTAAATACATTAAAAATGCCACGCATACAGTGCCATAGCGGATTTTAGTCACAACTTGCAATGAGTTATTAACTTAGTTAATCGCTTTGTCACTCGGTAGTAACTTTATGTAGAAATTTCTCACTCAAATATTACTAATAATACAAGCATATAGTTTCTAATTTGCTTCACTTGGCATAATCAATGTCACCATGGCAACAAAACTAATACAATGGGGCATAAGTATATGTACATATGCCTAGGGCTACGCCGCATACTTCGCACATGTGCTAAAGAAAAGCATTCCTTACAATGAGCACTAGCAGCACATCCACAATATGTATGCGAGTTTGTATTATCTAGGTACATGCCATTGGCGGTTCAAACACACGCGCTCAAGCGCCTGCCTTCAGAAGCAAACGTGCTAGCAGACAGGCACAGATCCTTGCCGCCATCATCAATTGCATGCAAACGTCCTACTCGCTATCTCTTCCCCTCTCTCGTCCTCCATCTTCCTCCCACTCAATTCACAATTAATAAACCCAATTGAATTTTGATGCAACCATGTGTGCACACAAGTATAATTGTGGTTGTAGGAGGGTATATACCGCTAAATACTCACAAATGCCTGTACATACATAGAACACATCACACATATACTTGTACACACCTAACGCATTGCCTCTCTATTCTCGCAACGATTCATGTGTCACTTTGCGTTAGTGTCATGTAGCATCGATGATGTTGTCGTGTTATTGTCATGTTACTCGCGCTGTTGTTGTTAAATCTTGTATTTGTTGTTGTTGTTGTTGCTTTTTCTGCCTGTTCACGCATGCATATGATATATTGCGGTATTATGACGCGGCTTGTCACTCAATAGAGACGCCCATACACACACACTCACACATATAGGTATGTATATTTACGTACAAATCCATATCCACATAAGCACAAACATACAAACACAGGCACTCTACACCACTACATTTATGAAATCTAACCAGATTTAACTAAGCTTCCCGAGCGCTTGTAGCCTTTTCACATTTACTTTTGGTTTTCCCCATATACATATGTATGTACATATTTATTTATGTAGGTATATACTACCCACCCAAACTTCACTTCACTCTTGCACGGCAAGCCTTCTCATGAACTTCATAATCAACATCAACATCATACTATTGTATGGCTTCGTTCATCACAATCTAATTAAGTGCCTTTTATTATCTTTACAGCATCCTTATATTCGAGTATACCTACACACCATTTCTTATACTCACTCTAGTAGGATAGAAAAGTTTTTGATTGCCCATTGCCACGTTCTGCACCTCTATCTGTCCAACTCAGTGTCGAGTCGTTATGGCAGGAAGATGTGAAAAATGCCGATTATCATTATTGAGGAACGTCTAAGTTACATATGTACATATATGTATATATCTATGGACATGCAAGCATGTTGGGGCACATAAAAAGATACATATACGTGTATGCATGTGTGTAGGCATGTCTTTTCGAAAAAAAACGAAGAAATCAATCACTTATGACGGCTTATAGCAGTATGTATCGAGATTTCTCATTTATTTCTACTTATATCACTTTATTTCAACCTTTATTTTATTTTATTTTATTTTATTTTATTTTATTTTATTTTATTTTATTTTATTTTATTTTATTTTATTTTATTTTATTTTATTCAAATTTACCATATTTTATTTTATTTTATCTCACTTAATTTTATTTTAGTATATTTTATTTATAATATTTTATTTTTTTTATTTTTTTTTTTATTTTATTTTATTTTATTTTATTTTATTTTATTTTATTTTATTTTATTTTATTTTATTTTATTTTATTTTATTTTATTTTATTTTATTTTATTTTATTTTATTTTATTTTATTTTATTTTATTTTATTTTATTTTATTTTATTTTATTTTATTTTATTTTATTTTATTTTATTTTATTTTATTTTATTTTATTTTATTTTATTTTATTTTATTTTATTTTATTTTATTTTATTTTATTTTATTTTATTTTATTTTATTTTATTTTATTTTATTTTATTTTATTTTATTTTATTTTATTTTATTTTATTTTATTTTATTTTATTTTATTTTATTTTATTTTATTTTATTTTATTTTATTTTATTTTATTTTATTTTATTTTATTTTATTTTATTTTATTTTATTTTATTTTATTTTATTTTATTTTATTTTATTTTATTTTATTTTATTTTATTTTATTTTATTTTATTTTATTTTATTTTATTTTATTTTATTTTATTTTATTTTATTTTATTTTATTTTATTTTATTTTATTTTATTTTATTTTATTTTATTTTATTTTATTTTATTTTATGTTATGTTATTTTATTTTATTTTATTTTATTTTATTTTATTTTATTTTATTTTATTTTATTTTATTTTATTTTATTTTATTTTAAATTATTTTATTTTATTTTATTTTATTTTATTTTATTTTATTTTATTTTATTTTATTTTATTTTATTTTATTTTATTTTATTTTATTTTATTTTATTTTATTTTATTTTATTTTATTTTATTTTATTTTATTTGATTTTATTTTATTTTATTTTATTTTATTTTATTTTATTTTATTTTATTTTATTTTATTTTTTACTATTTAATTTAATTTCATTTTATTTATTTCAGTAAATTTTATTTCATTCACTTCATTTTATTTCAGTTTATTTTATTTTATTTTATTTTATTTTATTTTATTTTATTTTATTTTATTTTATTTTTTACTATTTAATTTAATTTCATTTTATTTATTTCAGTAAATTTTATTTCATTCACTTCATTTTATTTCAGTTTATTTTATTTTAGTTTTTTCGCTGTTTGATGCCAGTTGGAAATACCAAGCGAAACTAGATTGCACTGCACTTGAGCCTTCTCCATTTTTGCGACATGACTTAACCAGCAGAACCGCTATCCCAAAATTCACTGAACTAAATCAATGTCATCGTATAACTCTAACAGCTCATCGTTCCATGGTATCCGGTATAATATGCAAAGGACCTTAAATCGTTCGCAAAACTTTGCTCTCGAAGACTACCAGACCGAATCATCAGATATCGACATCGTTCAGGCCGCTGAATCACATTGTGGGTCGAAAACGGTGATCAACTTGTACAATTTTGCGGTCGATCACAACGTTGCGAGGTAGGTAGCCTGTTATCTCTCCACTGCTATACGGCAATCCTCTTCGTACTAGCCGTTTTTCCAATATCTTTTAATAATTAATAATTGTAATACACCGTTGGCCCAAAAGCCCAGAACGTGAGATGAGTATGTAGTGCCTTCTTGTTGGAACCAAAGTTCGGCCACATCAACATCCTCCAATTATGGCAAAAAGTAATCAACAATGGCTCTTAAGCGCTCTCCATTGATTGTAATATAATGCCAACCAAGATCCTTCCGCGAAATCTTCCATAAATTCCAAATTGACTCGAACAGCCACTGCCAATGATCAAATAAAAAATTAATAATAATAAAAATAAAAAAAATAAAAAACAAGTTCCCGCATTTTTCGCCACCACTGTATTCATCTATTGCGTATTAAAATTCACTTTCATGTACTCATCGAATCGCAATTAACACTAAAGTAGTTAATACTCATTACAACCACGCATACACACATATAATCAAACATTCACTCACTCATTGACTCTCTGATCCCAGCAGCAGCACTCAACTCCTTCTTATGCTTTCATTAACTCAACAACCTCAACAAAAACGACGTCGTCTACGTGGCGAGCAAACAAAAACACTTTAATTAATTACGAATGCGAAAATAATTTTGAAAATTTTCAAACAAACATTAGACATCAAAGCATAAAAGATACTTTCAGGTAAAGTTTTAAATGAAAGAAAAACAAATGCCTTTTGACTCTGCTGACTTTTATGTCCACACAAAAAAAAAAAAAACAAACAACAACACCAAAAACCGAAAATCACCAAGTTTGGCAAGCGTATCCTGGAAAATGTTAACGGCATTGAACTGAAACCAAACTCGAAAAAAATAACTGTTTCCTACTCACACATACATATACGTGCGCACATAAATAATTTGGTAGCGTGAAACTTCCTTTTCATTTGCATTCGCTTACTATGACAACAGCTAGAAGCCACTTGACGCCAAACTCTGCTAAAGTTTATCTTATGCCTCTTTGTTTGGCGTGCGGCGTGCGGCGTGCAATGTACATCGCGGATGGCATTGACTTATCAGCCGAATTCGTTTTAAAATTCAATTTTCTTTACTTTCTATTCTGTGAGCCGCGGGGGATTTGTTGAGATGGTTTCGCGCTATACAAACTGAAAGTAAATAATATATTAACGAACTTGAATGAAGAAGAGCGAGTTGAAGAAGCTGCAAAGACAACGCCAGTAGCAGCAGTAACCCTTAATATTAAAATACCGCACTGTTCAGTAGTTAAATAATGTGCTAATGGCAAGCCATCGTTAGATGTACTGCAAACCGATTAAAAAAATTGTAAAACAGTTTAATTCAAAATATGAAAAAATTTTGCGGTAAGTTGATTACTAAAAACAAAAAGGAAAATTTCTACGACGTGGGAAATTTTTCTAACAAGCAAATAAGCTTGACCAAACAGTGTTGAAATTAAAAATTTCAAATTTCCCTCTTTGGGAAATTTTTGCTAGGCAGTGAAATATTTTTATATACAATTTTTCTGGGTGAAAAAAACTTCATAGACATGCCACGAACGGTTTTCAGGTAAATTAAAAATTTCCCATTCATGGAATTTTTTTTGGAACTTTAATCGGGTTAATAAAGCTAATTAAAGCTATAAAGAAATATCACCCACTTTAGAGTAAGCTCTTTCAGTAGAAACAGTTCACTTTTTAAGATTTTTCCTTAACACGGTGCAAAAAAAAAACTATAAAACATTACATATGTACATACATAAGCTAGTTCAATTCAAGGCAACGTATTATACTCATTTCAGCATACACTTTTATAGGAAAATACGCATAAAAATTAGCTGCAATTGTTTGAAAAATATATTTAACATAAATATAAAGTGTTTACTTTATAAATTAGAAATTTCCTATTATGGGAAATTTTTGTTTAATATTGAAATATACATATTTTCTCTGAATGGCAGTACGCAATGCTAACTCGTGGCCGTAAGTAAAATTCAGTAAATTCTAATATAAAATAAAAATTACCCTTGTTTAGCATTCTTTTATTGTATTTTTTTTTTTTTTAATACTCTACAAAAGGTATTATAGTATACCCAAAAATAACAGGAGAAACAAACTGGCTTACATTTAGTAAGTGAATAAAAATTTACCTCTTATTGAAAGTTGTTGCGAATGGCAAAATATAATAAAATTTTATTATTTATTTTAATTATATAAGCACAAACATTTTTTTTTAAGAAAAAATAGATGCTTACCATTTGAGGAAATTTTATCCAAAGGCTTAATAACTATATATTTCTTTCATTATATAGCATTTTAAATCAATTAAACTGATTTTAGCGCAAAATTAAGAAAATTTCCCAAAGGGAAATTTTTAATTTATAAATTTAAAAAAAAATTTAATGATTTTATTTCATATTTATTGCATATATTTCAAAAAAAAATTTATTTCAGGAAATTTAAAAAATTAGCTTGGTATAAGACCCATACATACATATTGTTCTTAAACTCATCAAGAGCTAACTGTGTGGGCGAGTTAAATTGGCGGACGCCATGCCACTCTGGTTAGTTAAAATTCTATTGGAAACCTAATTAGCTATTTATTGTATTTTGAAAGGCAAACGCAGCTAGTGAACTTTAACAGTGTTCTCAGCATATGATTATAGATACATGCATGTACACATATGTGCATACATGCATATAATTGTAAGTATGTATGTATTTATTTTTGACTGCATCCGTTCTAAATTCAATCGAACCTTTATGAAGAGCACATAAATACTTTATATGTATGTATGTTTGTATGTATGTATGTATGTATGTATGTATGTATGTATGCGTATGCGCCAACCAAGCAATAATCTGCAATGAAGGCAACCAATAAAATGATTATTTTTGTTCGTATATTCAGTGCAACAAGCGTACTTAATGACAAATGACTGACGCCATTTGCGAGCATTTGTATATATACTATACCATATATATATATTTCTATGTGTTCAAACAATAAAATTGCATTTGCGGTTGCCAATAATAACCAACACAAAATCACAATTAAATGATGAATAATAATTGAAAATCACTCATACGCCGTGCTGAACAATTGAAGCCCTTGCAATTAAATGGCAATCAGAGTAAAATCAATGTGTGGAATAAAGTATTGCTTAATTGGGCTGCTTATGTTTAGAAAAAACTGGGAACATGTTGGTGGTACTAAAGAGAGATTTTTAGCTTGGAATTTTTTCTCAATACATACATACATACTTAGCTTGAGTAGTAGAAAAAGCATTTGCTATGTGTAAAACCCAAAGCGAAAAACTATTGAAACAACTCAAATAAATAATACCGTAGCCAAATTTGCAATTTTCGAAAATCAAACTTTGATTTTTTGATATAAAACTCAGGTTTTCATAAATTTCCCTAAATGGGAAATTTTCAAATGTATAAGACATTTTTTAAACAGCAAAACTTCTCCTAAAATAAAAGTTAAGCATATATTTTGATATAAAAAAATACTAATTTCACTAGGTAGGAAAATTCAAATTTTACAATATAATTTTCACAGAAACTGGAACTATTTAATTAGTTAGTAGTTTATAGAAGAAATACATTTTTTGAATTTTCCCATAAAACGGAAATTTTTTATCAAACTAATTTTCGTAAAATTTAATCAGTTTAAAGTGTTATGCGTAATTGTAAACCTTACAAGCACATCTTTTTACACTAGTAACCCTTAGGTATTTGTATACTTCTATTCTTTTCTGTCAAGACGTTTGTGTCTGTCGCCACTGGCAAGCAAGCTTCCTAAAGACCCAGGCATGAGTTACGTAAAAATAGTACAAAGATAAATTTAGTTTTATTTGAATAGTGTTTGCTAGACATCAGTAAATTTAGTACGAAGTAAGAGAGATATTGAGTGGCCGATATCGTATAAATTCTTGGTGAGTATGAATGACATAATGTGATCCTTTATGTCATTTATACTCACCAAAATTTTAAACGACATCATCAAAATAAAAACATTTTCAGTTTTAGGTGCCTCAAAAATATTTTTTTGCTATTTGTTGAAGTACAAAGTACAAGAGTTATTGTACTAAAATTCTTCATATATATATATGAAACTTAGAAGTCATCTTATTTTCAAAAACAAAATTATGATAACCCAGTAAAACACAGTTTCGAGAACAGTGTTGCTAGTGAAATAAAAGGGTCTGTACATATATAAGTATGTATTTCAAAAATTTTCAAAAATTTAAAAGTACACACGTGTATGTATATTTGTTCCTTAATTTGCTAAATGCATGAATTTCTTCTCCCATGATGCACAAAATTTCATTTACATGTTTTGATAAAAAGTTTCCCTTTTGAAAAGAAACAAATTTAAACAATTTTTTTGTCAAATTCCTTCACACAAAAAATATCCTAAAATTTCCCTTTTTGGGGAAAAATATTTTTAGAATATTTGGTGCATAAAATTATTTTTATACCTTAAATGGTTATTTTTATGTCAATAAAAAAATTTCCCAAAAAATTTCCCTCATGGGAAATTTCTTTATCATTCATTTATTTTGTAAAACTCTTTGATTACTTACCTCAAATTGTTTATTGTGTGTAAATTAAAAAAAAAAAATTTAGCAAAATTTCCCAAACGGAGAAATTCACATACTAAAAGTGGTAGCAGCAGTTTTATCATTTTCTTTTAAAATTCTTTGAGTGTTAACTTAGTCTGTGAGCTAAATATTAACATTTAACTTACGAGTATCTTTCTATATCCAGTAATTTGATATAACTTCCTTCAATGTAACGTCTACGCACAAAGCTCAACAACTCAAATCGCTATAATTCAATGTAAATAGTTCTATACGTGCTAGCCAAGGAGCAAGAACTTCATATCGTGGAATTTTTGTTAAACATATAGGTATGTATACATGTGTACATCCTCTACGGGAAACTTCATGTTTTACTCTCGATTGATATACTTCACATATGTACATATGTAAGTGTGCATACTTTGGCCTCCAATGTATTATCCTTCTGCAAACACTAAAGTCTTGTTCACTTGGTCAACTGCTTGCCGTGCTTGGTCACGTGCGTAAGCTACATACACAAGCATCTACTTATATGTATACATACATATGTACTCATGTATGTGTGTGATGTGTGCTAACTTCGTTACTATTAATCTTTTGATTTTATGCGTATATTTTTCATTGCTTTGTTAAAATCCCCCCTCGCTCTCTCCCTTTCTTGTTTATCTTTTTTTCTTTTCTATATGTAGTGTACACATATTGACTCTGTGGTAGAAGCAGCAGTAAGAATAATTCTCTCTAACTCTCGGTACTGACATGTCACTAAAGTGTCATTACAACATTACGCTAATTTATCTTGTTAAGCAGCCAAAGGATATGTGAGTACGTATGCCTACACGGAGCAAATTGTTGATCTGCGCTGATATGTGTGTAGGCATATTGAGAAATGAAGTTGTTTACTTTCAAGTATGATATTTGTGTTGCTCTTCCAAGAGGAAATTTTCATTTTTATCTCTTATATTTTGCTCAACCAGAGACTAATATTACAAAAAAAAAACAACCTTTTTTCACTGATGAAATTTTAGTTAATTAAAAATTCGTTAGCACAAGTTAACAGTAAAATGTGCGTGCGTTTGTGAGGAGAGAAAGTGTGTGAGTGTCAATTGATTTTCAATCCTTGGTTTGATGTCCGTCGAAGAAGCAAATTTAGCTTTCGGCTGTCATAGTCACTCCTTCTTGTCCTTGTCATCATGACTGAGTGGTAGTTGGTAAAAAAGAAGAAAGTATGAAAAGCAATTTGCCTTGAAACTGAAAAATTTATCAATTAGCAAAGCAAATGTTTTCCAAATTTTAATTAATGCCGTATTAGTATTGTGCGTTTATTAGAAAATAGCGTATGTATGTATGCCTCATCTGTTTATTGCTCATACGCCATGTTGTACTAGCTTTGCAAATATTCACTTCATATTTTCCGTGCGTAGTGAGTTTTTTAATTTTTTTTGTTTAATCTGCAAATATCTGCAATTTTTTCCTACCAATACATGTGAGAATTCTAAAAATGTATAGTTCTTTTAAAGAAACCTGAATGACAACAAAATATTCAATCATGCTTAATAAAGGTAAATAATAGGTAGCAAAATATAAAATTTTTACGTCTATGTATTTCTTAACTAAACTTTTAACGTATATATGTATGCATGTATTTATGTATTTACAATAAGATCTCACTCTACCAAATTAGAAATTTTTTTTAAACATCTTTTATATTATTTAATTTGCAAGCACCATTACTTTAATTATAACAAAACATCAAAGTTAAAAATTTCCCTTAAAACTTTCGCAAAAGGAAAACTTTTCAAAAGTTACTTTATACAAAAAAAATAATAATAGTAAAAGGTAAATAACCAAATTCAACTCAAATAGCATTTTACGAAATTTCCCATGTTAGGAAATATTTTCAATACTTCATATTATATACATACATATACGAGTATAGGTTATAAGTAAAAAATGCTGTATAATAACTTTCTGGGTTAAAAGATAGAAAATACTAGAAAGAGTTCTATATAATTTTTATTTAAACAAGCTCAGAACATTTTTATGAAATTTATATGAAATCATTTCTATGAATTCATATTTTTAAATAACTTTCAAAATTTTTATTATGTGCCATAAAGATACAACAATAATAAAAGTTTTCAGAGGTTACAATTTCTCGTAAACTCAAAAACAACTTAAAAAAATTTTTCGAATTAAAAAAGATCTGAAGGAAAAAAAAATCCTTCAGAGATTTCTCGTTTACATTGAAGCCCTAACACTAAAACTAAAACCGTTAACGTCAGTCGTAAGTTAGTTAAAATAGTATCAATTAGAAACCAAAATATTAAATTTCCCTTAAGGGAATTTTTTTGGGAAATTTTTATTTTTAAGCAAAGATATAAATTTAATGGAGTTGGATTACGAAGAACAATTTCATGTTAATGCCAGTATCAAAACAAGTAACTTTTAGAACTATTTTTAATAACAAAACGGAAACTTTTAGATAAAAGCTTCCAACTTCTCTTTAACTGTGATTTACACAAAAACTAAAAATAAAATATTTCCACACTTTAAAGCGAAATCTAGTAGAATTTATGAATGGAAATTCTGCACCTAGAACTTTATGTAAAAAATTTCAATCGATTTGAGTAGCTTATAGTTGAGAAGTTCAGCTTAGAAATATTTCCAGTAGCTTTTTACAAAAAAATTGCATTTTGTAAACAAAAAAGAAAATTTCCCAAATCCTGTATTTTCTTTTCCCCCTACCACCAGCCACCGTTAAATGCATGCTTTGTAATATCTCTAAACTAAAAATAAAATCTCCAACATTAATCTGTCATTTGCTATATGTTGTTACTTGTTACATATTTACTATTGTATGACTTTTCTGACATCATTGTTTGCAAACCAGCTTCCCGTATTATTTCATGGCTAACATCACCGCACACCTTGCTTCCTCCCTTCGCCTTCTCAGGGTATGCAGTCGTGTTTCACCAAATCTGTCACTCATTCTCTACCTACCTGCTTAATATACAAACTTTTGTTCTGAGAGATTGTGCACCCCTCTTTTCTGCTTTTATTTCTACTTCTTTATTTCTTCTTTTTTTTCTCGGCAGTCTTAATCCTTTCGTTGTACTTGAGACCACATTGCAAACATTTGCACGACATGATTTTTTTCGTTTAGAATTTTCCCCGGTTTCTCAGCAGCATGACGTTCGTCAGCAGTTTTTGATTGCTTTGCATTAATTTTTTTTTTTTGTTTTTTTTTTTTTTTGGAAGGATTGAATTTTTGAACTTTCTATTTTCCAAGCAATGTTGGTGCCGCATTTTTTTTTTTTTTTTTTTTTTTTTTGAGAAATGTATACGAAAAGATTCTAGTTTATCCCTCTACTTCACTTATATTATATTTTTTTGATGAATTTAAAATTGATTTGATAAAATTTGAAATGCAGTTTATACGCTGTTTCTACTTTTAGTTTTGTTTTTATAATTCCTTAATCCGCTCTTCCACAGCAAAATCTTTACGTATTAATGTTGCCTTGCGTGTTCAAGAAATGATGCGAGTTGTCATAGCGTATTATGTATTGTGTATAGTATAATCAAGGATAGATTTCACATTTTGCACCTAGTAGTACACAAATGTTTAAATTTTGGAATATTTTGATTTTTAAGTTTTTCTTAGAAATTTTCTGAATTGTTTTAGATTCGCTGCTAAAGCATAACATTTATTCTGCCAAATTCCAATGCACAGAATAGCTTACAAACTGAATACTTTTATTTTACACACTAACAGCAGCTTACAAATGTATTCAAGCAGAAATTTTATAGAAATTTTGAAAATTTCCCTTTAAGTACTTTTTTGGGAAATTTTTATTTTCCTACATTTTTGAAATAGATATAGATAGAATATAGATTTTAAAGCTTTCTATAGCTACTAAATAATTTCTATATGGGAAATTTCAAGAAAAAATTAAAAGATCTTTTATAAAAGTTCGAATTCTTTTGTTTATATTGGCTATTTTCATTTTATACAACAAATAAGAGTTCATACAAGTCCGTACAATAAGTTTTTTTTAAGAAATTTCTAAATATTTCATGAGGGAAATTTTTTGGGTATTTTTTATTTTCATACATTTTCGAAAAATTGAATTTAATTAATAATAATAACATACACGTACACATTTATTAATTTAAAGCTTTTCTAGTTTAAATTATTTCTTTATTAAAAAAAATTAAGAAATAAATTTTTTTAAGGTTTAATTCCTGTTGTTTATACTGTGAAGATTAGTTATTTTTTTCCATGAACTAAATAATATAAAATATATAATTTTTTAACAAAATTGGAAACTGCCCATTAAGGAAAATTTTGGGAAGATTTATTTTCATGAGTTTTCGAAAAATTAAACCGAAAATCAGGCGCAACTTACAAACTTAAAGCTTTACATTGCAAATTATTGTAATTTATAAAGAAATATATTAAGAAAAAATAAGAGAAATTCTGTAAACTTTTAATTGCTACGTTAATAACTTATAGATACGTAATTTTTAGTTTAAACCTTAAATAAGGCTTCTTCATTGTCCAGGCATTCCATTTTTGAAAAATATTAAAACTTCCCACTTGGGATTTTTTTGGGAAATTTTTATTTTCTCACGTTTTCAAAAAATTAGAATTTAAAAATTACCATACAAATTTGTTTTTGATTACTAAAGCAAAAAAATTCGCATTTCGTGGCCGACCCATCGATTTTAAGTATGCGTGGGCTCTAGTTCAAGTTTTTCCGTGTCTCTTTTTTACACAAAATTACATTTCTATGCACGAATTCGCCCAATTTCTGCACTGGCTAGCGCACGTAGTTGAACAGAAATAATTTAATAGAGAAATTAAGGTAAATAAAAAATTGAAATTAGTTTTTATTTGATTAAAGTGAATTTGACGTTTTTAAGGGATCAAAAGTACTTCAAAGACAATAATAATAATGCAAAAATGCTTAAATATGTATGTACCTATGTTTAATGCATATAAGTATTAATCAAAGAAATAACGCGCACCAAGCAGATATTAGAGAGGCCAACTTGCCTTACTGCCATATTTGGCCACTTCAACTCACCCGCATAGTACTACTTGAGTGTAAGAGCAAGGACGAAAGGTTAAAGTAAAGTGCGAAAAGGTTCATTTCGGTCAAATGATGCCAAACAAGGATATGTAAACATAACAAAAAATGTAATGGTGATACCTTTGTGAGCATACGTTTACATGTGATGTGTACATAAATATGTACGTATGTAAGTAAATTTCTTTAAAAAGTACTTTTTATTATACTTTATTATTTGCAAAGCTGTTGAAATGTTCATCATTAAATTGGCATACGGGTCAGCATTCCAGAGAAGTTGGAAAAGTTTAAATATATTTCAGCTAATTTTTTCATTGTAGAGCTTGTTAGGCTTTTCTTTACCTTAATTCTTATTATGGCTCTCCTTAAAAGAAAATATTTTAAGTATTAGAGTGAAAAAATTCAAAGGGATCCGGAATTTTTAAAAGAAACCAAAAGTTAACGATTTCTTTTTTTTTTTTTTTGGAAAGTCCAGATTTAATAAGTAATATTAATATTAATTATTAAGAAGAAGAAAGTTTATGGTGGAGAAATATTTTTTTAAAATACAGTCATACCAAAAATAAGGAAAATTCCAAAAAATTATTATCTTTACTTTAAAAAAAAAACTTCAAAAGTTTACTATAGATTAGAATAATGAAAAATAAAAAATTTCTCACAAAGGTTTATTTTTTGGGAAATATTAATTAGAGTATTTTTTTATTTATTCTCATTTTTATATACTTTTTTTTTACTAAAAACCAACAATTTGGAAAAAAGCTCACAATATTTACGCATAAAAAAAGAAATTTCCCAAAAAGATATTTTTTTTTTGTTTTGCTTACACATTATTTTCGAAAAAAAAAATCCACGAAAAGCTAAATTTGGGAATTTTTTATATAAATGCTTTTCAAGTTACTCTCCTAAATAATTTATATATCGAAAAAAAAATGTGGGAAATTTTTATCACTTACTTCCTTTGTTTCTACTAAACACAAAAAATTTTGAAATATATTTCGCAAGTTAAGAGAAGATCAAGAAAACCCCCCATAAGGAGAAATTATTTGGAAATTTGTATGCATCCAATTTTTATGTTTTCTTCACTTTTTCTTATTTTCGAAAAAAATCGAAAATTTTGAAACAAAATATGTATGCTAACTTTCCGAAAAGGAAATTTTTATAGATACATTTAAAGTTTTTTGCTTTGAAATACTTTGGGAAATTTTTTTTATTACCTAGTTTGTTTGTTATTCACATACTTAGATTTTCTACTAAAATACTACGATTTTGAAACCTGTATAACACAATATTCCCAAAAAATAGTACTTTTGGAAAATTATAATATACATATATAATTTTAACGCTTCCCTCGTTTCTATATACTTTTAGATTAGAACCTAATAATTTATGGCAAATAAAAAATTTTCCACAAACGGAAATTTTTCGGGAAATTTTATATATTTTTGATTTTTTTGTTTCTCTTTTTTTTTACATACTTTCCGATTTTCGACACATATTTCGGTAAAAAAAAATCTGAAAGAAAATATTAAAAATCATGTTCTTTTATATATACATATGTACATGTGTACATATAATCGTAATTTATACATAAACATTATTTCAGTAACTGTAAAATTCCATAAATTTCAAACACAGATTTTCGCTTACTAAATAATTAAAAGAAAAATCGCATAATAGCATTTTTATAATCATCATAAATTAAAATTATTCCTTATCTACGTAAACTAAAAGTTAAACACATTATTTATTATCCAAATAACTCGAATTATTTATGTTCTACACATACGAGTATGTGTATATATGTACATATGTACATATGTACATATCGTTTGTATACATACATATATCAAACATAATTCTTCCACGCAGGCACACACACAGGCGCACACTTGCTCTCGCATAGAAAAAACTTTATGCATACATATATGTACATACAAGTATTAACTACAAACATATAAACAATATCTACATACAAATGTATATATGTACATATGTATGTATGTATGTTTATGCATATGCATAAGTGTGAAAAACTTTTTTGCAACGCAATAAAGTGCAACGCTGACTGACGTCATTCGCTTTTATGCATAATATTTTATAACTTAGTACATATACATACTAAGTAAATATGTAAAAGCATCTGTATTTGTGAATGTGTGTGTTTGTATGTGTTTATACGTCAATTTTGTTTACTTAGTTGCATTTTTAGTTTGGCAACGAAAAGTTTACAATTACTTGCAACGTGTGGTGGCATCATTAATGCGCTGTGAAAGTCATTTGGGCTAGCAGTAAAGTGTTGAAATGATGATCGTAACTAAACTAAATCTTCTACGCTAAATCTTCTTCGCCAACCATCAGTATTCGCAGTAATCCTGGTGTAAAATAATATATTTTAATTTTTTTTATTTATTTTATTTTTATTTTTATTTTTTATTTTTTTTTTTTTGAAGGCAGTTTTTAACAGATTAAAGAAAGCCGAATGGAGAAACAAGAAAATATAAAATTTTGTAAAATATAAGCAAAAGAATAATTTCTGAGACCTTAACTACACTTAAATGAACTAAACTTTAATTTTTCTAGGTGAATATCCTTTGCTGCTTTAAGGTTTATTCTTTCTTTTTAAATACGTATTTTCTTTGCAGTTCTTTGTCTGGAAAATGATTTACAGTACTTTCCGCTTTATTAAGAATTTTATAATTTTATTTTATATGTATGTGTGTGTGTGTGTATGTGTATAATTTTGATGACCTAGAAGCACCAAGCATCGCCTATAAAGTGCGCTCTATTTTTCGTATACCCCTCACAAGCTATTGTATTCAACAATTTTCATTGTCATGCGGAGGCGAAGCAGCAGCAGCAACAGCAGCAGCGGCAATAGCAGAAGGAGTAGCACCGCCAACTGCCGACCCCTACAATGCACCTAATTGAGATTGAGGCGCTCCCAGCTTTCGACATGGCCAACTGATTACAATTGCATGTGCTCGTTGCAAATAATTTTATATACTACTGTGTACATACATACATATATGTTTGTATATGTATGCCTGTATATACCTATATACATATACATGTAGGTTAGTCTATCGCATGCATTGCCAGGATAATGGAGTCACACAAATGCAGCAACAACAACAAGAAAACTACCATACTTTTCAATTCAACAACCACAAGATCGAAGCAACGAAAAATGGCTAAACCACATACATACATACATACATACATATATACACACACACATATGAATATACTACATACATGTACAGATATACATACCTATACAGTTATAAAGGAAAAACTACTCTACTACTTGTTGGCTTTGTTGTTATTGTTGCTTATAAGAGTTTCTCGCAGCCGCAAGGAGTAAATGCCGAAGAAATGGCCGCAGGATTGCCGTAAAAGTGCGATGTTTCCGTTGCGGGTTTGATGAAGGAAATTGCTTTTTGAGTTTTCCATTCACAAAGCAATGTACATACATACAAGTATGTATGTAGGTATATATGTACAACTGTAAATTTGTATTGAACATGACCATGGCTGTGTGTAGGTAGAGTAAAAGCTTACCACAATTGTGTGTGTGTATGTGTGTGTGAGTGAGTGACACTCATTGTTGTTTGCTATTCGCAATTTTGCTTTACTTCCACCTGCGGCGCTGTACCTTTTATCCTTTACAAAAAAAAAAACCAAAATCGCAAAAAAATGGCACATAAAATGAATAAAAATTTAGAGAATGTGCACATACACCTATACATGGACATATTCCTGCAACCTCAATGACACTTACACGCAAGTTGATTACTCTGGGCGCAATCTGTGTGCATCTTCCATCTTTCTTTCGCCTTTGCTCACACACAAACACACACTCTCATGTTGCTTTCATTACTTTATAAAATTGAAAAGCGGTTCTCTACTAGAAGTGTCTTAGAGAAACTTTCATTTATTCGTACATATTTTTTCTTTCTTGCTTTTAATGAAATAAGAAAACCTATAATATATACAAATATTTACTAAAAATATACTAAACTTAAATCATATCGCATTAAAATTAACTAAATAAACGGTAAATAAAATGAAGGAGAAAAAATAAAAATTAAATAATAGCAATTAAAATAAAACAAAATTTAAAAAAATAAAAGAAAAACAAAATAATATAAAAAAAAACTAATTAAAAAAATAAAGTAAAATAAATAAATTAAACCAAAATAAAATAAATAACAATAAAATAGAACAAAATAAAATAAAACTTGAAAAAATTAAATTAAAATAAAAAAATTAAAGACAATAAAAACCAAAAAAAAAATAAAATAAAATAAATAAATACTAAAAAAAAAAAAATAATATAATATAAAATTAAATTATATAAAATACAACAAACAAATATAAAATAAATCAAAATAAAATAAAACAAACAAAAAAATAAAATAAAGTAAATTAAAGTAAAATTTAATACAAACAATAAAATATATTAAAATAAAATAAAAATTTTAAAATAAAATAAATAAAAATTAAATAAAAAAAATAAATAAAATAAAACAAATAAAAATAAAATCAAAAAAAAAAAATAAAGTAAAATAAAATAAAAAAAAAACAAATAAAAATAAAATGAAACAAACAAAAATAAAAAAAGTAAATTAAAATAAAATTTAATACAAGAAATAAAATATATTAAAACAAAATAAATGAAAATAAAATAAAAATTTTAAAATAAAATAAACCAAAATAAAATTAATCAAAATTAAATAAATCAAAATAAAATCAAATAAAATAAAGTAAAATAAAATAAATTGAAATAAATTAATATCAAATAAAAGAATAAAAATTAAATTAATATAAATAATAAATTAATTAAATAAATTAAAATAAAATAAAGTAAATTAAAACCAAACAAAATAAATAATTATAAAATAAATAAAAATGAAATAAATAAAAATTAAGTAAAATTAAAATCAAATAAAAACAAAATAATATAAAACAATCCAAAAAAAAAAAAAAATTATGTAAAATAAATAAAAATAAAATAATTAATCCAAATTAAAATAAATAAAAATAAAATAGTATGAAACAAAAAATAAAACTTGAATAAATTAAAATAAAATTAAAACAATTTTAAATCAGTAAAAATCAAATAAATTAAAAAAAATAAATAAATACAAAATAAAAGAAAAATAAAATAAAATAATATAATATAAAATTAAATTAAATTAAATTAAATACAAAAAATAAGTCAAAAATTAATTAAAATAAAATAAAACAAATAAAAATAAAAACAAAGTAAATTAAAATAAAATTTAATACGAAAAATAAATATATTAAAACAAAATAAATGAAAATAAAATAAAAAATTTAAAATAAAATAAATCAAAATAAAGAAAATCAAAATTAAATAAATCAAAATAAAATAAAAACAAATAAAATAAAACTAATAAAAATAAAATCAAATAAAAAAATAAAAATTAAAATAATAATTAATTAATTAATTAAAATAAAATAAATTAGTTTAAAATAAAATAAAAAAAATTAAAACCAAATAAAATAAATAATTATAAAATAAATAAAAATGAAATGAAATAAATAAAAATATTTTACTTTATTTTTATTTATTTTATTTCATTGTTATCGAATTTATAAAATAAAAAAAAATTAAAATTAAAAAAAAATTTAAAATAAAATTGAATTAAAAACTAAAATAGAAAAATCGTGGTAATCCATTTCGTGCTTTCAAAAGTGCAGAGCTGTATTTTCACAAGTGAAAAACTTAACTGTCAAACCAAATATGTTTTTTTTAGTTCAAAGTCAATCATTTATGAAAATGTATCGCTTAATGCAGTAGTCCGTTTTAGAGGCTTCAAAAAGTACATTTTTTTTCTTAACCCTATCAAAGAATATATCTTCCAAGAACTTATCTTCGAAATTTCAGTGTCCCATTCGAAGCTAGAGCACAATATTTTTTCAATCTTTAAGAAAAGCTGGAATTTTCCAACTTCTTCTGTATTTTTTTAGTTCATAATGTATAACAGAGACACATATAAAAATTAAAAAAAAAATTGGTTCGACTATTTTAGATGCAACGCACCACCTCCAACACCGGCACCGTTTCACGAGTTCAGACTGCAGCCGTTGTCTGAAGCGGAAAATTTCAATATTTTTTGATACTAAAAATTGGCTTTTTGAAGCCTAATGCACTATATTATTGCCTGAAAAATTCGTTCACGGCAATAATTTCCTTCTTTTTCAAAAAAAAAAATGCTGTAAAAACGCCTTTTTTTGGGTTCTAAAAGAGACTTACTGACTTAACAACCGCACAACGCGCTAAAATTGCTAAAACCTAATAAAAATGGTGATGCAAACGTGCCAACGTTTCGTGTTTTACTGACTGATTCACTGAGACTTCAAATATCGCTACTGTAAGTGAAAGTGTAACCGAAGATCCGTATATGTCCATTTCTTACTTCACATTATTGCGTATTTTGCACTTGGACTTACATCTACATCCAGGTCTCGCAGTAATTGAAGCCAGCTGATCACTCACAGTGGCGTACATACGTCGATTGGGGGCTTCAAATACGGCGGTGAAAAGTTGACATCAGCTTCTTTGCAGAATATGGTCGGACAAGAAAAAGCATGCCCTGCAATTGGAATCTAAGTGTGCTCTGCCCAATCCACAAAAAAGGTGATTCCACAGTCTGCGCCAATTATCGTGCGATAAGCCTCCTCAGTATTGTATATAAGGTCCTGTCGAATGTATTGTGTGAAAAACTAGACCTTCTCTGAGCGACTTTAGACCTGGTAAATCAACCAGATATTCAAATAAACTGACGTTATGCAACACTGTAAGCTCCGTCAGGATCGGGAAGAATCGATACCAAACGAGGTTTCCGACAGGGCAGAGCGTATGCCGATTGCTCTCTGCAACCTCACCGGAGGGTCTACTTTCTCCAGACGCGATAAAGAAGCGTAGGATATGTGTCTGGTAGTGAACGAGTGCAAGACGAAATATCTCCTGTCGTCAAACAAACAGTCATCGCATTCGCGACTTGACTCCCACGTCACTGTTGAGAGTCAAAAACTTTGAAGTTGTAGATAACTTCGTCTATCATGGAACGAGCACTAACACCAACAATAATGTCAGCCTGGCCATTCAACGCAGGATCACTCTTGCCAACAGTTGCTACTTTAGACTGAGCAGGCAATTGACAAACAAAGTCCTCTCTCCACGAAGGAAAACCAAACTCTACAAGTGGCTTATCATTCGCGTCCTGCTACATGGTGCCGAAGCATGAACAATGTTAATATATGATGAAGGTTTTAAGTAAGATTTATGGTCCTCCACGAGTTGGTAACGGCAAATCCCTCAGCGAAAATGACATAGTTCAGCGAATGAAGAGACAGCGGCTACGCTGGCTAGGTCATGTGGTCCGTGTGGATAAGAAAACTCAAGTTTTGAGAGTTTTCGATGCAGTACCCGCGGCTAGAAGCTGAGACAGAGGAAGACCTTCACTCCGTTGGAAATACGAGGTAGAGACGGAACGGCTTTACTGGGTATCTCCAATTGGCGTCAAACAGTAAAAGAAAAAAATAATTTTTTTACATAGAAAACAAATAGTAATTAAATTTTCTCACTATAAAAATAAAAATGTCAAGTGAAGTTAATGAATAACATCGCTGGGAGAACTTATTTAAAATATATTTTTCTATTAATGAACATTTTAAAGAATTTAGAGAAAAAGAAAAATTATTACTTTTACTTATTTAATATTACAACTTTTTTTTAATTTCTAAAGCTCCAAAATTTTTGGTTCCCGATATTTACAACCACTTACTTAGGTTCTTTCTCAAAACTTACAAAGTAATCGCTCGCAGCTTGTGTACGCCTTAAAAATATACAAATTATTCTTTGTAAACGCCAACACCAATGGGAAACATCTCAAGACACCCACTACTTTGCCTATATATATATATATATATATATATTAATTTCTTTTTTGATGTTTTTATTTAAGAATCCATTCAATCAAATTGTATACACAATTTACAACATTGATATGCTAAATTATATATAATTCCCTGCATACGTGTACATATGTATATACATACGTACATGTGTCACCTTTCAAATGCCGACCCAAGAGCAAGAGAAACACACAGCGACATTATAGCACAAACACACACAGGTACTCGTATACGCACGCCCAGATGCACAGCTTCTTCTTCGAAAAGGTGTTTAATTGGCAAATTGTCTACAAGGAATCAAAATATCAGCAATGTTGGAGCACACGTGCGCAAAAGGATCAGCAAATACTGAATGCGAAGATGCGCGTTTATTTTTACACACACACACACACACACACACACACACATGAGCACAAACACGCACACGAGCGTGTGTAAATTTTGAATTCATCCAAACAACGTGTGTGTTGATTACATTTGGTATTTGGAGTATGTAATGAAAATACACTTACTTATACTAACTAAGTCTGAAGAAACGAGTGGGAATAGATGAGCAACATATATGAAAGAGAATGCTAATAAATGGTTATAAATTTGTGAAAGGACACCTGTGGGACCTTTGCCTGCTGTTTGTGGCATGTAAATTTGGAAAATAATATAAAAAAATCGACATATTAATATACATGTGTTTATTACGAAAAAAATAAGGGAATTTCTTAATTGTTTTGCATATTTATTTTTCGTCAACAAACTCACATTGCTTTTGAAAATATTGAAATTAAAAAATTACTTTATTATTTCAACAGAAATCTATTAATTCAATGAAATTAGACGCTGAATCAAAATAGTATCAAACAAAATTTTACTTAAAGTTTTTCTACAATAAATACACGAGGTTTGCATATTTGCCAAAATTTTCTTAATTAAAAACATCGATTTGCCAAATAAAGAAATGTAGTGAATTAAAAACGTAAAATTTCCAAAAGATTTCGGAATTTCCATTTTTAAAATAAAATACAAATAAAAATTTTATACATTTTTTCAGGAAATTAAAAAATAAAAATTATAGTTTTAATTAAAAAAAAATCATAAATAAAATTCAGTTAAAATTTTTCATAAAATTTAAATTCTTTGTTTGTACATTGCTCTTTTAATGTTTCATTATACCTATATAAACTGGGGCATATTACATCTTGGCTAAATTTCAATTAATAGCAAAACGTTGCCTACATTTAGGGCTATACATGAAATGCGCTCGAATGTAGGAAACGTTTTTTGTTTATCTATTTCGTAAGTATATATTTTTTAAAAAGCTTAATGCCTATTAACGAACTCAAATAACTTTAAAAAATCTTACAAATTATACAAAAAAAAAATTTATTTTATTAGAAAGAAGATATTAAAAATGGTAAATATTTGAATCTAGCGAAACATTGCAGGTAATGAAGATTGTATAACATATACTGTATATGTTATTATATAAAAAGCAAAAAAAAATTAAAGTTGACAAAAAAACCACATCTTCATAGTAATTTTTATTAATAACAATAAATATGGAATATCCAAAAAAATGTTAAAGTTGCCTACATTTAGGGTAGGGTTACTTTTACGCTTAATTTTAAATTCAATTATAATATCAATGATAATGATGTTCTACAAGGAAATATTATGTATAGTATTGCCTGCTCTTGAGAGATTGTTAAATTAGTGTAGATAATAATGTTAAGGAAAATTTATAAAAAAAATTCTTAACTCTACGCAAAAAAAAAAAAAAAATGAATTAAAACGTAAAATAAAATCAAACACTTCATAAATTTGAGCAAACACAATTAACAAATCCTATTACACAAAATAATATAATTTGAAGTGTTTAATGTAAATAGACAGAGACAAATGACTGCCTTTATTGAAACATTTAATAAATAAAGCAATTGACTACAGACTATGAATTTCTCACAAAGTAAACAAAGTATACTTGTCTACATACACTTTAAATTAATTGCAAATATTTAATTGTTGATACGGTTTGAATGGCCCTCGAGCTTGAAAATAATGACAAAAATATTAGATTAAAATTTCAATGAATTCTTATAAAGAATTTCCTGGAAAAAATATTTAATGCAAAAAATTGCCTTAACATTTGAGAAGAAAAATCATTTTATTGTTCTTAAAATTGCCAAATATATACGAAAATGCCCGGTAAAGTGTTCGAGCGTGCTGTGTCGCATAAAGTATACTTCAACGCCGCTGCCAGAGCGTAGCCAACCACCAACACTTTGACACACTTTAAAATTATCGATTAATCCATGTACACACTGTAGACCAGCTATTTTTTGATATTGTGTAAATTTAGCATGGAAAAAATCAATAGAAGTGTAATAAGGCATTTGAGCGGGTACAACACGGCGTATACTTGTTGCGTGGCATAGATGGAAATTAAAGAAAAAGGATGGCATAAATTTCTTAAAACTGTTATTAATTAAAAAAAATTATTACTTACGTTTCTTCCATGAAGTTGCTATCGGGAGACTTTTCTGTAAAAAAAAAAAACAAAAACAAAATGATATTTTTTTAATTTTTGAAAAATGTTATTTAGTGCATATTTCGTAAAAAAAATATTCAACACGTAGTAAAAAATAGCACTAAAACAAAAAAATTCAATTGATTTATGTTAAATAGATAACTAATATTTTTAAAAAATCACTTTAATTGAATTTATGTTATTTTAACTTTGTGTGTATTTATGTTACTGACATGTAACAGTCAATCATGCCGTCGATCTCGTTCCCGTAATTTTGATGTAACAGATGCTCCACAGCGTGGAAGATAAATTGTCGAAAATATCGAGTCTCATCGATTGTCCAGCAGCTAAACAAAGCACCAAAGATAATTTGGATCAACTTGATAAAACCTATCTACACAAAGGAGTTAGAAAATACCTCACGAACCGAATTTCCATTCACGAATCGCTGCCGATTCGTACGAAACACATTCGTAAAGCGGATGTTGACTCGTGATGAAAATTAACGTCAAACGAAAACGGCATCCAAGCCAGAATTTGTTATGTGTTTGGTGGGATTGGCAGGGAATCATCTACTATGAGTTGTTCATTTACGCCCAAACTCTTATCGCCTCTAATGCAAAGCAAAAATTATAGATTATGTTTTAATACTCATATAATAAAAAAATAAAAAAATTAAAAAAAAATAACATATACAAAAAAACAAATAAATATAAAATAAGATAAAAAAAATAGAATATGTTACAAAAAAATAAAACAATATAAAGTATTGTAAAATAAAAGAAATTAATTAAAAACCATAAAAAAATAAAATAACGAAAAAATTAAAATTAAATTAAATTAAATTAAATTATATTAAAATAAATGAAAATAACATAAAATAAATAAAAGTAAAATGAAGAAAATAAAATAATATAAAATTAAATTAAATTAAATTAAAATAAATTAAATTAAAATAAAATGAAACGAAATAAACTAAGAATCGTAAAATAAATAATAAAATAAATAATAAAATAAATAATAAAATAAAAAATAAAATACAATGAATGAAAATATAGCAAAATAATATAAAATAAAAAAATATGAAATGAAATAAATTAAATTTAAAAACATAATATGAAATATATAAAACAAAATAAAATGAAATATGGTAAAATAACAAAACATAAAATAAAACAAATAACACAATTTAAAATAACGTGTGTACCAAAAATTATGGAAAATTCATTTAAATAAAAAATTAAGTTAAATTTTCGAATTGCTGTCGTCCCTCGATAGAGAATCTCCGCCCCTCTGAGTGTATTTCGGACAGGAAATAAAGGCTCCTCGTAAAAAAACCAACAACCGTTCGGAGGCGCCTTAGTATAAACTGTAGGTCCGTACATTTGTTGGAAAAACACCAAGACACAACTCCGCAAATTGAAGGAGGTGCTCAGCCGAAAATCGCTTTAGCGGTTACAAAGTGCCAATTATATATATATATATATATATTAATATTATGTAAAACAAATAAAAGAGAAAAGAAATAAAATGAAATTAATTGGAACTAAATTAAATTAAATTAAATAACAAGAAATAAAATAAAATAAAGTAAAATAAAATTAAAAATATTAAAATAAAATAAAAAACATAAAATTAAATTAAATAAAGTAGAATTAAATAGAGCAAAAAAATTCATATCAATTCATTGTTATTTATTTCACGTTTTTCTTATCTTATTCTGACTTTAGTCTACTTCATTGCACTTTATTTTTTTTATCAAGTTTTTTGTAATTGTTTCTTATTTTTTTAGTTGTCCATTCCGTATATATATATTTTTTAGTTTTATTTAAAATTAAAATCATTACTTACAGTTTTAAAATTAAGATTGTTTTTGCAACTTAATGAGCTATTGAATCCATTAACAATGTACAGTCATAGTTGAGATACTAAAAAAAAATACGTTGAAGAAAATCGACAACAGTGCAACTTAACTGACCACAAATCATAAACCGGCACACTTATGCTAAGCATTACTATTATTACTGTGGAAGATAGAGAGAGAGAGAGAGAAAGAGCGGATTCACAGAAGAGTGAATGGAAAGCATTTCTTCCTCTTCAACTGCCTTCTTACTCAATTACGCTCGCCCTCTTAAGCATTCCTTCGCTCTTTATATTCCCTGCTTTTAAAACATTCAATCTCCAACTAGTCTGAGACTACCTGTATTAGCTTATATTCAAAGATAAAATTTTGCAATTAAAATTTACGACGTCCACAAATGACTATGTCAACAGTGTGGCGGAGTTTAATCTATAGTGTGAGAAATTAGCGTCACCACACTCTGCCCGAATACCTTAATGAGCGTTTTTATTGGTATTTAATTTTTTTATTGTTTTTATATATTTTTTTTTTTTTAGTTTTTCTTCGGTTTATTTGTAATGAATTTATGGAAATAAAATTATGAATGTGATTAAAATTTTTTATGAGCACAGTGCACCTAGAAATAATTGAATGTACACTATGAGGAGTGATGCAATTGGCAAGTGTGATGAATAAAAAAACGGAATTTTTTGGTGATTAGCTAATCGGTTTTTTCTAATTACATTTTTTGTATATTTATTTATTGCATTTTTTGCCACAAAATCATATGTCAGTCAATCAAAGTATTTTTGAAATGATTCAAACAGAATTTGTCATTTTTTTTTTTGTTTTTTTTTTAAGAAACTTAAGGTTTAATTAATCTTTTTGTGCTTTTATATGGAACCAGTTTAATGAAGTTATGAAATAACAAAATATTATGAACTTTTGGAACACCTCAGCGTGAACTTGTGAAACATTTTGAGAATTTTTGAACTTATGGAACACTTGATTATAACAATACACTTTATGAACTTTTGGAACAGCTCAGCTGTAATGAAAAAACGAACTATTATTTCGTACTAATATTTATAATGATTTTCAGAAACGAAAAAATTTGTAAGTTGGTAGACTAACAATTTACCTATTTACATACATTTCGAATAATTTTTGTATAGCATTTGTATTTTTTACCTCTTATTTTCAAAAATATTTGCTCAAGTTCTCTTACTCTCGCTCTTCCTCTTCGTTTTGTCATCACATTTATAATTTAATCGATTTGAAAATCATTTCTACAACCCAATATCCATTAAATACGCCAGCCCTATATTATTTTTTTGCAAATTCGACAAAAGTTTTCAGTCAGAGTTGATCGAAAATGCACATAAAGTCGAGACAGACCAATCAGCCAATTCGTACTTTGACCTTTACTTCAAGGTGGGACCATAATAACAGTAAAAACAAACAAAGAAGAAATACACCTTTTTTATTCCTTTGTCAATTTAACAGCACCTTAGAAGTCTTTGTTTGTTTGATGTACGTCTGGTCTGATGGCTGTTGCTGTCATTTGTGCGTGTAGATATGTGTAGTTTTTTGACTTTTATACTGGTCGGTAAATTATTATTATTTCTTTTTTTCTGACTAAGTGAGAGCAAAGTGGCGTTCTTTCCTTTCACTCAATGAATGAATTAAATAAAATAAAATAAAATAAAATAAAATTTGTTTGATGGTATGAGTATATTTATATTTTTATATTAGAAAAACAAAAACTGAATCACTTTCTTTACCTCGGAATTTTATTGCTCGCTGAATTAATTGAATACTCTTAGTGTCTTTTACAATAATTCAAATAATTTGTGAAAAAATAAAAATAA
Source organism: Ceratitis rosa (assembly GCA_037013455.1). Classification (NCBI taxonomy): domain Eukaryota; kingdom Metazoa; phylum Arthropoda; class Insecta; order Diptera; family Tephritidae; genus Ceratitis; species Ceratitis rosa. Next base: position 19,353,087 of record JAWMAG010000003.1, on the reverse strand, counting down.
AATAAACCTCAAGCATAAACAATCGTTTTTATTCAAGCAAAGCAAATTTATATGGCAACCGTGCGGTCAGCTTAAATAAACAAATATTATTATTTCCATAGTTATAATTTTTTTGCATAGACATATGTGTACATATATTGTATGTATTTGTATATTTATAAACAAACATATGCATAAATATATCAATTATTTAACTAAAGCCAGTTGTTTACGACATTACCCATCATTTGATTTATAGAATGCTACCATTGCTGCCGACGATGCTCAAATAGCCGAATTAAATACAATACATATACATACATAAATAAACAAAGGAAATCAAAGTGCGGAAAGTATGCGCGCAACCCAAGGTGCAACAAAAAATCTGCGTATGTATGTAGGTATGTGTATTTGTAATTATTGGTTATTTATTTAGTTTGGAATAAGTATAATCAAATAAACTGGTGTGATCGGATGAGTTAGCTGATGGTGAGGATTACATAGTATACATAGTAAATTCAGTTTTTAATTATTTTTGAAATTAATTTTTGTATTTTCTATTTAAATTTGTAAGCCTTTTATTTATTTTTATTTTTTTTATTTTTTTTGTGGTGGTTCTTAGCCACAAATTAATATAAAAATTTTGTAATTTTGTTAATTTCTAATTTTTGGAAATTAATTCCTTTAAATTTTTTGATATTTTTCAATTTGTTTCTATATTTCTTTAAAAATTGCTTACTATTTATTCTACATGAAAACTTTTATTTGAGCTTTTTAGAATATTTTTCCTTTGACTAACCCATTAAATTTTTTATCAATATTTTTTATTTTTACATAAATAGCAAATAGTTTATTTTTTTACTTCTAATTTTTAGAAACTATACGTACTATACTATTAAAGTTTTTCTTGAAATTTTTTTTATAAAAATTATTTTATTAACATTATTTACAGTAAAACCTTTGCTAACAACTTTGTGAAGATTTTTTATTGCAGCTGAGGTATTTAAAAAGTTCGTAAGGTACGTGTTAAGGTTCAAAAGTGTTCCTTAAGTTCACATAATTTGCTTCATAAGTTCACAGAATCTGTTTCATAAGTACACAAAATATATTCCATAAATTCACAAAATCTGTCTCATAAGTTCACAAAATCTATTCCAAAAGTTCGCAAAATCTGTTTCATAAGTTCACAAAATCCGTTTCATAAGTTCACCACTTTTCGTGTTCATTTGTTCTTTTTTCCAGAAAAATGCTCCACGGTCAGCAAAAGTAGACTAATTGATTGCAGCAAATAGCTCAAATGTGAAAATCTCTTTATAAAGAGAAATCTGATGACAAAATTTTCTTTATAAATACAAAACTCTGCAAAATGTAATTGGTTTTAATTATTGAACAAAGCTTTTGCGCTACTAATCAAATCAATTGTGGCAATGGCATCATTCGTAGTTGCACATAATGAGTGGACTTGGAATAATGATTTGACAAAAATATAAAAAAAGTTTGATAGTTGAACAAAAAAAAAAAAAACAAATAGAAAGAAAATAAAAAATATAATTTAAAAACAGGAAAAATAAAAAAATTATTAGTGTAATTTTTTTTGTAAATTTTTAAATACCCAAGCAAAGTTTCAGCTGAATATAATATGTTGAAAAAATATATTACACAAAAATTTAAAAAGCTAATACAAATTTTACTTTAAAAATAACGAAAATCACGTCAAAATAGCATTCAAAAAAATGTTATATAAGTATGGATTTATTTCATTTTTAATAGAAAAAAATGTTAACCAGCAAAAGGTTGATTTGGAAAAATATTAAAAAATATAATATAAAAAATATTTCTCACGTCTGCCCTTGCTTCTTTCCTTGACTTTGTGCGGTTTTTCTCTTACTCATGCTCGACACTTGTTGACTTTGTTCACCAAATCCATTCGACGAAAGCTTTTATTTATTTTTTTTTTCTTTTTAACTACATTACTGATTCATTCACTTTATTTGCTGCATATGCTCGCAACTAGACTGCACCAACCTCTTAATATCTTCCTAAAACTCACCTTAACCACACCTCAACTAATGCTAATTGGTTCATCATACGCCATGGCGTCTTAATTTTATTGTTTTTTTTTTTAACACAACAACGCACAGAATTACAAGGAGCAAGTGCAGTAAAAAAGTAAACAAAGACAATAAAACTAAAGGCTAAAATAAATAAAAAAAAGAAATAAAGGAAAAATAATGATAAAAAAATCTACACACAAGTAATTATTATTGCAACAAAAAAATGAATGTGCAAATCAAATGAAACGTACGCTAAACTCAGTAGCCGTTTGTGCGTATCGTGTTAACTGTGGTGCTAAACCAAGTGGGGTTCATTGGCTTTTCGGCGCAATAGCCTTTGAAGCACGGAACGCCACGCCATTCCTGTCCAATTAACCAATTCTCCAAGTAAACATACACTATACTCATCAAATCGAAGGTGGAAAGAACAAAATTGTATTGTAAACAAATATATACATATGTATGTACATATTGTATGTACAAATTTTATTTTGGTTAGACGAATGAATAGTTTTTACTCCACTTGGTAAACGGAAAACGTCAATAAAACGATTAAATTTAGCTTACTAAACAAAAACAGCTGGTCCCTGCCATAATATTTTTTAACCTTTCTAATAACATTTATAATTATTTATTATATTTTTTTTAATATCATAATATTTATTTATTTTATATTATTTTATTTTTCATAATTTTATTTTATTTCATTCTTTTATTATTGTATTTTGTTTTTTTATATAAATTTATTTTATTTTTTATTTACTTTTTTATTTACTTTTTTTTTAATTTCTTTTTGTATTAGTTTTGTTTATTTATAATCTCTCTCTCCCTTTACTCCCTTTTCCATCCATTCTTCTTCTAATTCTTCTTCATCTTCTGTCTAAGTGTTTTGTTTGATTTCTAGATAAGTTTCGCTGCAATTAGAAAGCAAATAATATTGTATGCATACATATATGTAGCAGTGTGTATGAATGAAGTATCTAAACTTAATATATAATTTCTTGCCAGCTATATTTATTTAAGCTCTTAACGGTATATTTACTATAGCATACTTAGTGAAGTAAGTGGGCGAGTCAATCTATTAAATTGATAACGTCGTTAGTACAAAGACACAGAAGAAGTTTGTTTAGATAGCCCTCCCCTAACCATTTGGGGCTCCCTCTATGAAGTAGAAGTAGAAGTAGAAGTAGAAGTAGAAGTAGAAGTAGAAGTAGAAGTAGAAGTAGAAGTAGAAGTAGAAGTAAAAGTAAAAGTAGAAGTAGAAGTAGAAGTAGAAGTAGAAGTAGAAGTAGAAGTAGAAGTAGAAGTAGAAGTAGAAGTAGAAGTAGAAGTAGAAGTAGAAGTAGAAGTAGAAGTAGAAGTAGAAGTAGAAGTAGAAGTAGAAGTAGAAGTAGAAGTAGAAGTAGAAGTAGAAGTAGAAGTAGAAGTAGAAGTAGAAGTAGAAGTAGAAGTAGAAGTAGAAGTAGAAGTAGAAGTAGAAGTAGAAGTAGAAGTAGAAGTAGAAGTAGAAGTAGAAGTAGAAGTAGAAGTAGAAGTAGAAGTAGAAGTAGAAGTAGAAGTAGAAGTAGAAGTAGAAGTAGAAGTAGAAGTAGAAGTAGAAGTAGAAGTAGAAGTAGAAGTAGAAGTAGAAGTAGAAGTAGAAGTAGAAGTAGAAGTAGAAGTAGAAGTAGAAGTAGAAGTAGAAGTAGAAGTAGAAGTAGAAGTAGAAGTAGAAGTAGAAGTAGAAGTAGAAGTAGAAGTAGAAGTAGAAGTAGAAGTAGAAGTAGAAGTAGAAGTAGAAGTAGAAGTAGAAGTAGAAGTAGAAGTAGAAGTAGAAGTAGAAGTAGAAGTAGAAGTAGAAGTAGAAGTAGAAGTAGAAGTAGAAGTAGAAGTAGAAGTAGAAGTAGAAGTAGAAGTAGAAGTAGAAGTAGAAGTAGAAGTAGAAGTAGAAGTAGAAGTAGAAGTAGAAGTAGAAGTAGAAGTAGAAGTAGAAGTAGAAGTAGAAGTAGAAGTAGAAGTAGAAGTAGAAGTAGAAGTAGAAGTAGAAGTAGAAGTAGAAGTAGAAGTAGAAGTAGAAGTAGAAGTAGAAGTAGAAGTAGAAGTAGAAGTAGAAGTAGAAGTAGAAGTAGAAGTAGAAGTAGAAGTAGAAGTAGAAGTAGAAGTAGAAGTAGAAGTAGAAGTAGAAGTAGAAGTAGAAGTAGAAGTAGAAGTAGAAGTAGAAGTAGAAGTAGAAGTAGAAGTAGAAGTAGAAGTAGAAGTAGAAGTAGAAGTAGAAGTAGAAGTAGAAGTAGAAGTAGAAGTAGAAGTAGAAGTAGAAGTAGAAGTAGAAGTAGAAGTAGAAGTAGAAGTAGAAGTAGAAGTAGAAGTAGAAGTAGAAGTAGAAGTAGAAGTAGAAGTAGAAGTAGAAGTAGAAGTAGAAGTAGGTGGAAATGAAAGGAATTGAAGCAAAGAAAAGGGAATAACGAGAATCTGTGTAAAATTAGTTAGTTTGATTGATAATAATAAGTGTCAATTTTCATTGCTTTTGGGATCGTCTAACATATATTTTTTTTGTTTGTACCTATATTTATTTTATTTTGATATTTATAGTTTTTAAATTTTATTCTACTTATTTTTTTATGATTTTAGTTTTTTTTTATCAACCTCCATTACACGTTCGACTCTGCTTTCGCGCTGTATATTAAATCACAGACAATAATTAGATATCCGAATGCGGTGTCTTGCCAGCATACGTTTGTGTGAGTGCTCCATTAGTAAGTATTGAGAGTGTTGGCTACGCTCATACATCGACAAACGCACCCACACACACACTGATACCGTTTACTATAAACAAAGTAATTAAATATGCGAACATAAAAGAATGTCATGGCAAAGCAAAGTGTATATATATATATGTATGAATGCGAAAGGTGTATATATATATGTATGCTTGTGTGTATACATATGTGTCATATGTCCTTTCCGTACACGGTTTTTGCATAGCTGTTTACATATTTTTATTGTTTGCAAATTTTATTATTTCTTTTTTTTTTTTTTTTTTTTTGTTTTGTGTTCAATGGAATCTCATATTTTCTCCTTTGCTGTCAATATCAAATCAGTGTAACTCAATATGCTGAGAGTGGTTTGAAAATAAACACAAACACAACATGGCAAAAAAGGAAGTGCAAGTTAAAAAAAATAATAATTAAAAAAATTACATTATTAAAGTACATACAAGGAGCGGCAGACAATGCAACGCGTAATGCCTGTTTTCCATCTCGATTTTATTCAATTACCATGGGCAAGCAAATGCATTTCGCATATATCAAGAGATACACACGGTGTAACTCCGGACGAATGTGTATTACTGGTCGTAGGTTGAGGTAAGGATACTAAAAATAAAAAAATTAAAAAAATCTAGTCCAAAAATATACGATGGAGATATGTACAAACTAACGCGTTTTTAAACGGGAACTTTTTGCTCAACGCAGAATATTGCTAAGCAAAGAATGTTGCTAAAAAAATAATGTTCCTAAACAAAAAATGTTGCTAAAAAAAAAAATGTTCCTAAACAAAAAATGTTGCTAAAAAAAATA
>JAWMAG010000003.1:19322500-19342500 GCA_037013455.1 Ceratitis rosa | reverse complement strand
ATTCATTTTTTCTCATCTTTTTTATTCCTATTTTATCTTTCATCTTGTTTTTTATTTTTTACTGCCATCTCTCCATATTGTTACATTCAACCCTCATATGTTAAGCTCTTTGAATACAAGACCATAGCAAGAGGTTGCCCACAACCCCGAAAAAGCAAGTAGGACATGCCCACATATGTAAAGTAATGCGAAGTAATGTATGTGTGCATTTATTGGCATTAAAAATGTTAACTTCTCTCCACATACAAGCGCAATAGTCTAACCTAAATATTTTTCACCGGTCTATAATATAATATATAAATAAAACAATAAAGAAAGTTGTGCATGTTCAACAATCAACAACAGGTCTTAAGCAAACAATGCAAAAATTTAAGTAAAACTTAAGAAATAATAATGCTATTTATTTCTTATTATTTGCTATACCTATTCCTCGCTTAGCAAAACAGGCATTAAATCAAAAATATTAAAAAAAATATTAAATACAAAAATACAAAACTTAAAAAAAGCATATTTAGATTTCTAAGAAAGTTTACTTATTTTTATACTGAATCTAAAAATTAATTATATTAAATTGAGAAATACAAAATTTATTAAGTTATTTTATATTGAGCTTATTTTACATTTTTAATTTAAATTTTTAAATAATTTACTTTATATTATTTCACTTTATTTTATTTCAAGTAGTTTCATGTTGTTTTATCTTATTTAATTTTGCTTACTTTATTATTTTCTTTTCTTTTATTTATTTTCATTTAAATTTTTTTTTTCATTTAACAGTTGAAAAAAATTACTTTACTTTCTTTTGTCTTATTTTATTTTGTTTCATTTTATTTTCTTTTCTTTTATTTAACTTCATTTAACCTTATTTTATTTCATTTCATTTCATTTTGTTTCGTTTCATTTCATTTCATTTCAGTTATTTTCGTTTCTTTTCATTTCCTTTCATTTCATTTCATTTCATTTTATTTTATTTTATTTTTTAATTTAATTTTATTTTATTTTGTTTCATTTTATTTCATTTAACTTTATTTCCTTTCATTTCGTTTCATTTCATTTCTTTTCGTTTCGTTTCGTTTCATTTCATTTCTTTTCGTTTCGTTTCGTTTCGTTTCGTTTCGTTTCATTTCATTTCATTTTATTTTATTTTATTTTATTTTATTTTATTTTATTTTATTTTATTTTATTTTATTTTATTTTATTTTATTTTATTTTATTTTATTTTATTTTATTTTATTTTATTTTATTTTATTTTATTTTATTTTATTTTATTTTATTTTATTTTATTTTATTTTATTTTATTTTATTTTATTTTATTTTATTTTATTTTATTTTATTTGACAATATTTTATTTTATTTTGTTTTATGTTATTTCATTTTATTTTGTTTTATTTTATTTGATTTTTTTTATTTTATTTCATTTTATTTTGTTTTATTTTGTTTCATTTTTTTCATTTTATTTTATTTCATATTATTTTATTTTATGTTATTTTATTTTATTTTATTTTATTTTATTTTATTTTATTTTATTCTATTTTATTAATCTTTTTAATGTTTTTCTTTTATTATATTTCAACTATAATTTTCCAACTGTATTTAAATTTCAATTACCTTAGCCTACTTATAGGCGCTTACACATGCTCATGGATGAAATGCAGTCCCCAATATATCAATCGATTTTTCATTAATATGTGTTTTTGCATAGTAAACACTGGGTTTTCAAAAAAAAAATTTATTTTTAATTTCAGATTTTTTTCAATCAACTTTTAGGCGCACAAGGTGTTTCTATGCATAAATAGGTTTTTATGTATATTTTATGCTATGTTAGCAATACACGAACTGCAGTTGCAAGCTAAGAACTATTTTCTGCTGCAGACGTACAAGCATATGTATGCAGTGACATACATGTATATATTCTATGTATACATTGCATTTGTGTTACAGTTTTCTGTTGTATTTTTCTACGGTCTGGGCCGTTAAGTGCTCAAAATCTATAACACTATCTTTCACAGTATTGTTTTTATTTTCTATATATTTGTGCATTTTTATTTACTGAATTGAACATATTAATTTACATTCATATTTATTTTTTAATATTTTTAGCACTCACAGAGCGTTTTCTTAATTTATTTTGTGCGCTTTAACATTTGCCGTTTCTAAAATGCCTTATAATCCGTACAATACCGTTGTTCAAATCGAACTGAAAGCCTACGCTTCAGCAAAAGCTATATCGACTAACAACGACTCATCGTCATCGTCACCGTTAAACGACTCAACGCACACATCTATCTCTGTCTGCATCATCTAAGTACGGGAGCCGACAAATATGTGCCCAGCTTTGCGTTCGGCTCGCCAGTTGCAGCCCCGGTGCAACCCCGAAAAGGCAGGTCGTGAAAAAGCGTTTTAATGCCTGTCTGAGTATGTGCGCCTTCGATTTCGCTGAATGAGAGTAATTTCTTCGGTGAGAATTGTGAGAGCGCAAGCAAATGCTTGTAGTAGAGAAAAATATTAAAATGCTTTCAGCTGAGAAAAAGCATGGAAAGTTTCTAGTTTTCAATTTATTTTGCTGCACTCATTCGCTACAGCTGATTTTGGAAAGCACAAAGTGTAATATAGCAAATGATAAGGTGGTTGGTATAGCATTAGAGTGTCATTGGTTAAAGCATAGGTATTTCTCAATAATAAGTTGAAATTTCATTGTTTGATCGTAAAATAAATTCATATCGTTATACATGTTGTATTTATTTTATTTTATTTCTATTTTATTTTGTATTATTTTTATTCTTATTTTTATATATTTTGTTCAGTATTTTTTTCTTTTATTTTATTTTTTTTTTATTTTTTTTAATTGATTTTTTCAATTCTTTTATTTTGTTTATTTTTATGTTATTTATTTTATTTATTTTTTTATTTATTTATTTTGTTTTTATTTTATATTATTTTATATTATATTATTTTATTTTGTTTTTTTTTTTTTTGTTTTGGTTTGTTTTGTTTTGTTTTCTTTTATTTTTTTATTTTATTTTATTTTATTTTATTTTAGTTTATTTTATTTTATTTTATTTTATTTTATTTTATTTTATTTTATTTTATTTTATTTTATTTTATTTTATTTTATTTTATTTTATTTTATTTTATTTTATTTTATTTTATTTTATTTTATTTGATTTTATTTGATTTTATTTGATTTTATTTTATTTTATTTATATTATTTTATTTTATTTTTTTTTTTGTTTTTTTTTTGTTTTGTTTTGTTTTGTTTTGTTTTGTATTGTTTTGTTTTGTTTTGTTTTGTTTGGTTTTGTTTTGTTTTGTTTTGTTTTATTTTATTTTATTTTATTTTATTTTATTTTATTTTATTTTATTTTATTTTATTTTATTTTATTTTATTTTATTTTATTTTATTTTATTTTATTTTATTTTATTTTATTTTATTTTATTTTACTATACTTGGTATTTATTTATATCATACTCCCTATTCGCTACTTTCTTCCTGTGAATACCTGTATATTTATATTTATTCAATCCTTTGGCGCTTTCCACACTGATTTTTTCAAAACGCTTGATATCAGCTGGTCCCTTTGGTGCATTCAGCACATTTCAGCATAATTTATCATGACATTAACGGATTATAGAGCATTTCAAAGCTTTATACGCTTTTTTTAGTTTTTTGTTCATATATAGCGATATACCTAGGCAGCTCTTTCAAGTGAAATAAGCTCTCTCCAACTGTTCTAAGCTCTCTCCTATTTTTGTTCTTCACTTATTTTTTGTCTCTACCTTTTTATCATTACTCAACACTTTCACTCTGTCTCTCTCTCTCTCTCCTCATCTGTCAGTAAGGTAATTGCACGGTTATCAAAGCTTTCTATGACTGCATTCCATACCTTTCTTCTTTATTTTGTTTGGTGTTTCGACTGGGCACTTGTTGTGCGTTAATTTCAAAGTATAGTGAATTCGCATATTTATTTCTCCTTCTTTTTATTTTGGGTTTTTCGTGTTTGATTTTACTTTAGAATATTTTCTACTTTTTATTATTTCCTTAGTTGTTGATCCTTCAAAGAGCTAGACTTTTTTGAAAAATTCTTTCACCCATTGCCTATAGGTTTTCTTCTACAGTGAAATTTTACTCTTCATGTTCTCTTGCTTAAAGAACAGTTTAATAACAAAGAAAGAAGGATGAACTGAAAGCAAAACGGGAAAACAATTTATATTTATAACAGTGTTTGCTTCGACTTGCTTCCATGTAACAGGTGGTTTTCACTTCAAAAGCGGACTCTGTAGCGTTTTTTTCAAATGGTACTGGGTTTTCTTTGGACTTGAAGTAGCACACATACAAACATAGGCAGTGCTCCGTTGAAGCAGGCATTTGTAGGAAGTTGAATGTGGACATTAGTCGGAGACAGAGCCCATAGAATCTGATAGCTGCACCTTCTAGAAAGGCAACAATGCCTGAAATAAAATGTGTTTTAATGTCCTTAAGACGACAACATAGGGGAAAACTACTTCATCGGATTTCAGAACGATGGAAAGAGAAGCACAATCATGTCATTTCAAAGGTCTGTCTGCATTTTAATGGAAAGTGGCTTGAAAACAAATTTACAAAAATTTAATAAAAATTATTCCAAACCACTTTGTTACACAATAATTTTCAACACCAAAAGTATATTTTGCAGTTGTGTTTCAGCTTCGCACTTTTTACTTAGCATTCAATTCTCCCTTTTTACCAAAGCAATTTGATGCTGAATGCTTTATTGTCAATATGTATGATATACCTTCCTTTTTTTGATGGCATAAGTAATGTATTTATATGCAAATTTAAAACTCCTTTATACGTTTCGCTTGTTAAACGCCTTAACGTATGCAATAAATTTCAGTTAGTCCTATATTTAGCAATGAACGAGAGAAAATGCTGCTTGAAATACATAATTCTGCGCCAAATACAGATTTGTTGCATTGGAAATAATAAATAAATACGAAATAAAAATGTGGTAATATATATTTATCGAATATTATTTTCCATGATATTACTTGTTTTACTTATAAAATTTTTATTTTAATTTTTCAAATTTATTCTTATTACTTTTATATTTTTTGCATATTTTTTATATATTTTATTTCATTTCGTTTCATTTCATTTTATTTTATTCCATTTCATTTCATCTCATTTCATTTCATTTCGTTTCATTTCATATCATTTCATTTTATTTCATTTCATTTCTTTTCATTTCATTTCATTTCATTTCATTTCTTTTCATTTCATTTCATTACATTTCATTCCATTTCATTTTATTTCATTTCATTTCATTTCATTTCATTTCATTTCATTTCATTACATTTCATTCCATTTCATTTTATTTCATTTCATTTCATTTCATTTCATTTCATTTCATTTCATTTCATTTCATTTAATTTAATTTATTTTTATTCATTTTATTTTATTTTATTTTATTTTATTTTATTTTATTTTATTTTATTTTATTTTATTTTATTTTATTTTATTTTATTTTATTTTATTTTATTTTATTTTATTTTATTTTATTTTATTTTATTTTATTTTATTTTATTTTATTTTATTTTATTTTATTTTATTTTATTTTATTTTATTTTATTTTATTTTATTTTATTTTATTTTATTTTATTTTATTTTATTTTATTTTATTTTATTTTATTTTATTTTATTTTATTTTATTTTATTTTATTTTATTTTATTTTATTTTATTTTATTTTATTTTATTTTATTTTATTTTATTTTATTTTATTTTATTTTATTTTATTTTATTTTATTTTATTTTATTTTATTTTATTTTATTTTATTTTATTTTATTTTATTTTATTTTATTTTATTTTATTTTATTTTATTTTATTTTATTTTATTTTATTTTATTTTATTTTATTTTATTTTATTTTATTTAATTTTATTTTATTTTATTTTATTTTATTTTATTTTATTTTATTTTATTTTATTTTATTTTATTTTATTTTATTTTATTTTATTTTATTTTATTTTATTTTATTTTATTTTATTTTATTTTATTTTATTTTATTTTATTTTATTTTATTTTATTTTATTTTATTTTATTTTATTTTATTTTATTTTATTTTATTTTATTTTATTTTATTTTATTTTATTTTATTTTATTTTATTTTATTTTATTTTATTTTATTTTATTTTATTTTATTTTATTTTATTTTATTTTATTTTATTTTATTTTATTTTATTTTATTTTATTTTATTTTATTTTATTTTATTTTATTTTATTTTATTTTATTTTATTTTATTTTATTTTATTTTATTTTATTTTATTTTATTTTATTTTATTTTATTTTATTTTATTTTATTTTATTTTATTTTATTTTATTTTATTTTATTTTATTTTATTTTATTTTATTTTATTTTATTTTATTTTATTTTTGTTGAAGTTAAGTCCGTTTCCAATGCGACTCTGTATTAACAATATAACATAAATTGCAAATATTTGTATATGTATAAACGTATATAGTTGGATAAGTACATATTAACCGAAATGTAAATTGTTTGCTTTAAATAGATTAGCTTTACATATCTATTTGTCATTCCTAAAAATACATTCGAAATAAAGAGGAATTACAACAGGTTATGGGCCCAGACACTTGGGCCCCGCGTTTTTCGTTAAACTGTTGATTTGAAATATCGGTGTTTTAATATTTGTGGGGAATTCTATAAAGAGAATATCACTCGCGATCACAATGAGTTCTATGTATCAGATAGAAAAGTTGGATGAAGGTAATTACGATACCTGGTGCATCCAAATGCGCAGCGTGCTGGTGCATGCAGAGGCGTGGAAGGTGATCAGCGGTCAGCGGCCAGCAGCAGATGCAGAAAGTTGGGATGCACTTGATGAAAAGGCATTGGCTATGGTGACTTTGAGTGTGAAACCATCACAATTGTCTTACCTGAAGAATTGTGCAACAGCAGCCAGCGCTTGGAAGAAGCTCAGAGAAATGCACCAACCCAGTGGACCAGTTAGGAAAGTGTCCCTCTATAAGCAGCTACTTGGATTGCGGATGACTGATGGTGATGTTATGTCCAGCTATTTAAATAAATTTTGTTCAACGGTTGACAAGCTTTCGGAGGTGGATATTAAGCTTAGCGAGGAGCTAGCAGTAATAATATTGCTTTCTAGTTTGCCCAAAAGCTACGAAAATTTTGTGATTGCAGTTGAAACACGCGATAATTTGCCCACACTTGAGGTATTAAAAATAAAATTATTGGAAGAAGGAGAACGAAGAGCTAGTGAATCGAAAATGGATTATCACAGTGAACAGCAGGCGTTCCAAGCAAAAACAAAAACAATGCGAAAAAAGCGGGGAGATAAGAATGATATCGAATGTTATAAATGCGGACAACGGGGCCACTACAAAAACCAATGCAGAAGTAAAATGAGAGAAGAACCGATAAAATGTCAACAACAACAGCATAGATCGTTTACAGTTTTAGCAGCGACAGATGTGGGAGATTTAAAATATTCGAGCTGGTGCTTGGACAGCGGCGCGACTGCACATATGAGTGGCGCTCGAATTTTGTTTACAAATTACATCGCGCAAGCAGAAGATGTTGTGTTAGCAGACAACAACGTTATACGCGCAGTAGGCAGAGGCGATGTCGTACTTCAAACGGATTTGTGTAAGCTAACATTGGAGAACGTTTTACATGTCCCGCAAATGAAGGGGAATTTCATTTCGGTGAGTCGAGCTGTTGATCGTGGCTGTACAGTAAGCTTCAACAACAAATATGCTATCGTAAGCCAGAAAGGTGAGATGATTTTAAAAGCAGAGAAGAGAAATAGGTTGTTTGTCTTTGAAAGCAAAAATAATTCCTGCTTCAGCGCAGCACAGTGTAGTGCGGAAATTTGGCATAATAGATACGGCCATTTAAACTATGGCAGTCTAAAGAGCCTTGTTAAAAATAAAATGGTGCTTGGCATTGAAAATATGAATATCTCAGACAATGCACAGTGTAGGACGTGTATGAAGAGTAAGATTCATACTCAACCATTTCCAGTAGCGTCAGAAAGTCGAGCAAAGAAATTATTGGAGCTAGTGCATACCGATGTATGCGGTCCATTTGAGAAGCGGTCTCTTGGTGGCTCGTCTTATTTTTTAACTTTCATCGACGACATGTCTCGGCGTATCTTTACATTCTTTCTCAAGTCAAAAGACGAAGTGTTTGAAAATTTCGTGACTTTTAAGAATATGGTAGAGCGCCAGACTGGGCAGAAAATCAAAGCTTTACGCAGCGACAACGGCCGAGAGTACATCAACAAGCGTTTTGATGATTTCCTAAGGCAGCACGGTATAGCGCGGCAACTTACAATACCATACAGCCCACAACAAAACGGCGTCGCAGAACGAGCAAACCGCACTCTTGTTGAGATGGCGAGAAGTTTACTTGTGCATTCAAATATGCCAGAGTTTTTATGGGCAGAGGCGGTGCAGTCAGCGTGCTATATCCGCAATAGAGCGCCAACTTCAGCCTTAGTGGGTATGACCCCGTACGAAGCGTGGAGTGGTAGAAAACCAAATGTAAAAAATATGAGAATATTTGGGTCAGTTGCTATTGGCTTAGATAAGACACGCAAGGGCAAATTTCACGCGAAGGGCAAAGAGTACCGATTTGTTGGTTACTCTTTAGTGTCAAAAGCCTACAGACTTTACGATAAAGAGAGGCATCAAATCGTAGAGAAACGAGATGTTTTATTCGACGAACACATGAGAGTTATCGAACCAGATGATCAAATTGCGTTTGATTTATCAGCAGACGGTGCGACAAATGATAACAGTCGCGAGGTGGGGAAATTGATTCCATGTAAAAGTGAAGTTGAGCAACAGAAGGTTACGTGTAATGAAGATACGCAAAGCGACGAATACGCAAGTGCAGAGGAACAGGAGGCAGAACTAAAGCAAGACGCAAAGGTGGGACGAGGCAGGCCGAAATATGTTCGAAGCGGTATGCCAGGGCGTCCGAAGAAGAAGTACAATGTTATACAGGCAGTGCAGTCGGCAGAGATACAATTACCTCAGACTTATAAAGAGGCAATCAGCAGCGAAAATGTTTCGTATTGGCAAGCAGCTATGGAAGCAGAATATGATGCCTTGGTGGCAAACAGTACATGGGCGGTGGCAGATCTGCCAAAAGGTGAGCAAGCAATCGGGTGTAAATGGGTTTACACAGTTAAGAGAGACAAGACTGGCTCAGTTGAGCGTTACAAGGCGCGTTTAGTAGCCAAGGGGTGCGCGCAGAGGTTCGGCGTAAATTACACCGAAACATTTTCACCGGTTTGTCGTTATGAAACGATACGCTTAGTTCTTGCGCTCTCAGTTCAGCTGAAATTATACTTACATCAAATGGACGTTTGTACGGCTTATCTCAATAGTGAGCTAAAAGACGTAGTCTACATGAAGCAGCCCGAAGGTTATGCAGACAGAGCCAGTAGTGGAAAAGTGCTGCGGTTAAACAAAGCGATTTATGGCTTAAAGCAAGCAGGAAGGGAGTGGAACTCCATGCTAAATGGTGCGCTGTGTGAAATTGGATTCTCTCAGTGTCAGAATGAGCCATGCTTGTATAAGCAGGACATAAAAGGTAGCCTTTGTTTAATACTTATTTATGTAGATGATTTACTTATAGCGTGCCAGAAGAAGTCGGACTTGATGCAAGTTAAATCAATGATATCAACAAAGTTTGAATGCGTGGACAAAGGCCCACTGCAGGTATTTTTGGGTATGCAGATTCAGCGCGATGGCGAAATAGGCGACATTTCTATGAACCAGTCCCTTTATATAAGCGATATGCTACAACGTCATGACATGCAGCAATGCAGAACAGCAACAACGCCATTGGATACAGGATATCAGACTGTATGCGAGAGAGAATCGTGCGTGAAAGTAGATCCAAAGGAGTATCAGTCTGCAATCGGCGAGTTGATGTGGTTAGCCTTGACCTCCAGGCCAGATATCTATCATTCAGTCGTGAAACTGGCTCAAAGGAACAACAATCCACACTCTGAGCATTTCGCAGGCGTAAAGCACGTAATGCGGTACCTAGCAGCAACGAAGGACTTGACTCTGAATTATCGTGCGTGTGGTCAGGCATTGGAAGGGTTCGTAGACGCAGACTGGGGAGGTGATATCAGCAATCGTCGGTCGTATACCGGATATATATTTTTCTTGGCAGGCGGGCCAATCTCTTGGAAATCTGAGAAGCAGAGCTCCGTGGCGCTTAGCAGCACAGAGGCTGAGTATATGGCTCTGACTTCAGCTGCCAAAGAAGCATTACATCTGAGGCGTTTAATTATTGAAATTGGATGTGGTAATGCTGACACACCAACAACTTTGTATGGCGACAATCTTAGCTCTCAAAATCTGGCTAAAAATCCAGTATATCATGCCAGATCAAAGCACATCGACATCAGACATCACTTTGTACGGGAAGTTATCCAGAGCGGTGACGTAGAATTAAAATATATTCCTACTGAAGAAATGATAGCTGATGTACTAACCAAGAATCTTTCGAAGAACAAGCATTTACATTTTGTCAAATTAATGAATTTAAATTAGTTTCCTTGTTAACAGAATCACATTGAGGAAGGGTGTTGAAGTTAAGTCCGTTTCCAATGCGACTCTGTATTAACAATATAACATAAATTGCAAATATTTGTATATGTATAAACGTATATAGTTGGATAAGTACATATTAACCGAAATGTAAATTGTTTGCTTTAAATAGATTAGCTTTACATATCTATTTGTCATTCCTAAAAATACATTCGAAATAAAGAGGAATTACAACAATTTTATTTTATTTTATTTTATTTTATTTTATTTTATTTTATTTTATTTTATTTTATTTTATTTTATTTTATTTTATTTTATTTTATTTTATTTTATTTTATTTTATTTTATTTTATTTTATTTTATTTTATTTTATTTTATTTTATTTTATTTTATTTTATTTTATTTTATTTTATTTTATTTTATTTTATTTTATTTTATTTTATTTTATTTTATTTTATTTTATTTTATTTTATTTTATTTTATTTTATTTTATTTTATTTTATTTTATTTTATTTTATTTTATTTTATTTTATTTTATTTTATTTTATTTTATTTTATTTTATTTTATTTTATTTTATTTTATTTTATTTTATTTTATTTTATTTTATTTTATTTTATTTTATTTTATTTTATTTTATTTTATTTTATTTTATTTTATTTTATTTTATTTTATTTTATTTTATTTTATTTTATTTTATTTTATTTTATTTTATTTTATTTTATTTTATTTTATTTTATTTTATTTTATTTTATTTTATTTTATTTTATTTTATTTTATTTTATTTTATTTTATTTTATTTTATTTTATTTTATTTTATTTTATTTTATTTTATTTTATTTTATTTTATTTTATTTTATTTTATTTTATTTTATTTTATTTTATTTTATTTTATTTTATTTTATTTTATTTTATTTTATTTTATTTTATTTTATTTTATTTTATTTTATTTTATTTTATTTTATTTTATTTTATTTTATTTTATTTTATTTTATTTTATTTTATTTTATTTTATTTTATTTTATTTTATTTTATTTTATTTTATTTTATTTTATTTTATTTTATTTTATTTTATTTTATTTTATTTTATTTTATTTTATTTTATTTTATTTTATTTTATTTTATTTTATTTTATTTTATTTTATTTTATTTTATTTTATTTTATTTTATTTTATTTTATTTTATTTTATTTTATTTTATTTTATTTTATTTTATTTTATTTTATTTTATTTTATTTTATTTTATTTTATTTTATTTTATTTTATTTTATTTTATTTTATTTTATTTTATTTTATTTTATTTTATTTTATTTTATTTTATTTTATTTTATTTTATTTTATTTTATTTTATTTTATTTTATTTTATTTTATTTTATTTTATTTTATTTTATTTTATTTTATTTTATTTTATTTTATTTTATTTTATTTTATTTTATTTTATTTTATTTTATTTTATTTTATTTTATTTTATTTTATTTTATTTTATTTTATTTTATTTTATTTTATTTTATTTTATTTTATTTTATTTTATTTTATTTTATTTTATTTTATTTTATTTTATTTTATTTCATTTTATTTTATTTTATTTTATTTTATTTTATTTTATTTTATTTTATTTTATTTTATTTTATTTTATTTTATTTTATTTTATTTTATTTTATTTTATTTTATTTTATTTTATTTTATTTTATTTTATTTTATTTTATTTTATTTTATTTTATTTTATTTTATTTTATTTTATTTTATTTTATTTTATTTTATTTTATTTTATTTTATTTTATTTTATTTTATTTTATTTTATTTTATTTTATTTTATTTTATTTTATTTTATTTTATTTTATTTTATTTTATTTTATTTTATTTTATTTTATTTTATTTTATTTTATTTTATTTTATTTTATTTTATTTTATTTCATTTTATTTTATTTTATTTTATTTTATTTTATTTTATTTTATTTTATTTTATTTTATTTTATTTTATTTTATTTTATTTTTTTTTATTTAATTTTATTTTATTTTATTTTATTTTATTTTATTTTATTTTATTTTAATTTATTTTATTTTATTTTATTTTATTTTATTTTAATTTATTTTATTTTATTTTATTTTATTTTATTTTATTTTACTTTATTTTATTTTATTTTATTTAATTTTTATTTTTTGTTATATATATATTATGATATATATATTAATATATATATATTATGATATTATCTAAGTTTATTTTATTTTAGTTTGTGTATTACTTGCTCATTTTTTACTTTATTTTATATTTGCATTACATTTCTGCTGAAATTTACATTTTAAGTAGCATTTTTCCATCAAAATATGCATTCCATTCCACCCTAAATCAGACATGTAAATAGAAGATATAATGATGATTGAAGCGATGACAATAGAACTTTTCAGAAGAGACAGCTTAATTGACTACTTAACTGCGTGTAAATAAGTTGGCGACTTACTTAGTGGACTGAAGGCGACATGTAGCAGCAAACCTCCAAAGGCAATGAGTGTGTTTAGGTGGTATGTATTTATTAAATTTTCTGTTGAATTTTAATGTACATACATACATATATTAACAAGAAGTTGTAAATGGTTCTCATTAGACCGAAAAAACAGACTATTTTAATGAGAGTGGGCATATGTTCGCCATGGTAAGTGAGCCCCAATGATTTTGCGAGTCTGGTCGTATGGTCGAGACTACTTGAATATTCATGCCTGCTCCAACTTCAAAGAATATTTTCTTCATTGCATATATGTATGTATGTGCATACATATTTAATTGAGGATCTATAGGAGCTGCAGCGTTTTTTGTGCAAACTCCGCTATCCCCACTCCAATTTGTGGTGTACAGCTTGATCTTATGCTAACAAATATTTTGATAGATTCCTTAATATTTACCGCCTTAGTGTGTCTGTATCATATTTTTGTATTTAATTCAAGAGATAGTTTAAAAAATCAATTCAAAACAGAAAATGTAAAAAAAAACAAGAATTGCAACGCATGAAAACATTGCAGAATGAGATATACATTGATAATCGATAAACGATAACACGCTTGTAGAGTAAACAAAGGCTTACAGCGTGTTGACATTGTTGCTTTAAATATGTAGTTTGTGCTTGTATTATGTTATTTCGTTAAAAGTATTATTTTTCAGGAAATTGCAGTCATTTGAAATAACTGTACAATTAAGAAAATGTTAAATAATTAAGAAAATATATATATATGTATAGGTACATAACATACATTAAGCTATAAAATTAAAATAAGATTAATTGAAGGCAAAGTTTACTCACCTCACACCTCAACTTGAGCGTCAATCGATTTATAATTAACTTTTATTTCTTGTTTTATAAATTCTATTGAGCTAATGAATTGTCTGTTGTCGCCATAATAATAACACCAATAATTTTTATTAGTATTATTTTTTTTTTTTATATAATTTTTATATTAACAAAGTATTATTGTTGCTGTCCCTTAACACATTAATGAACTGGAAATAGAGAGAAAGAGATTTTTTTTTCATTTTTTATAGCTACATTTATTGTATTTGTTATGAATATATAAATATGTAAGTAGTATATATATTTACTTTATTTAAGTTAGATGTACCCGCCTTAACATGGCTTGAAAACATTTATTTATTATTATTAGCCAACCAATAATTAAAAACTAATTAATCTTGATCTATGTGCCATTGCAATGATCTACAAACAAAGTACGCACATGCAAAGTGCATATGTAAATATATATTTTTCTCATTATTCTTTACCTACCGCCCGCTCAGTTTACCGACACCGTAAATATTCTGTTATCATTTAGTAAAATAGAAATGAAAAAAAACACTTGAATTTTAATAACACTAATTGACAAAAAACTATCCACTACCACTTTATACATAAGCAACTGCATACATACATACATACATTTTTACATACAAAACTAGTGGCTATCAGCTGCCACATGCCGACAGCAAAGCGCCTCAAACCAACAATCGAAAATAGAAAATAAAAAAATTACTATCAAATATTGCCATCTCAGATAAATTGAGCGCTTGTATAAGTGTAGCCATATATATACATAGTGTAAGTATAATTGCTTGCCATTTTCACCACCAAACAGCTGTGCCTAAAATACTTGTCACATATACACACCAGCGTTTCAGTCGCTCTCACTAGCAACACTTTTTAAGTAGGCTGTTTAACTGTCAAATTTTGAGTTGTTAGCAAATTCATTAACTAATTTCTGACATTTCATGTTGCTGTCAAAGTGACAGTGACAGATTTTGGAATATTTTTTTGTTTTTATTTTATTTTTTTTTTTGCTTAGCTTACCTTCACTCCTTGCTGTTTTCGGTTAAATTTAATTATTCACCTTGAGATGTATGATATATTAGGTGATAAGCGTTAAAATGTAAATAAATTGCATATTTGTGGGTTTATTGCTTGTCGAAAGGCGAAGAAGAAGACGCAGTTAACAGTGTTGGAAATTTACCAAAAAAAAAAACTCTTCAACTTAAGTGTCAAATGAGATAACAAATGGCATTTTAATTACAACTCTCATCTAATAAAGATGTAATTACTCTATAAACAAAAACAAATAAATAAATACAAATATTAAAATGTAACAAATTGCAAATAAATAAAATTTCAGTAAACAAAAAAAATTATAAACTAAAATCAAATATAGAAAATATTATAAAAAAAATAATATACAAAATAAAAGAAGAAAATAAAATAAAGAATAATACAAAATTAATTAAAAAAATAAATAAATAAAATTTTGCATGTAACATGAAACAAAATAAAAATAAACTAAATTCCATTTGTTAAGATCAAATATAAAAAATTATATCGAAAATTCAAAAAAAATTTAAAATATATAATAGAAAATATAATAAATTAATTTAATAATAAAATAAATAAAAAGTTGCGTGTAAAATGAAACAAAATTAATTTTATTAAATTCCATTTGATAAAATAAAACCAAATATAAAAAATAATATTGAATATATAAAAAATGAAAAATAAAAATCTGAAACATAAAGTAAAAAATAATAATAAATTCTTCAAAAGTAAATAAATAAAAATTAACAATTAAAATAATATGAATCAACCTAAAATATAGTAGAATTAAATTAAAAGAAAAAAATTCAAATTGAATAAAAAAATTAATTTAAATCAAGCAAAATAAAAGTAAATTACATTAAAATAAAAATAAAAAGTTTCAACAAAATATAGAAAAAGTTAGATCTGATAAAATAAATATATACAAAACAAAATAAGCTATAATAAAATGAAATAATTAAATCCAATTCAATTAAATTAAGTCAAATAAATAAATAAATTAAATTAAAATAAATTTAAAAAAATATAATAATGATAAATAAACTTAGGATAATAATAATTTACATATAAAATAATACTAAACAATTTAAAATTAAATAAAAATTATTAAATGTAATAAAATAAAGTAATTTACCTTAAAAATTTTAATTAAATTAAAGGAAAATAAAATTTAATAATGTTGTAAGAAAACAAAAAAGTAAAAAAAAAATTAAACAAAGAAATATAGCAAAAAAGTGAAATACAATGAAATAAAAATACTAAATTAAAGAGAGAAAAATAATAAAGAAAAAACAAACTAATCTTCATTAAAGCAAACTAAATCAAATATTAAAAATATTGAAAACCATTTTTTTCAATCAATATTAAATAAATTTAAAGAAATTAAATAATAATTTACGCATAAAATCAAACACAAAGTTTTATTAAATTAAGGAAAATAAAACTTAATTCCATTAAAAAAGAAAGAAAATTTGAAACAAAGTAAAAAAAAAATAATAATAATAATAAAATAAGAAGTTGAAACTAAATAAAAACTAATAAAATGAATAATATGATAAAATGAAATAAAATAAAGTTATAAATAAATGAGAATCAACATTTTCAACAAATATTAAAAATAATTTAATGAATTGAAATAAGATAAAACAAAATTAATTTCAATTGTACAAACTTAAACTAAAATCAAAAAATCAAAATAAAACAATAAAATAAAATTTGTAATAAAAAATTGAAAAATTTAAGAAAAAATTAAATTTCATTGATTTTAAACTAAAATTAAATAAAGAAATAAATATAAAATAAAGCGAGTAATAAATAAAATAAAAGCAAAAAGCTTAAATTAAAAAAATAATAATTAATGTAAAACTTACGAAAAAATCAAAAAAAAAACAAACAAAGCAAAACAAAAGAAATAAGAAAATAAAATAAATAAAAATAATTAAATAAAAAAAAAAAAACAAAATAAAATTAAATAAATAATAAAATTTTATAAGAAAAAATAAAGAAGAGAAATCAAATGAAATTAAATTAATTATAATAAAAATGAATTCAATTAATAAACAATTAAATAAATATAAATATATTTTATATAAATATAAAATAAATTAAAAACTAAAATGGGAAATTGCAAAAAAATATTAAATAAAAGAAACAAATTACAATATAAAATAAATATAATTAGTTTAAAGAAATTAAAAGGAAAAAAGTAAATTAAATTAATTCAAAAAAATTTTGTTTTAAATCAAATAAAAATAAATTAATTGATTTGGCGACCTTCTTTATGAATAAAAACAAAGACTTGTATGATCTCCGATATATGTATGTACATATTTCGGTAACCGTCTTAAGAGGAAAAAAGTTTGTTTACAGATCTTTACTGTGTGACCTGAAGTTTTGTACTGAAAAATTAATTTAAAGTTAAAATGAAAAAAATTTATAAAATAAAATAAAATGATATTAAACGAAACGAAATAAAATAAAATAATATGAAATAAAAATTAAAATTAATTAAAAAATTTTTATATATTAATTCAAATAAAATAAAATAAAACAAATTAAAATAAAATTGAAAATAAAATAAAATGAAAAAGAATTAAAAATAAAATAAAAGAAATAAGACGAAAAAAATAAAACAAATTAAATGAAATGAAATAAAATAAAACTAAAAAATTAAGTAACAAATTTTTATATATATTAATTAATATGAAATAAAATCAAATAAAACAAATTGAAATGATATGAAAAATAAAATAAAATGTAATAAATTGAAATAAAGTAAAATAAAATGAACTAAAATGGAATAAAATAAAATAAAATACTATAAAATAAAATAGTAGTAGAATAAAATATTATAAAATAAAATATTATTATTTTCTATTCGAAAAACAAGTAAGTCTTCATTGAAAACAGCACAAAGCATACAACATCAACTTTATCACTTCACCGTGAAGGAAGACGTACGTGTAAATAAAACAGAAATATGCATATATGTATGTATATACAGACGTATCTTTGAGCCTCTGTCCATTGCACTGTAGCACAACAACAACCTATCATTTTTGCTGCGATACAGTCAACAGCCAGCGCTGGACCAACTTTTGGTCAATGAACGATCTTGACCTTAGCAAAACATACAAACATACTTTTACATATGTATAGACATATATACACGTATGTGCAACCGCCTTCTCTTCTTTGGCATGCTCACTTCACCCACTACAACATACGGCGCGAACTCTTGAGACCTCTTCTACTCTCTTTGACAATTCTCTCCTCTACCAAACTGATATTTGTTGCATTCATGCTCTATGCCTGTAAGTTAAGTTAGTGGTTTTATACGAATATGGGAAAAATATGCAGGAAATTTTACACCGGTTTCGCGATAGAGTTGCCAAGCCGATGACATAATAAATTTTATATTTAAATATTTATTTACTACATATGCAGGGTACTGCTTGCTCTTTTCATTCCAGAGTTTTGACGAGTGAGCAGTAAATAGGTGAAAATTTACTTTTAGGATAGTAGGTTGAAAAAAGAAATATGTCAAATTATTTAGCCCGGGAAAAGACAAAGGTTAAGTTATATAACAAATAGGGGGTCTGATTGAAAGAAATATTGTACCAAAGGGTGGCTAAGATGCATAAAGGAAGAGTAATATATTCTAGTTAAGCTAGCGGTATCATAACTAGCTAACTAATTAAATCAATAATTAGTTGTGTAACTAGTTGATACTGAATCAATTATATTAACGATAGTTCCAACAAAATTCTAGGTCTAATAATAATAATAATATTTAAGAAGCACAATAAAAAAGTAAAAAATAAAGCAAAATAAAATACGTTCAAATAAAATAAATAAAAATAAAAAAATTAATTAAAATAAAGTAAACTAAAATGATTAAAATAGAACAAAATAAACTAAAAAAAGAGTATATATAAAAAAATAATAAAGCAAAACAAAATTAAGTAAAAGAAAATAAAAGGAACAGGTCCAATAAAATAAAATGAAATAAAATTAAACCAAATTAAATTCAACAAAACTAATTAAAATAAAATAAAAATAAATAAAATAAAAAAATTAAAATTATATATAAAAATTAAATAAAATAATAAAAATAAATAAAGCAAAAGAAAGTGAAATAAACTAAAAAAAGTAAAATAATAACAAAATAAGGTAAAATAAAATAAAATTAAAAAAATGAAATAAAACTAAATAAATGAAATAAAATAAAATAAAATGAAATGAAATAAACTTAAAAAATAAAATAAATGAAATAAAACTAAATAAATGAAATAAAATAAAATAAAATGAAATGAAATAAACTTAAAAAATAAAATAAAATAATTAATATTAAAATAAATAATATAAAACAAAGTAAAATAAAATAACATAAAATAAAATAAAGTTAAATAAAAAAATAACATTAAATAAAATAAAATAAAATAAGACAAAATAAAAAAAAAAAAACAAAACAAAATAAAATTTAATAAGACAAAATAAAATAAAATAAAATAAAGTTAAATATAATAAAATAAAATAAAATAAAATAAAGTTAAATAAAATAAAATAACACAAAATAAAATAAAGTTAAATAAAATAACATTAAGTAAAATAAAATAAAATAAAATAAAGTTATATAAAATAAAGTTAAATAAAATAAAACAAAATAAATTAAAATCAAATAAAATAAAATGAAAAAAGTTAAAATAAAATGAGTTTAAATAAAATAAAATAAAAAATAAAGTACAGAGAAGTAAAATTAAATTAAATTAAATTAAATAAAAACAAAAGTTATTATTACTATTATTATTATTTATTATAATAGCTGCTAGGACTTGTGCCGCTTTAAAAATTAATTTTAATAAATTGAATTAAATTAAATAAAGTTAATTTAAATTATATTAAAACAAAGATAGTTAAATTAAGTAAATTAAAATCATATTTTAAAAGAAAATAGTATGAAAAAGCAAATAAATAAAAATTTAAATTAAAAAGTATTTAGTAAGGAAATCAGAAATATAATATATCAACTAAAACACAGGAATAAAATAAAAATTAAAAGAAATA
>JAWMAG010000003.1:19055000-19317500 GCA_037013455.1 Ceratitis rosa | reverse complement strand
GGCTTTCAAAACCCGAAAAAATTGCCTGTACCGAAAATCGGTAATCTAAAATTTATATTTATCAATATTATTTTATATTACATTTATTTTCACTTTTACAATAATCTAGAAATCCGAAAAAATAACTCCACCGAAACTCGGTAATACAAAAACTGTTTGTTGTAAGTTAATTAATATAATTTCAAATAAATTCTTAAATTTTCCATCACCGAAAATCGGTATGCTGATGCATACATTACTTATGTATGAAATCTGTACATGTAACACCCGCTTCTTTCAAAATTTTTGGTGTACCGTAAAAGTATAAGTACTGAAATTTGGTACTACGCAAAAAATTAGCCGTCGGGAGAAAAATTGCTTGCAAAATTATGGTACATAAGAAATTTGCTGTACCGAAAATCGGTACTCCAAAATTTGATATGAACAGAGACTTTGGAAAGTTGGTCTTGCAAATTCTTAGATATGTTATAAACGTTATTTAAAAATATTATTAGTATAAAAATGAAATCAAACTTACCATGCACACTGTTATCTGCTTCATACAATACTAAACCGACTTGTTTGACTTATTGAACATTCATATTTATATTCTATTTTGGCGCGCACTTCTTCAGTTACACTTTCTTAATACATTTAACACTCTCAGTGAAGTATTTGTACACTAGCAATTTATTTTTTAGATTTTTTCTCGTTTTTTCTTTTTTTTTTTTAATTTACATACATATGTATATGCATATACATATATAATGTGACGCTGAAACCCGCAAGTGTTTGATAACCTCTGTGAATTATTGAATTTATTTAGTAAATAACTGAATTGAAAGACTTCTGTTATGTTATGGTTATGTTGTGTTATGGTGTTTTATGTCAGTAGTGTTTTATGTTATGTTATAATATTTTATTTTATATTATATTTTGGTTATGAGATATTATGTTATTGATTTTATTATGGCATGTTATGTTATGTTAAGTTATGTTATGTTAAGTTATGTTCAATTTATGTTAACATATTTTGAGTAATGCTATTTTTTTTGTAATAATATTGTATTTAATGTTATGTTTCTGGTATGTGATGCTTATGTTATGTTACGGTTATGTTACGGTTATGTTATGTTATGTTATGGCATATTAATTTATTTCAGATCATTTGATTTCATTTCAATAAATGTCGTTTCGTCTTTCGTTTCGTAGTTATGTGCTTACGTATATGGTATACATACACATAATATTCCTGCATACATATCTATATATAATATGTACACGTATGTATGCAAACAGATGCATGTTCACGTGTATCACACAATTTATTGTATTATTTTTCTAAATTCTTTTTCTTTCTCTTATTTACATTTCCACGTTTTGTTTGCATTATTTTTGTTGCTTTCTTTGCTTATCTCAATTTTTCGTTGTTGTTAGTATTGTTGTTGTTTTTGTGGCTAACACTTGTTCTTCATAATTCATTGATAAGGTGGCGATCTCTCAACCGCGACAATTTTATTTTATTTTTTTTTTTATTTATTTACATTTATTTTTTTCTTTATTTGAGTACTTGATATGTAGATTTACTCTCTTGTCTTTACTGTGTATTATACTACGCATGTATATGTATGTGTATGTGTGTGTGTGTGTGTGTGTATGTTTTTGTACTCTCATAGAGTTTTATTAAACGCACCGACTTTACAGAGCAGCCGCCGGTGGACTTTTGTGCGGTTGAGAATATATTTATTTATGTATATGTATGTATATAATTATATTACAATTGCATTTACATATCATTTACATGTCTACATATGTATATATATATATTGTTGTAGATTTATATTTACATACATATGTACTATGTATGTATGTATAAAAAGGCGAATAGACTACGTAGAGTGGCAAGTAGCTACATACATTCATATGTAGGTATGTAAGTGAGGTAGCTGAGATGTCTGTCATATGCACATACGTGTACATATGTACATACAAATATATTGACATATTTGTATATCAGCTTGGTAAGCGTTACTTGCTTGTTTATATGCGCATACATATTTACATACATACATACATACATACATTAATGTATGTATATATTATTTAGGTGCAATATAAATTCATACGTATGCAGAGTGCATCTCCGGCCATCTACATGCATATAGGTAAATATGTTTATTGGTATGTATGTACATATAATGCAATGTGCATATGGTATATGCAGCTATTTATTTGCTCTATGTGCACTTCTATGTACGCATACATACATATGTACATATGTAGGTATGTATGCTTGTTTGCGCATTTCATTTGATTAATATGAGTATTCTCATTAATTTTTATAAGCCATTGTTGTTAGTATTGTTTTCTTTTCTGTCCTATCGCGCATATAAATATGTATATACATACATATGTACATATGTTCTACGCGTTATCGCGTACGCCCCGATTCATTCTTCGCCCATTAAATCCAATTAATCCCGGCGGAGGCGTCTTAGCTCACCAATAAATCTGCTGCTGCATATTTCTATATATATGTACATACATACATATCTGCATAGTATGTATGTATGAAGGCAGAGACAGAAAGTAGATATGCAATAATAGTAAGGTAAAATGCGAAAAACCAAAAAAAAAACAAAATAATGATTTTGTTGTAAGAAATATTATAAACAAAATACTAAAAAAAATATATACATATATCATTGCATGCATTGATCGTACATACATACTATGTACATACATATGTGCATATGTAACTCGGTAATTTTACGCGTACATATGTATTTTCTTATGTATGTATGTACATATACTATATATATATATAATTGGCGCTTTAAAATCGCTGAAGCAATTTAGGGTCGATCTCCTCCTCCAATTTGTGATTTTTCGTCTTGATATTTTTTCCAACGAATGGAGAGATCTAGAGTTGATTCTAAGGTGCCTCCGAACGGCCGATGGATTTTTATGAGAAGCATTTTATTTATTAGAAAAATTAGTTTTCGTTTAGTTTAGATGCTGATCGAACCAGAATTTCTTGCTCATAACACTATTTTGTATATCCATTCTTTATTAAATATTATTATATAATTCACATTTTTCTTAATAATTTTTAAAATTAATTCTTTATTAATTTAATCATTTTTTATTCGTTGCATATTTGTTTCTCTTTCATTTATGTATTTTTTTTTATTATATATTATTTATTTGTTATATATTATTTATTTATTATATATTATTTATCTATTTATTTAATTACTTATTTATATAACCATTTATTTAGTTTTTTATGATTTATTAATTTTTAATTTAATTTTTGTTTTTTTTTTTCTTTAATAATTTATCATTTTATTTCTTTATTATATTCTTTTATATATTTTTTGTTTAATTATTTATTTAATGTATATGTTATTTAAAGATTTAGAGACTTATTTATTTTAGTATGTATTTATAAGTTTGTTTATTAATTTTTTTAATCAGTTTTTGTTGAAATATTTATGCATTATTATTATTACTTTAAATTGATTTATTACTAATTCATTTATATACTTATTTTTATTTGTTAATTAACTTATTTATTTATATACTTATTTTTATTTGTTAATTAACTTATTTTTTTTTATTTTTTTATATATGTTATTTATTTATTTTTAATTATATATTATTTTTTTATACTGATTTACTTATTTATATAATTGTTTATTTATTTTTTATATATTATTTATTTTTTATACTGATTTACTTTTTTATGTAATTATTTATTAATTTTGTTTGTTTATTTATAATATTTATTTTTTTTTTATAATATTTATTCATAATATTTATTTATAATATTTATTTATTATACTTATTTATATATTTATTTTATTCATTTGTTTAATTATTTATTTAATTTACATATTATTTATAGACTTAATGATTTATTTATTTCATACATTTTTTATTCTTTTAGTACATATTTATTTCTATCCTTATAAACTTGTTTCTAAATTTTTTAAATAAGTTTTTGTTGAATTATTTATTTATTGCCATTATTTTTTTTAATTCCTTTATTTATATACTTATTTTTTATTTGTTAATTACCTTATTTATATTATTATTTTATTATTTTTTTATTTATATTATTTATTTATTTTTAAATATGTATATTTTTTTTACTGATTTACTTCTTTATGAAATTGTTTTTTTATTTTTTTATATATTATTTATTTATTATACTGATTTACTTTTTTACGTAATTATATATTAATTTTATTTATTTATTTTTAATATTTATTCTTTATTTATAATATTTATTTATTTATAATATATTTATTTATTAATTTATTTATAAATTTATTAATTTATATATTTCTTTATAATATTTATTTATAATATCTGTTTATTATATTTATTTGTTATATTTATTTATTATATATTTTATTTATTTTTTTACTTAATTGTTTAATTTTTTTTTGTTTATTGGTATATTAAGATTTAATTTATTTACTATTTATTTTTATAAATTTTTATTTTTCTTATTTTAGTACTAATTTAATTAATAATTTTTTATGTTATTTTCTATTCATTGATTAATTATCTATTTACTTGTTGATTTATTTACATATTTACTTATTATTATTATTTATTTATTTGATATTAATGAATATACATATACATATGTATATATATTTATTATTTTTTGTCATTCACGTATTTGTTTTCCATCATTTTTTGCTTTAAATACTTTCAATTTCTTCACCTCCTCGTCTGGTGGTTTTGTTGAACAATTTTTTTTTTTTTTTTTAGTTTTTATTTATACAAATTTGTTTCTCTTCTTCAGTATTTTTGTTATAATTATTTCATTTCTTTTGTTGTTTTTTTTTTCTTTGTAATTTTCTTTTGGTACTCATATTATACTTATAGTACTTAATAAACACATACACAAACACAAACTATCTATCAATGTGCATATATTTATATATAAATATATATATGATCGTATGCACACAAATATGTACATATGTACTTTTATATATTTATATAAATATATGCACATACACATACATATATTGCTTCTCTTTTCGTTTGCCCAACCGTAAAAACGCTTTCGATATTAATATCCACCACCACCTCGTTCGAAATGCAAAAACGCACTAAATTCCACCCATTCAATTGGACCGGCCGCCTTTTCGTGTTTGAAAAACGAATCGAAAAACTTTTTCGAACATACACATACATATGTACAAACGCCTCGCGAGCACAAACATATGTATGTATCTATGGATCAGAGCAAAGATCGTAATGAGAAGAGCGGACAAATGAGTAGTGAGGCTCGTATGCTATGAGCTCGTATATGTATGAACACAAAGTTCAAAGAGTAAGTGTAGGTATGTAGAAGAGAGTGAGTTTTTTGTTCGTTGGTAAAAAGCGATCTTCACTTGAAGTGCACATGAAATTAATTTGAATAGTAAGAGAAATTTGTTTGCATTCAAAAGAGGACGATATGTTAAGAGCTGCACTACTAGAGATGCGTTTAAACGTTGCAGCTAGTATCGAGATCCCGTAGGAAATGGCAACTTGTTTCTAAACAATACCAACACCATAACTTGGCAGCGAAACTTGTTGGTAAATCAACATTTTTAAATTATGTAGTTCCTGTAATAATCGTCGTTTTTTCCGTACTAATTTAAAAGGCTGTGTCGATAAAGTTTCGCACTAAATAAAATATTCGATAATTCAATATTTAGGTTTGGGAAAGTAGAGGAAATAGTAGTAGAAGTAATGGTATTTTTGTAGAAGAATAAGTAATATTTTAGTAGAAGAATAAGTAATATTTTAATAGTAGAAAATGTAGTGTTTTAGTAGTAGAAATAGTAATATTTTGGTAAAAGATATTGTAGTATTTTAGTAACAGATATTGTAGTATTTTAGTAGTAGAAATAGTTGTATTTTAGTAGTAGAAATAGTCGTATTTTAGTAACAGATATTGTAGTATTTTAGTAGTAAAAATAGTAGTATTTTAGTGACAGATATTGTAGTAACAAAAATAATTGGATTTTATTAGCAAAAAATGGTTTGTGTTTATATTAAAAGTTATGTTAGCTGTGTGTAACGCTGACTTTAGTAAGATAGTAGTAGAAATGCTAAAAACTTTAGTAGTCGAAATAGCTATTTAGAAGTGGAAATGGTAGTTTATTATTTGATGTATTAATTTTTTAGATGAAGTAAAAGTATTTAAACTAAAAAAAAAAAGAAAAGTAGTAGATGTATTAGTATTCCTTGGAAGCTTTTTGGAAAATTTTCTAATTAAACAAAAACAAATAGCTGTAATTTTGGTGATTTACTATAAAGACTTTAATTTTGCCATTTTTTACATTATAGTAGCAATTTGATAAATTAGTAGCAGAAAATGTGATATATTAGTAGTGAAAATATCAGTTTAAAGTTAGAAAATATGTCATGTTAATAGTTTTACACGTTTTGTTGTTGAAAGCAAGAAGAAAAGAATTTATTCGAGTTGCAGTATTTTAATAGTAGTAGAAAAAGTAGTATTTTTTGGAAAAACTTTGATAATTAAAAATCTAGTTTCTGAGTTTTTGAACCTTTATTGAATTTAGAGATTTGCTATTCTTAACATGTAAGAAGAAATTGTGGTAATTTAGTAGTAGAAATACAGTTAGTAATATAAGCTTATTAATTGAAGTAATACTCTTGAAATAAATGTATTTTACTGGAAAAAAGAAACTAAACGAACTGCAGTTTCTTAATATTTGACGTAGTATTTGAAAAAGTAGTAGATTTTGGCAGAATATTGCAATATTTAAAAGAGCAAATTACTTGCTTTTTTGTTTTAGTTTTTGATTTTCTATAACATTTCATATAAAATGGGTATTCTAAGTGTACTAATATTGGCTGATGTTCTATTGTAGTAACTGCATTTTTAAGAATGAAAGTTTAAAACTATTTGTTTTTTTTTTACTTTTCACTCTATTTTGCATTAAATAAGAACAATTAATGTTTGAAAATAAAGGAAAACTATGCTATAATTTTTAAGGCATTTTTTTATTCAGCATCATTTTAAATTTTTAAATTTATACATCATATAGAATAAAAATAAAAATAAAAACACTATTGTATCGATTTTAAAAGCATTTTAAATACTTTTTTTCATTTCGAAAATACATTTATACATGTGTATGTATTTCAAGCTAACTCTACGCTTAAGCTAAACACATTTTTTTTAATGTAGAAATTTAACGCCTGCACCCAAGAAATTAGACAGATAGTAAAAGTAAAGTGGATGCGGGAATATATTTTCACTAAAAACTACTTTTCACGCTTTCAATCCTTGAATTTCTTAATAACAATTTCCTCGTAATACGGCCGACAGTTGAGACGTACATTAAGGCGTGCGCACAACAGAAATATGCCCGATAATTTGCGATGTATAGAATAGATTTCCTCCGGTGGTGGGCAGAGCCGATGCGCTACCATGGTGGGGACCAAATGGGCGATGCGTTCGGTGGTATTCTATTGCAATAATGAGTTGAAAAAAAAAATTTAATTTACATAATTTATTTTGAACTACAATTAACTCAAAACACTTACCTGCTTGCCAAAATCGAATTCACCATCAAAGCGAAACATTTCACCAAGTATCATAACGGCATCTACATGCGCCTCCTCCATTTGTTTCGTCTCATAGCCAGTGAGGAAACCCATTTCACGTGACATTTGCAACACGCCAGCACGATTATTCTCTGCAGCGTTTATTATAACCTAAAATAATAAGAAAATAAATATAAATAAAAATGATTTAACACCATTTAAGTCAAACGTAACTCACTTGACGATAATTTTTTATAAATTGCTTTTGATAAAAACGTGTTGAACCGAAATCGATTAACATAAGACGTTTCGTCTCGGCGTCGTATAGAAAGTTTGACCAATTCGGATCAGTTTGCATACACTCCAGCTCAAATAATTCACGCAAACACAACTTGAGCACCGAAGAGGCAATGTGATGACGATGCTCATAGCTAAAGACAAAGAAAATATGAGAAATGTTAGAAAAAAAAGCCTTTAAGACAATTTATTATGTACATACAATTAAAAAATAAATAATATAATAAAACTTATTTTCATCAGACTTTAATCACAAAATCATCTTGAAATTTATGTTATAATAACCTTAAGTCGAAGCATTTATCCAACGGCACACCCGGCACCAGCTCCGTTGTCAGCACACTACTGGTAGTCAATTCCTTGATAACCTTAGGCACATAATATTCGGGATATGGTGCTATCATTTGCTTAAATTTATCTGTATATTCAGCTTCACGTGTATAATCGACTTCCCAGTTGAGTTCCCGTTTGGCTACCTGAAAGTTTTAGCGTAAAACAAATAGTTAAGAGTAGATATACCTACTATTTACTAAAATAATTACTTTTACGACATTATCAATGAAAAATCCATGCGGAAATACGTCCCATACTTTAAGCATACCCACTAAATTATCAATATCACTCTCAATACTTTGTGCCACACCGGGATATTGAATTTTTATAGCCACCTGCATGCCGTCCTTTAATGTAGCGCGATGCACCTGCGTAAGAGAAAATTGTGTCGATTTTATTTATATATTTTTTATATTTTTTTTTTTTTTTTAAATTAAAAATCAACTCATTACCTGACCAATAGATGCAGCCGCAAATGGTTTATTATCGAAACTTTCCAATAGATCACGCCAGTTAGTGCCTAATTGTGTGTTCATTACACGCTCCACCTGCCAATCGGGCATGTAATCAGCCGCCTGACGTACTCGCTCGAAAGCTCTTGCCAATTGCGGTGAAACGACACTCGAATCTTGTATACTAAGTATTTGACCAATTTTTAATGCTGCACCGCGCACTTTACAGAGAGTGTCTACAATACGTTCGGCATTTGCTGGGCTTAGTAGTGCCTCTTTTAAATTTTTCGAACCGCCAAGACCAAGTGCACCTTTGGTTAATTCATTTACGGTACCGACACCTAAACCAGCAAATAGACCACCAAAGGAAACCATGCGACCAAAACGACTAGAGGGCACACGTCGCTGTTTGGCAACTTTACTTAAGGTAGGCAGCTCAATTGTTGTTGCAGCACTTTTGATGTCCGCCGTTTCTGTTTGGCCGGCAATAACTTTTAAAATATTCTCAACATAAACGGTGTCTGCTTTCAAGGATGGAGCTGCCGGTGGTGCTTGCTCAGACGATGGATTTGTTTTTGTTATATTTGGCGCTGTTGCTTCAACGGTTTCCATGTTTGGTTCTCCTTTCGGCGTGTTTACATCCTTGACAAGTTTTTGCTCGGTAGTTGGCGTACGCAAGCTAATATCTCGATTTTTATTTCGTTTCGATAGTATTTCTTCCAATTCATTTAAGGTTATAGATGAAATATCCAGCTGTGCGGCATCAAAATGGCTCGGTGTTTTATTACCAACGGCACCGCTTAAATTAACGCTTATATTTGTTTTAGCGTCACCGCTCTGTTGGCCGCTACCACCAGCCCCACCCGCACCACCACTACTGCCCAACACATCACCCATTGTACGCTGCAACGTTTGCTGACTCAAACGCAATTCCGTGGGCATTTTTGCAACACCAAATTGACGTAAGCCCTCAATTACCACACAACTGCGCTCGCTGGTTTCCTGCAGCAATTGTTGTAACTTTTTTAGTTCCTCCGTTGGTTGTGCGCCAACTTGTTGGAGATAATTTGCGCTCTGTTGAAGATTACCTAGTAAAAGTTCACGTATACTCGACTGATTCCAACGTTGTGTAAACTGTGCGCTCTGCTCGCGACATAACGCCTCCGCTACCAACTGTATGCCCCGCAATACGGCGAGCGCATCTTGTGCTGAACGTGCCATTCTTGTTTCACCGCAATGATGATTCACGTATACCGTTTTTTTCTAATTTTCTACTAATGAATTCGTAAACAAAACATTTAACAAAAAATGTTTGCACTACTCCATCTTTTACCTAATGTACTAAATTTGTGCGTCTTTCTAATTAAAAATTTGTTGCGAAATCATTGTAGAAATGCACAAAACATGCACAGCTGGCAAAGTGAGGTTATGTGCTCAATTGGCCGAACAGCTGATTTGAAATATGTATGTAAGGGAAACTGAAGAGAAGAATATTTACAGTCGCTGCGACACAGTGTATGTTAAACAAAATGGAACAAAATGCGAAAACAAAAAATTTTAATAAATCATATTTTGAAATTTATATATACGTGTACCCATTTTTTCGTGAAAAGCAAATTCAAAACCAGTTTTTATGCTGTCGAAATCGATATTTATATTTTCTATTAGCATATAGCACCAAAATCTTAACGTTTTGTGAGCTATTGAGATTTTCAAAAGTCGTTAGGCAACAATTTCAAATATTTTCAAATTTCAATTTTTTGCCTACAACCAATTTTTGTTCCAGAAATTACCGTTGCGTATGTGAAGGTGCAATAAAATTATAAGTACTTTAAGTAAGTCTAAATTATGCAACAAATATCATATTTTCTAAATAAAGGCAAGCCTCATATAGCGCTACATAGTACATCATTATGATTTTCATATTATTGTATGTTACCAATACAAGTATTTATGTATATCGTTCAAATTGACATAGTACATAGTAGTCGCAAATATATAAATTATATATACATAGTATGCGCATTACTAATTATTAATTTTTGTAGGTACATTTGCTTAATTTGGAATTCTTACATGCATGTATGTATGTATTGTATACATACAAATTTGTTATTATTTTTAATTTATAAAATTTATCACTACGATTTCTTATTTTTTTAATAGTTTTAAGTAAATTATTTTAGCTCCCTTATTTATTTGAATGCATTGCTTGTTCTCATTTAACTTTTTCCCCCCTGCTCCTCAGTACCGTTCGTTTCATCATTCGCACAATTTTCTACATTAGTTATTTTTATGTTACGGCCAGCACGTTCAAATTCCGCATCTCGCAACTCAGCCGCATGCTTATACGTCACAGCCTTTGTTATCGGATCGAAGATGCGTAAGTGTGGATTTGGCGCTGTATTACGTATTTGACCCAATGATGTATAACCCTGCTCATAGAGGCTACAATAAGGTACTTGTCGCACAAATGTATATTCCCAAATATCACGATAACTCCAATCGAGTAGTGGGAAAATACGCATTATGCGTGGCCAATTTAAATCTGTTACCTAAGTAATTGGAAAATAAAATATATATATCATTAATATTATGTATATTATGTACTACGTATACAGCAACACTTGCCTGCATAATGCTTAAGTTCTCACTAAATGGATCTGTGCGCCTTGTACCCATGAAAATTGCACGCATTTCGGGCATTTCCTGTAATACCGCTGCTAGCACATCTTTTATACAACCCTTACGTCTTATCAAATTTATATTATAACGTCGCTCGCAATCGAGCACGACAGCTTCGACTTCTTGAAAACTATCTTCAGTCTCGATATACAATACCGGTATAGGTATGTGGCTGATGCATTTATTGCGTTTGAAATAGCTCTGTATCATGTCCAGCAAGACAGTACAATCCTTGCCGCCATTGAATGATACCATCAATTCATCGGCTTGATACAGGTGCAGAACCTGTGCGAAAAGCTGTAAAATTCAGGAAAAAAAATTTCATATTAGTTGATAATAAAACCGACAAACAACGCTTAATAATATTATGGCAATATCTACCGTAAATACGTCCTTTTCCAACTTCTCAACACGTCTTATAGCGCAATGATCTGGCTTGACATTTTCCGTCTCCGTTGTTTTGGCCAAAAACGAGCTGATGAGCGCTGCTCGTTCGGAACGTTTTATTTGTTTCGAAACGCAATGTAGCAGATTGCCTATGTTCGACACTGTATCAGGCACATTTGTCATTTTTTAATTAATATTTGAAAGTATTTTCTTATATCTGGAAATAAATGATTGAAAAACATATTACAAATTTACTTTTCAGGGATATTTTTAAACTACCAGAACTTTCTGCGCCTTAGAGTTTAAATCACTTAAAGAGTAAATTAAAACTGAAATTGTTGGCAAGTTTCTATCGAAAGCTTTTTGAAAAACCTCTTATAATATGAGTACCTTCTTAAATCAATACGTGCTTCGCTGAATAAAATCAAAATAAGCGAGCTACATACATACATACACATAGATGTGTGTAGATATAAAATATATAATATTGTCAACGGCTACTGACAGATGTTCCCGGATGCATACAATTGTATATAGACAGTTATTTATAGTAAACGCATATTGTTTAAATAAAACTAGTAAAATCGTTTAAACATTAAACTAAATACATATGTTACACATCGTACAAAACATACATACATATGCATATGCATATAAGTACCTACAGATATGTATCTGTACTAAACCATGTAACAATAAACGTGATTATCAACTTCAGTGCACTTTACTAGCGCTAGATGCTCCACAGCAATAAGACATAGTCTTCTTTATCTTATCAATTTGAAGAATCACGATGATCTCGCAAAAAACTCTCTCATTGGTACATCATTACATCATTTACCAAAATTAACCAAAAGCATCATCTTGACAGTAAGTATGTCATCGCCATCAACGAAAGTTAAATGCAACACTTTAGATCCGTTGACATATAAAAATGTTTATCTGATGATAAAAAAAAAAACTAATTAAATACCTTCAAATTCTCCAACTTTCTACTGCATTATTTTTGTTTGTGTTTGCCAAAATAGCTATGGTCAGAAATAGTGCGGGATTCAGTACCGAAAAGAAAAGTTTTTCACGAAAGCGCGTAGTCAAAAAAAAAAAGTTGGAAGAAATGATATAAAATTATATTAAATAAGTTATTACAGTTTAATTTCTTGTATTTGTACTTTCTCTGCGACTAATGGCATGAAATGCATGGCCAAGACAGATGATTGCTTTTTGTACAACAGCTGACATTCAACATGTGTAAATCTGAATGCATACCTGATTAGTGTTGTCTAGATAGTAACGGGTAACCGAATGTATCGTTTGAATTGAAATTAAAAACTAAAGAGAATAAATTGTTAAAATATAATTAATGACATTAATCATGTGTTAAAAATTATTTTACTATTTATTAAATAAACTAAAAGTAATAATAAATATTAATATATTATATATTATTTAGATATTCGAAATTATCTGAGCATTTTCGATTTAATATTTGAACATACGTGTATTCCTGGTTGAATTTGTAAGTAATGCCATCACTACGTTGAGTTCTTTCAGTAAGCGGCTTGAATAGAGAATCTGCGCCCGTCCCCTTTACATGCGTCAAGCCTTGAAAGCAATTTTTTTGGATTCTCTTTTGTGTTTTCAATTTGCTTTCACATGCGTCAACTTTTATTGAATTCAAGTATTTCTTTCCTTGCTTCCTTTTGACATTTGGAATTTAATTTGGTAATTGAGACGAATTTTATAATTTATGTAAATTCATGGATTATTTTGATGAAATAGTCCTGATTACTTTATTGAAATTAAGGTCTTATATCTTTATAAATGTATTTATATTAATTTTTCACAATTAAACTTACCACCAAAATCAAATTCTATTTGTCTACCCGCACGTTTTTGACACCGAAATGAGAAAAACAAAATGAAAAGGAATGGGGAAAAATGTCAAACGCAACGAAAATGTCAAAAGCAAGGCAAGAAACATTGAAAGACTTGCCTGTACGGAGGTATCTGTACACTTCCCTTTTCTTCTCACCTCCCTCGTCTACGAACTAGCAGACTTGAAAGCAAGACTTGATGCGTGTAAAAGGGGGCATACGCATTGATTAGGAGAATGAAAAGAAATATCACTATATTGTGATTATCGATGATTTTCCAGATCCTTCTAGTTCGATCACAGGTTTACTAAATAAAATTCCCAAAATTTATTGCACGATTTCTTATTTTTAAAGAACTTAATCAACGTTCATTTACTACTCAATAAATAAAAATTCGCTTTACTTTCACACAGTTTACTTACTATACAACTCTCTTTAAAACACCGAGTTTATTCCGATGTTGTCACCACCGAGTTTACTTTGTAACCGAGGTTACTGATATAACGTTGCGTTGAGCGCTCTCTAACATATCCAATTGATCGGAGCTTCGATACTCTATTCTCATTTTCTTTTGAAAACATTTTTATTTCGTCACTAAATCTGCAATGGAACTTCAGAATATATATGTCTGATTTCACTGATTCCCAAAAACCCAGTGAATCGAAATTAGAAAAGTAAGAAAATGAAATAAGTAAAAAATATTTAAAGATAATAAAAAGAAATGTCAAAAGTTGGGCTAATTTGAAGTTGATGGGAAAATATTTTATTATCAAAATTATCACGTACATCGGCGCAATAGCGACACTATTCACATACCTATATGCATGTACGTATGTATGTATATAAATACGTTACGAGTATAGGTATATTATCGGGTAACGTTTTTGCACTTTATGGCTTAGACGCAATGAAGATGTTCAAGATGGCTTCATTCAAAGAAAGCTACAAGCTTAGCATATCAATTATGTGTGTCGCTTTAAAAAAAAATCAAAATGTGCTCCCATGAAGGTGCATACCATGTACAACCATGGACAATAGTATAAAAAATTTAACAAAAAAAAAAATGAGAATGTGATGAAACTGATTTAAATTTTTGCAAATTTCAAGCGAATTTTTATTCATCTATTAGAAAACTGCAAACGGTTACACTTTACGGTAAATTCTTGCCAACTCGGGTACCCACATTTGTTTAAATTCTTCATTTCTACTCGGGTTAAACTACAAGCTTTTACTCCAGTTCAATTCAGAATGGAGTTAATATCAAGGCTACAAAGCCCAACTTTGCTAAATTCTGGTAAAATTTTGGGTAAAAAATTATATTTTTGGCACAAAGTTGTCAACATGGAAACTCTGTATCAATCAAGTTAAATGCATATCAGCTGATTTCAACTCCACACGCGTTTATGTTACCGGGTAAACGCCTTAATTCGTGGTGAAAAAGTGTTAATGCTTGCGAGTTTAATCTCCCCGAGGAGAAATAAAGCATACACGTAGTAACAGAGAATGATAAAGAATAGATCGCTCCAAAGAGTTTTTTTTTCTTTTAGTAAACACATCACAATTTCAAATTGGTGTACCTATAGTTTATACCAAGCCGCTTCTGAGCGACTAATAATTTGTCAGAAACACATTCGGCTGATGTCCTTTCGAGCTTATTGTGAGAAAGACTAAAAACCACCGGCAACAAACTGATTGGACCTAAACGATGTTGTTGTTTTTAGACGTGGTAAATCAACCATTGACAGGTTATTCACCATGTACCACAATTTTAGAAAAGACCTGGGAAGAACGGATCAACACATGTCACTTCTTTGTCGATTTTAAAGCTACCTTCGTTGCATCTACGACGTTATGTTTGAATTCATGTATTTTTGCAAAACTAATACGGCTAATAAGGGTAAACTGACGCTGGACAACACCAGAAGCGTAGTCGGGATTGGGAAGGACCTCTGCGAACCGTTCGGCACCAAGTGAGGTTTTAGACAAGGTGACCTTTTATCGTGTGATTTCTTCAATTTGATGATAGAGAAAATAATAAGAGCTACATATGAGTGGCGTACGGCGATGATATTGAGATCATTGGCCTCAACAACCGTGTCGTGAGTACTGCTTTCTACATATTGAATAAGGAAGTGAAGCGTATGGGTCTGGTAGCGGTGTCTACGTCAAGGAGAAGAAGAATAAGTAACAATACTGTGATCTGTATTCTGTCATTCATGACAAAATACTATATACACGGTGTGTACCAAAAATAACCGAACTTTTTGGATATAAAATAGTAAAATACACATTATATTATCTTTGAAAGTTATTATTTATTCAAAATAGGTTCCATTTAACTCAACACAACGTTTGGAACGATCAACCAGCGCATGCATAGATTTTTTTTATGTCATTTATAGAAATGTTCTTCAGTACCTCGGTTACGGCTGCTTCATTTTTTTCAATTTTTTTTTAATTTTTTAAACTTCAATTTCAATTTTTTTTCAAGTTTGACACAAAATTTTATATTTGCTCTTTGTTCCATTTTTTTTTTTTTTGGAACCATTAGCACACTTTTGGTTTTATTGAAATGGCTGTCACTTTTACATCTGTCATCCGACTTACATGAAGTTAGGCGCGTTTGAAAGAGGATGAATGTATCTTTTTAATGTTGCAAATTTTCAATACATGGCGCTATATGTTGTATGATTTAAATATAAAGTTCGGTTATTTTTGGGACACACCGTGTATAGCGTTACTACTACATATAGTATAAAATTATCTTATCATTTTCATTTAAGTTTCTCATTATCTAACCGTTATTTGATTAGATTTTGGGAAGTGAAAATGGTGAATGATAAGTAATATATGTACATACGAGTATATATATATGTACACATATGTATGTCAATATATATGTACATATATGAGTTTGTTGTCTCATTTGTCATGCCTAATCAAAAGAATATACACAAAAATACTTATCTTGTGTGGGCTATTTTTAAATGTTAACAACAACAACAAAGATGTTAACTGAATTTAATAACAATTCAGACGGCTCATATCTTAGAACTGAGTTGGCCCGCTTACCAAGTATTACGGCATTTTTGTATATTTGAAAACTGCTTGTATGGTATTCGAGTCACCTTAAGTTCAACGCCCGGCATCGTCTTTATCTAAATGAGTTTCAAGGATGTACGCTATAAAATAGGATATGCATTTTTTTTTTAAATTTTTTTTTATTAATTTTTTTTTTTATTAACTCTTTTTAATTTTCCCATAATTTGCATGCGTTTTTAATCCAGTGCA
Source organism: Ceratitis rosa (assembly GCA_037013455.1). Lineage (NCBI taxonomy): Eukaryota > Metazoa > Arthropoda > Insecta > Diptera > Tephritidae > Ceratitis > Ceratitis rosa. Next base: position 19,300,612 of record JAWMAG010000003.1, on the reverse strand, counting down.
TGGTAAATGGCGTTAGAAAGATGTTATTTTGTACTAAAAATGATCTTGTTGAAATTTCAATAAAATAATAGAAATCGTCGAGTCTGACCATCATGCGAGCACTGCTTCAATTACCCAAGATGAGCTGCTCCCCTACTGCCAAATTCCTATTTCTGACTTGTGCTGTCAGTAATTGGACCATCTGAAGGAAGAAAAAGCCCAGATGTGCCCAGTTTTGGGCAACAGTAGAGGAATTGTGTTTCATCAGTTTCGATGCTCTGAGAGCTTGTGTTTGGGAGGTTCTTATGCATCCATCTTATAGTCCGGATCTCAGACCAAGTTACTATTGTACCATTTGTTCCTGTCCATGACGAATTATTTTGCTGGCCTCAAGAGAAACCTCTGAAAATCGATTGTATTAATTTCTTGCCAATACGGACAAGGATTTCTGTGAATGAGATATAATGACGTCACCTTCAAATGGCAAAATGTTATCTAGCAAAACGATGCATCTTTGACATACCTAAATCGAATAATGCTAACAATGAAAAAATACTGGATTACTTTTTACTGGGCATATATTTACAGTGACTTTTTTCATACTTCGGCTGAACATGGGATGTTTTTCTTTTTTATTTTGTGAGCATTTGACATTTTACTTAAGCATTATTGTTGATTTGATAATTATACTAAATTCTGCAGTTGTCAACAGAAAAATTACAATTTTTCCTCTTTTCAGTACTTTTATTTATGGTATTTAAAAGTAACTAGGCATTTTACATGAATTTAACGTAATGCGAATTTAATGATGACAATGCAATTATTTTGAAACCAATTTCTCACTTAGCAAAACACGTGGCTGTGAAACAATACATTGTTATTGTTAGCAAACAGGAAATGGTGTATAAATTGACATTGGCATTATGGCAACGAACGTTAGTTGTTCAAATCTGTGTTTTTTGTTTTTGCTTCCTTTTTATTGCAAGTTTATAATTCGTTACCATAACCTCAAAAAAGGTGGTTTTGAAAATTGAAAGAACTTCAAAATTTGGTATATACCTACGTGTAGTTACATTTTAGTGCCAGATTACACTAAATATTATGTTAGATTAATTGGAGAATTTGTACGAGAATTGTGAACGAGACTTTAGCTTGTAAAACGATGACCATATTTGACTCTGTAACGGCGTAAATAAATCGAAATGTATCGAATATTTTCGATGTGTTTTTTGATATTTAAGTATTTCCCATCCGTTACATTTATAATAATATATATATTTTTTTTAACCTTGGAAATTCATTTTAGCACTTCAAACATTGAGCGCGTCTGCATGTTAGGACTTCATGCACACATACATATTACATACATACTCGTACAAAGCGTATATTGTTTGTATTTTGGCTATGAAGTGCAATTGTTTTCTCACACTTTCAAGGTTATACAAACTACAATACATGTGACGCAATACAGTGTGTGACAATAGAAAACAAAAACATACAACAATAACAAACACAAGGACGGCATACTAGCGATTCACCCAGATAAATTCACAAAAAATTCGATCACGTGTGGGAGTACACGCTTACATAAAATGCAAATCGTTTTTAAGTGATAATTGCAAAATATTGAAAGTGGACAATTGAAAGTAAAAATATTTTTTTTTTCTTAAAAAAAATATTATATGTAAATGCAAATAAAAACAAAAGATGTAACATTAAAAATATTCAACACAAGTAGGAATGGGTCGTGGGCAAGCAGTGTTTTAAAGTTAAAAAGAAAAGAAAAAAGAAAAATAAATGAAAAGTATAGAGATAAATAGAAAAAAAAAACAGTTAATATTAATAATAATAAAAAAATTAAAAATTGAAAATTAAAAAGAAAATAATTTAAAGTTTCCTTTGAACTAAGCAGTAGCACTTTGACAGTGATTGAATATGTTTAAATGCATACATACATACATATGTAATATATGTACGAGTATATGCACATAGATATCTTTCTGCATGTAAATATGATATTTACCCCAAACGTCTTTGCTACGCAGGCGTCACATTGCAATAAATATTGTCGCATAAATTTATTGGATCATTTTTGCTTCTTTTTGTTGTTGTTGTTTTCTTGATCACCTATAAATATTTTGAATTTTTTTTTTCACTTGCGAAAGTGCTTATGAATAAAAAATATGAATTGTTATTATTATTATGAAACTTTTATGGAAACAATTATGCGCTTGTCATGTACGTGTATGTATAAAAACGAAATGCTTCGAATTACTTTGCTACATTCACGGATCGAATTTAGGCGCCAAAAGTTCAGTGGTTACGGTTAAAATTTCAAAAGGACATACTTTATTGCATAATTGGCTGATATGTATTGCACGGTAAACTTTCAGGAATTCAAATCAAAAATGAAAACAATTAAATAAGTGAAGTAAATGCAGTAAAATAAAAAAAAATAAATAAAATATATTGTAATATATTTTAAAAAATATTGTAAAACAGTAACATAAAATAATATTATTTAATCCAATATAAAATAGTACAAAATATAATAAGTACAAATAAATATATAAAACGAAATTAAAAAAAAATAAAAAAGAAGATAAAATAAAACAAAACAAAATTAAATTGAATTAAATTAAATACAATAAATAAAATAAAATAATATTATAAAATAAAATAAAATAATACAACATAAAACTAAACAAAATAAAATAACTGAAATAAGGTAAAATAAAATGAAATAACATAAAATGAAATAAAATAAAATGAAATAATATAAAATAAGATAAAATTAAATGACTGAAATAAAATAAAATTAAATTAAATAAAATTAAATAACTGAAATAAAATAAAATAAAAAACTTTAATTAAATTAAGTAAATAAACAAACTAAAATAAAATTAAATTATATTAAGACGAAATGAAATAAACTGAAAAAGAAACCTAAAATAAAAGAAAATAAAATAACATAAAGTAAAATAAATTAAAATAAATACCATGTAATAGATAAAAAAAAGAAAAAAAAATCAAAATAAAATAAAATAATATAATATAACATAAAATAAAAAGAAATTAAATCAAATAATATAAAATAAAATATAATATAATATAATATAATAAAATGAAATGAAATAAAGTAAAATAAAATGATATAGCATAAAATAAAGTAAAATAAAATAACTGAAATAAAATACAATAAAATAAAATAAAATAAAATAAAATAACATAAAATAAAATAAATTCAAATAAATACTATAAAATAATATAAAAAAAATAAAATATTATAAAATAAAATAAAATGAAATGAAGTAAAATAAAATAAAATTACTGAATATGAAATAACATAAAACAAAAAAAAATAAAATGACTGAAATAAAATAAAATAAAATAAAATAAAAGAAAATAAATACAAGAAAAAAAATAATTTAAAAGAAAAAAAATAAACAAAATAACATAAAATGAAATAAAATAAATTAAGGCGAAATGAAATGAAATCAAATAAAACAAAATAAAATATAATAAAATAAATTGAAAAGTTTAAAAAAAATACTGTAAAATAAAACTATAATGAATAAAATCAAATAAAATAAAATTAAAAATAAACTAAAATTAAATGATACGATGAAATTAATTAATTTAGAAAAAAATAAAAAAGGAACAAAATAGCATAAAATTAAGTAAAATAAATTAAAATAAAATAAAGTATAATAAAATAAAATAAATTAAAATAAAATGAAATGAAATAAATTAAATTAAATTAAGACGAAGTGAAATGAAATCAAATAAAACAAAATAAATATAATAAAATAAAATTCAATTTATAAATTCAAAAAAAAAAAAAGATACAGTGAAGTAAAACTGTAATGAATAAAATCAAATAAAGTAAAATTAAAATAAACTAAAATGAAATGAGATGAAATAAATCAAAATAAAATAAAAAAATGTCATTAATAAATTAAATTATATTAAAAAGAAACATAAAATGAAGTAAAATAAATTAAAATAAAATAAAATAAAGTAAAATAAAATTACATGAAATAAATTAAAATAAACTAAAATACAATATATTTAAATTTAAAAAAAAATTACAGTAAAATAAAATTAAAATAAATAAAATACTTTAGTTTGTCAAAAAATCAATGAAATCAAATCAAAATATCAAAGTAAAGTAAAGTAAAATAAATCAAAATAAAATAAAATAAATTAAAATAAAATAATATAAAATAAAAAAAATATTTAATTAAAATATAATAAAGAAACAAAATAAAATAAATTTAAAATAAATGAAGTAAAATTAATTTAAAAGAATTAAATAAAATTCGGTGAAATAAAAATAAGTAAAATAAAATGAAATGAAATAAATTGAAAAAACCATATAATAAATAAAAATTATGTAAAATGAATTAATTTAACAATTTATAAAATGAAACATTATGAAACTAAATTAAATCGATTATAAAAAAATTAAAATAAAATAAAATAAAAACAATAAAATAATTACATTTGGACGTTGGTTTTATTGAGATCCAAATTTCGCTAACAATTTCTTTTTCTCCTAACAATCTAAACCACAGCACCACCTCAGCATTTTCGCACTTTGCATTGGCACAGCTTGGGCTGTGCTTCATAACGGCGAAGCGCCCAGACAGCCCGCTGAGGCTGATGCTGTTGAAGAGCTGCGACACCAAACGTTACAGCAGCAGCACCATCACCACCGTCATCAAGAAGAGCGACAATATCTTCCTGGTTATCACTACAATGATCCTACCGCAACAGCACAACAAGCTTCTATGACTCCCACCTCCTTGCAACACACTTTCCCTAGCTATCGTTACACAGCGCCGGCGGTAATGGCAATTACAACTACAACAACCACAACCAGAGCCCCACCGACGACAGCAGCTGTAGTACAAGCGACACAATCTGACGGTTACGTTTACAATAAACCCAATGCCGAGAGTTACAACCGTCAAATTTTCTATCCACCCACTTTGACTATTAGCAACAACATTGACGTTCAACAGCAATTACCACTGAACACCGCGCCCAGCTACTTTGTGCCACAAACTACGGTTGTCAGCGGTGACAAGCCCAATTTCTTTGTGCCGCGTATTGTGACGACTGCAGTCGGTGGGCCAAAAGCTACAAGCCAGTCACAGCCAGAAGGAAAAGATCGACTTAAGGAAGAAAACGTATTGAGCAAATACAACTATGCACGTCCCGGCGATGGCGTTGGTTTGACCGCTGAGCCGACGACTTCATATCAGCGCGCATTTCAAGAATTCACCGACTATCTGATATGGCAAAGAGCGCACGGTAAACAGCAGGCGCTGCAGCAGCAGCAACAAGTGACAGGAGTGGAAGTAACAACAAAAGCTACGCAAGAAGAAGAACTAAAACACATACAGCACACATTTCTACACACAACCCATCCACAAAACACTGTGCACAGGCAGCCTGCTCACGCCGTAACTGAGAAAACACTAAGAGAGAGTCTACCGCAAGCGACGCAACAGCCACCACAACCCGCAACTGTGAGTTTTCCAACGAAAAATTACGCACAATCTGCAACAGCAATCGGAAGTAACAATCCACAGCAGCAAGCAGTCGGTCTCTTAAGCGGAGCTCCAATACCGGCGTTAGCAGAGAGACTACCCATTAGTAGCGGCACGCTACTTACCGGCGAGCGTCATACTTTAAAGGATAATACTGTGGAGTACATGGAAATGCCATCCGAATCGTGGGAGCTGCCATCTTACTACACCATGGAACTGCAGGAGCCTCGTCAGAGTGTGCCAACTACCGTAAGTACGGCAAAGGACGGCCAGCAAGCTGAATCGCCAATAAATTATGCCATTCCACAAGCAAATCAGCAATATTTTTACGAACCAGCCAAGCAGATCACGCTAAGCGCCCAGACACCGTCACGTGCTGCACTCGAGAGGGATGAACAACGGAGGGAGCAACAAAATCCAGAACATAAACACATACAAGTACCATCTGCGAAGGAATTCGTGCAAACTTATGTCCAACAAGTGCCGGATGATGTTGCAAAGAAACCAGTGACGCCGCCAGCCGGTGTGTGGTTCGCGCAAATACCACAATGGCCACAAAATTTAGCGCAGCAAACTCAACAGCAGCAAAAGCAGTTTGCACATCAGCAAGAACAACAACAGCAACACAATGCACAACAACAAATACAACAACAACCACTTTATAACAGATTTGTAGGCTCTCCAACGTCGCAAGCAGCACAAATCCAGCACACAGCAAATGAGCCAGCACATCTGCCACTTCGCAGTGGCCACATACAAGCACACACATTATCTCAGCAGCATCAACAGGATGAGAGGCAAGTGCAGAAACAGGAGCATTTTTACATTCAACCACAAACGCATGCTGAACCTGAGCCAGCTCGGCCACAAGCGGATACAGCAGTTGTATTGCAACACAACTCTCAGCACACGGCACAGTCTACTCAAGCTTATCCGCCATTCAACAACGCCAATCCCAGTGCATTCTACAACTTAGTAGATCCATCCCTAGTTAGGCGTCCACACAGCAACTATGGGGTACCGAACCAATCCGCCGGTTACACTTATCAAAGGCCAGTCGTAGAGTGAGAGAGAGAGACAGAGAGAGAGAGAAAGTTGACAGTGCGGGACATCTTCTGCGATCTACACATTTTTTTAAGTTTGTTTAGTCAGAATTTCAATATTTTTTTATTTATAAATAAAATATAAAAGTTTTCTACGATATAACTTCTTTCAAGTGAGCTCCTTTCATGTCTTCATTGCATGCTTTGCCAGTTGTCTCGTTGAGATACCAACTTCTCGTCGCAGGGAAATGTCTAGAGGTGTCTTTCACGCGCATATCGAAGATACATTTAAACACATCGTCCAGATATGTCATAAGCGGATACATTCCGTGATGAGGATAACTTTCGTTCAATCGGAGTAAACGGCAGTACTCACCCATGGAGTTTATCTCCTCCTCTTGGGGGGGGGGACACAACAAACATTTTTCTTTAGATGAGCACCACACCAGATGTCGAGGAATTCAGCCTTCTTCAATTCTAACCGCGTTTTCTTCTATCTTAGTAGAGCCACTTTGAAGACTTCGATACGAGTATATTCGTTAGTGAGCAATATACGGTCAATGCAATCCGAGATACTCAGTTAAGCTTTTAGGTCCAAACTGTGTCCTTTAGACCCTTTCGACACAGTGAGGGTGAATTGCTAAGCTCCCCACACTATGCATATGTACCTGCGTGTGCGTACCTGCTGACTGCACACGTACTATACTTTTTCATCTATCAATTCCATTGCATCACTTAGCCATGACCATGAAATTCCATCACAACGCCATGCGAAATGTCACTCACTTCATAGGTATTACGTCACATAGCTTTCACTGTCTGCGTATAGAATTACACTTCCTGCGGAACCGAAAAGTGTTGATGCCAACACCGTCGCCGTCAAGGTATCTGCGGTGCCAGGGCAGAATGTGAGCTGATCCACTGTGGGATTGGTGAAGCTAACCAAGTTCATGTGTGAGGTTTGTAAGTATATCCAACTGTAAGAAAGTTGGCCGTTTGTTTCGCAAATACTTTTCATATCATATTTACGCTTCAAATTTCCATTATTGTATATAATAATTTACATACATACCTATATAGGTTTATTTATTTATTACATATGAGCTGTATTTTCACTATTTTCCAATAAAAACTCACAACAAAATCTGGTTGGCCTGTAGTTAATGCATGCGTTTCAACGCAAAAGGTTGCTAAACTAAAACGGAAAACTTTAAGTAACGGCATTAAAGGTAAGCTTATGGAAAAGACGATAAATTACTGCAAGTTCAGATTAAGAGGAACTCGTCAAGAAGAGACGTTGGCAGAGAATTTTTCTAACAAGTAGTTTCTGGTGTGTGGTACAGCAAAACCACAGGAGGATGTGCCAAAATCAAAACTGGGTATTCACCGAACTAAAACAACAAACGTCCCAACTGGTGCACGCAGTTGAAATCATAAAGAATTGACGTAGCAAGAAAACCATGCGTACAGTGCCTAGAATGAAGTTTTGCACGGCAGAAACCACACACCTCTTGAGGACGAAGCTTGTAGTATGGTGTTGCCACAACACCAAAACGTTCCACTTATTATAAAAACATATTTTTTAAGCCGAAGTTTTTCCAAACATCTAATTTGCATATATTAATAGTGTCTCCTTCTTTTTTACTATCTTAGCACATCAGATATGCAGTTAATACACGTTGTAATGTTTCTACTGTGGCGTGGTCTGCCAGGCTACAGCGTATCCACAACTACACACGCCTCAAACGTAAGCAAACGACAACTGCAATTCGGACCGCTAAGTTATACAGCCTACGCACCAGATGGCAGTCAGCAAACAAACGCCTTCATGCAGTCACCTCAACTACTTTACGATCCCGGCTATAATTCACAAGAGAGTCATGAGCTCAGCACTAATGTGGTAAACACTACCGACACCGCCTCTACCGGCGCCACGGAACAACGCGACGAGGAACGTGCCAGGGACGCACGAAAATTTGACACACTACCAAATGATGGTGTGGGTGGTGCAGCGCCAGCCCAGGCAGCACAAACATTTTCACACATCTACTTCCCGCACATGTATGCCACATCCGCTATGCCAGCGTTGGCACGCACAGCGCCACATATCTTCCCAGGCGAGACGCCGGCTGCGTTGGCAGCGCGCAATAGTGGTCGTTCATATAGTACCAGCTCGACTTATTTCGTACCGTTAAGCGTGCTCTACCACCCCAATGTAGGACCATATGGGCAGCAGCAGCAGCAACCACATCCTTTCGTTTACCCACAACAGCAAATGCCGCAGGCTTATAATCCTTTACCACCGCCGCCGCTAGCGTCAACAGTGTTTTATCAGCAAAACGCACTGCCACCCAGACCACAGCCATCACCAACAACAGCTTTGACAACGCCACCGTTACACCAAGCACAGACGCCAGCTCGTGAGCCATCGCCATCTCAGGCGTTATCCGAGCAAGCAGTTTATCAGCAACATGCCCAGCATGTCGCACACATACAAACGTCACACTTTCCGCCCCTACCGCCATTATCATCACGTGTGCCAGAGCAGCTGCCGCGAACCTCACCGTCAACGCCACTGACACAACACTTTCAGGCGCCATTTCATCCCTCGCAATTTCTCGGCTTTGTGCCTGAACGCGATACGCGGAATGGCGGGCGTATCGATGTGCCCGCGTCATCGTATATACAAAGCGCTGTAAGTTATTCGCAGCAGCAGCAACAACAGCAACAACAGCAACAACGACTTGCTAAACCGATTTACGAACGTTCGCTGGACGCGAAAACGAGCGTTGACAAGCAACAAAATTATCAAACAGCGGTGACGCCGCAAACTCCTTATGTTTACATGGCGCCGAATAGTGGTTATGCGCTCTTTAAGGCAGCGTAAGTTAAGAGAGAGAGAGAGGGGGAAGGAAGTGCGAACGTACAACTGTAGAGCGGATGAAAAACAAGAGATGCACAGCGCCAAGGAGAGAGAGAAAGGGAGTCATTATTTAAAAGGAGCATAGAGAAAACCTAGAAATGAAGGAGGAAATGGGAAGAAGAAGCAGATAACAAGAGATATCCTACAAATCGGCAGCTAGAAAGAAAACTACAGCGGATGGTGGGTGGACGAAGTGTAAAAAGAACGACAAATCAACACAAAATAAGTCAAGAGCTTAGATTTTAAGTTTTTGATATAATATTATTTATAATAACATTTTTTAATTGAAATTCTTTATAATGCTCTCTTTCTATACAAATACACCACAGTTATTCGCAGTTATTTATGCACAAAAATATCAAAATGAGTTCAGAATTTAAGCATAACTTCTTTCGCTTCCCCTAAACTGCTAAATAGACTCTCAATATGAGAGAAATTCTCCTTCCACATTCAAAGGTGAGAAGTCGAAATATTTCAGAACTGCATTGCTATTGCCCATCTTGAGAGCGATCTAAGCAGGGTTAGGTCGCCGGAAAACCAACAAATTCATCGGTCCTGACGGAATAAGCATGCTTATGCTGAAGCAGGGTCCAATGGGAGGAGAATACCTCACGAAAGTGACACCTGCTAACAACGGAGACTAATATCGGCCGATATTTCATCTTTTCCCCAGTAGCGAAGATACTCGAGATCACCTGAGCTCAGCATTACAACAGCATGGCTTTCGAAAAGTCCTTGGCCTCAACAACACTAACACTGGAGCTGTTGTAAGTCGATTTGACACAGTCGATATATATATATATATATATATATACCTATATACCTATATACATATATATTGAGGAATCCTCATTACCACTGGGGTTGAAAATGTGGTTCATGAACCACTTGTGTGATCGGTAGCTATCGGTGGAGTTTCGAGATCAAACTACACACTCCTCGTCCCGTCTTTGTTTTTACATTTTGAAGCTCCCTCTACCACCAGAAGTTATTCCTTTGATATCCTACGTCGATGACTGCTCGATATTGGTGTCTGGCCAGGATATTGATATCCTACGTTTGAAAGTAAATTGCCATTTCACCAATATTTCCCACTTTATGACTGCATGATAGTTATAAATACATCCGGCGAAGTCCTTGGCTAGCCTCTTCACAAGCACGATGAAGGAGTGCTTACCTGAACTGAATATGGGAAGCCGAAGGCATAAATATGCCGATAATAAAAAATCCCACCTTTCTGGGAGTCATATTTCAGAGCCTGCACGCCTTAATCGCAGTCGTAGATTGCCACCAAAGGACAAAAAATGGCCGACTGGCCGTTAACTTTGAACGCCACGATACGCAATATAAGAAGCTACAAGCCTGCCAGAAAAGTGCACTGAGGATCGTGACGCGATAAACTTATTGTTGTCAGCTACGCACCACTGACACTGTGATGCCTGTTTACCATAAGCAGCATAGTGTTAGGTTGTATAAGCTACCGTAAATACCATTCCACCATGAAGACTCTATAAAGCATCTTAGCGCCAAGCCACTGGATGGGACGGCTTGCAGACAGACACTTAACGCCATTCATTGTCAATCAGTCAGTCAACATTTCATAGACTCTCTTCCCGTGAATAGCATTGTCGAAATCCAAGCAAACTATAACAGATCAAGAGCTCAAGCTTCCTCGTAATATTGACACAATTAAGTTCTGGATATTCTAGTTGATTAAAATCTTACCTACTCTTACCAGACTCGACCCTGACATGCCCATAGTATGTCCTGCATACAATGAGTGCCCGCGCGACACTAACCATGTCTTTGCATACATCTAACAGTGAGTGGCCTCTGGTCCGAAAGCGTCGAAACAGATAAATTCGATGACTTAGACTAGCATGGGGATACCAAGCTCAGTGCTCAACCTCGCATCCCAAGGAGAGCCTATGCTTTCACGACCGCCCCCCATTTAAGACTTTGTGAACCCTTGGACCGAATATGTCGGAATGACCCAAGGAGAGCCTATCTTTTCACGACCGCCCACCACGTGCAGGCATTTAAGACTTTGCGAACCCTTGGACCGAATATGTCGGAATAATCACAGCTCTCTACCATGCCACATTATGATCACGAATTTAAACTAACAATCGAATTTCAGAGAGGTATTTCCGTATTTTTCCATAGCTCCGACATGTCGATTTGACTACTTTCAATCACTGCCAGCGTCTGTATCATCAAGCCAATTTCTTTATTAATACACATTAGACAAATATATTTTCAAACATACAAACATTTACTTTTCACTTTACATGCCTTCGGTAAAGTAAAACACTATGAAAGGGAAGAGAGAGAGAGAGAGAGAGAACGATAAATATCATTAACTCATGATTAATTCAAATAGGCGCCCTCCCTAAACCAAAACCCATTTATTTGCGGTGGCGCATAAACAAAGGAAAAAAGTGTTAAATTCCGCTTATTAAAAGTCATACATGCACACACACATATACAGGTGTATATGCGTTTTTCAAATAAGACTTTTTCGCTTTTTTCCCATTTATTATTATTTAAATGAAGTCACATACACACATACATAAGTACATACGTAACCATATCTCGCATTGAATGTTTGTGCTTTTGTTTTGGTTTCGTTTGTGCTTGCTGCATGCATATATACATTCACACACATTACTACATCCTCTTCAGCAGGTTACCTCATAACAATTCAATCATTTAAATGCCGGCCGCATGCGGATAAGTGAGCGAGTTTGTGTCTTTAAGTCTTTCGTTTTAAATGCCCTGACGCGATGGGTTGTCTTGTTGTTATTTCTATTGTTATTGCTATTATCTTTGTTGCTTTTTTCTTTAAATCATGCTGCATCTGTTTTTAAGTATCCATGTAATGTAATTTGCAGCAAGCTGGCGTTAAACTGAAAGGCAGTTGGAGTTATTAACGTTGATTGTTATTACTTTGCTGTGATTTTTAGCCGACTTGTTTGGGCGCTTACTTTGACTGTATTTCGCATTCATTTTCCAATGTATTTGAATTAATTTTAATAAAAATGAAAATCACAAAACGGTTGTAGAATAAAATAAAATAATTTTAAATTAAATCGAAAAAATAAAATAAAATAATTTTAATAATAAAAAATGAAATAAATTAAAATAAAATGGTATATAATAAAATAGAATAAAATAAAATGATATAAAATAAAGTAGATAAGCTATAGATAAAAAGATAAAAGTATATAATAAAATTTCATAAAATAAAATAGAATAAAATAGCAAAAAATAAAATAAATTAATTAAATAAGATGAAATAAAATAAAATAAAAAAATTAAAATAAAATAGAATTAAATAATATAAATTCAAATAAAATAAAATAGCATTGCGTCCTGCCATTCCTGGTGTCGTACTAACATCCAAAAACTTATAGATAATTAATTAAAAAAAAATTAAGCTAAATTTTCTAATTGCGTTCGCCCCTCGGCAGGGAATGTCAACCCCTCCGAGTGTATTTCTGATATGAAATAAAGGCTCCTCATAAAAAAAACCATCAGCCGTTCGGAGGCGGCTTAGTATAAACTGTAGGTCCCTCCATTTGTTGGGAAAATATCAAGACGCAAAACCACAAATTGAAAGAGGAGCTCGCCCGAAAATCGCTTCAGCGGTAACAAAGTTCCAATTATATTATATATTAAAATAAAATAAAATAAAATAAGATTAAAATAAATGAAATGAAATAAAATTAAAAAATTAAACAAAATAAAATAAATAAAAAATAAAATAATATAATAAAAAAAATTAAATTAAATTAAATAAAACAAAATAAAATTAAATAAAATAAAGATTAAGATAAAAAATAGGATATATTTAAACAAAATTAAATTAAATAATTATAAGTTAATAAAAGAAAATGAAATAAAGTAAAAAACTTAAAAAATATAACAAAAATAAATAAATAAAATAAAATATAATACATATAATAAATTAATATAAACTAAAATGAAATAAAATAATATAAAATAAAATAAATAAAAAAATAAAATAAATAAAAAAATAAAATAAAATAATATAAAGTAAAATTAAATAAAATAAAATAAAATATTAAAAAGTAAAATTAAATAAAATAAAATAAATTAAATTAAATAGATCAAAATAAAATTAAATAAAACAAAGATGAAGATAAAAAAATAGGATACATTTAAAAAAAATGAAATTAAATAATTATAAATTAATAAAAGAAAATGAAGTAAAGTATAAAAATAAAAGAATATAACAAAATTAAAAAAAAAATAAATTAATATATAAACTAAAATGAAATAAAATAATATAAAACAAAAAATAAAATAAATTAAATAAAATGTAATAAAATAATATAAAATAAAATAAAAAAATAAAATAAAATAAAATAATATAAAGTAATATTAAATAAAATAATATAAAATAAAATATAAACTAAAATAAAATAACATAATATAAAGTAAAATTAAATAAATTAAAATAAATTAAATTAAATAAAACAAAATAAAATTAAATAAAATAAAGATAAAGATAAAAAATTGGATACATTTACAAAAAATTAAATTAAATTATTATAAATTAATAAAAGAAAATGAAATAAAGTATAAAAATAAAAGAATATAACAAAATTAAATAAATTAAATAAAATGTAATATAATAAATTAATATAAACTAAAATGAAATAATGTAAAATAATATAAAGTAAAACAAAATAGGATAGAATAAAAAACTATATTAAAAAAAAAATTAAATAAAATAAAGTAAATTGAATTAAATGAAAGCAAAGATAAAGTAAAAAATAGAATATAATTTAATGAAATAAAATAAAATAAAATGAAATAAAATAAAAGCAAAAATGAAAAAAAAACAGGAAAATAAAAAAATAAAACATAATATAAAACGAAATAAAGTAAAACAAAATAGTTTAAGATTAAAAAATGGAATAAAAAAAGTTATTATATTAAATATAATAAAATAAAATAAAACAAAATAAAACAAAATAAAACAAAATAAAACAAAATAAAACAAAATAAAATAAAATAAAACAAAATAAAAAGAAAATGAAATGAAAACAAAAATTAAATAATTAAAACGAAGCAATGAGTCAGAGCGACAACTGAAATAGATTTAATTAAGACAAATCAACAAAACAAACGGAATGAGGTCAATAGGGAGTTTCCAACAACAACAACTATGTGCAATAGCAGTACTCAATTAAATATCACTTGCTCATCATTAACTACTTTGTTTTGAAAAACAAAAATAACGAAAACATCAAATCAGACTCAAAACGAGTGAGCGAGAGAGAAAACACACATACACATACGATAAAACAGTTAACTGATAACTACATACGTGTATGTATAGCCGATTACCCGATCTATACCACATGTAAATATTCCCCACTCACACACGCACACATATGCATGTAAGCCATGGTAACCAGCCCCTTCCTTGGTTACTCATACAACGTGGCACCCGCTATTGCGCTAGCCCAACAAAGTGTGGCTAGTATAAAAACTAACGACAGTAATGGAGTTATCATTAGTCTTGCACTTGACGAAGTGGTGAACGGTTGGCTAGTACGCGAATACATAGTTAACAAGAAAAGCGAGGCAGAAAAGGATAAGAAAGGATACGAAAAGAGAAAGTAACGGGAAGTTGAGACAAAAATAATTACAAAGTGATGAATTTATTTGTAAGTGAAATTATGTTAATGCAAATACATTAAAAATATATACAAATGTTAAATGAGGTGAACAGAAATAAATGCGAAAATGAGAAAAAATTTCATTAGTTAAGTGAAAATTTGTGTGAAGTCAAAAATGTTGGACAATTTTCATTTAATTTTGCTTGAGAAAAATCAAAAATTAAACAAAATAATAATGCTCGTACAGCTAGTTAAGTAAAAATATGAAAATTTATCAAATAAATTAAAATGAATAAAAAAAAAATTAAATAATACATTTAAATTTAATTAAATGATACTAAGTGAAATAAATTAAAATAAAATTAATTTTAATACATTCAATTAAATTAATATTAAATTAATTCATATTTTATTATATTATATTTATATTTACTTTATTAGATTTAACGCAGTTAATTAAAATGAAACTATTTAAAATTAACAAAAAATAATAATAATAATAAATTAAAATGAAGATAAAATTAAATTAAAATAAAAAAAAAAAATTAAAAATTATAATATTAAATTATATTAAATAAAATTATATAATAGAAGAAAATAAAATAAAAAACAAAAATAAAATAATAAAATAAAATAAGTTATATTAAAATTAAATATAATAAAATAAAAGCAAATATACTATGTATATGGAAAACATGAAAAGAGGTTGTAGTTATTTGAAAAGCAAAAAGAATCGAAAAAAAAGAAAAATGAAGAAGAATTCAAAAAAAAAATTATATTAAATAAAAACTTCGTTCTCTCTTCAGATGCTTTACGGCGCAGCGGTGCTGCTACTCACAGCCCACATCAACGCCAGCTCAACGCCCAAAGCGGAGTCACGCATTAGCGTACCGGTAAAACCAAAACGTGAAGCTCCACTCTCCAGCAGCGGTTATCACGGACCATCTTATAAGTATTTGCCACCAGCGCCAGCAGCTAACAGCTACAACAGTTACAGTAGCCATGGCAGCAGTAGTTTGGCTGGCTTTGGGACGAGCTCTAGCGCGGGTTTAGGTTATGACTTCGGAGCTGGTTCCGTGCATTCTAGTGCACCAAAAATTGAAACTTATATTGTACAAACGGAGCCAGCATACAGCGGACATGCAATTCAGGGTAGCAGCAATCATTTTGGTGGAGCTCATGGTGTGAGTTCTGGTAGTGTAGGTGGTAGCGGCTATCGTTACAGCAATGGCGGCTCACACTTCTCGGCAGGTGGCTCAACGCTTTTGGGTCACAGTAGTCACAGTGGTGGCGGCAACTACAAACACTACACCAAACCGCGTCCCCACATACAAACCTTCATCGTACCGGCGAGCTCATTGGCACATAGCGCGGGTGGTGGTAGTAGCGCTGGTCATCATGCTGCACATTTTGTTGGTACCGGCGGTAGTGATGCTGGATATCAATATACGCCCACCTTCGGCAGCACATTACATTCAACAGCCGGCGTTGCTGGATTTGGTAGCGCGCATAACAGCGGTTTTGGTGGCGCAACATTCGGTGGGCACTCCGGTGGTAGTCTTAGCACACACGGTGGCAGCAACTCGGTGTCTTACAATCCACAACAAGGCTACAGTTATAGCGGTAGTAATCATGGTGGCAACATTGGCAACACACTATCATTCACCAGTCAAGGCAGTCACAGTGGAGCCGAGTACGCACATAGCGCACCGCCCAGCATACCATCGACCAGTTATGGTGTACCTGCAGGTCCTGCGGTTACCACGTATCACCCAGGTGCTGGTGTTAGCGCAGGTCATTCGTTCCACAGTGGTTCCGCCGACGATACACCCGCCTATGCAGTGGGTCATAAGGGATTGGGCCATTTTGGTTTCAGCGCCAGCAAACCGCATGCCTTGAATACGAATTTCATCGCTTCGAGCAGCTCGAGCCTTGGCGAGCACAGTGGTAGAGCACCATTTAAGCCATCCACACTTTTGGGCACCACCTATGAAGTATCAGCACCTGGCACTCAATATCTACCACCCACCTCACCCGGCTACGAGTATCAAACGCAGGCGGTTCTACATAATAGCGCTACCGCAACGGGCAGCGCTTCAGTTCATGGTAATGAACCGGACTCTGCTTATCTACCGCCAATTTCGACGCCTGGCGGCACCTACTTGCCGCCTCATCAGCACTGAGCTGTATGAGACTTGTTCGGGCACATCTTCACAAATGCATTTATTATTCGCTGCTTCTTATTTATTGACAGCCTCTAAACTTTGCTTTTACTGTACATTCATGTATGTAAATAAATAGGTTAATTAAATACGTATTTTTTTAATATTTTACTCATAATTATGGAAAGCATGATTAAATAAAGTTCTAAAATCTTGTAAATGTTTTCAGCTGAATATGCGCTGAATTGTATTTAAATACAAATTGATAAGTTTTGCAATCAATGAGTAGCTTTATGCATGCAAATATTTACTTAATTTTGAGCTGAATAAGCGTTGAATTAAAAACTTGGCGCAAAAAAGGAATATTGAGTTACAACAATGCTAGGTATTCCTATATTTACAACTTTGCTGCTGAAAGCTGAAAGTTGGGTTAGGCCATGCGTGGAAATATATAAAAATTTACTTCAAAATTATGTCAATACTGCACTGTTTTGACTTGATTTCCAGCTGAATTAGACAAAACTCGCAATAAACGAGAGCTAACTGTAAAAACATATGTAAATAGTGTAAAATTTTCACTAAATATACGGCGAAGTATGCGCTGAATTGTAAATTGGTCTTAAAAAAAGAGTCTTAACTTCAAAAATGTACTATTTATGTTTATATTTACTAAATTTTCAGCTGAAAATGCGGTGAATTATACCAAATCGTCAAATACACAGGAAATTTTTGTAAAATCATATCAAAAATGCTGTGTTTTTGCTTAATTTTTAGCTCATAATGCGCTGAATTACATCTAAAACTGGTATATCAGTATATATCACTACTATCTAAACATGAGTTAAATTACTTATTACACACAAGCAAATAATATTTAGGTCACATATTATTCAGCTTAATATGCGCTGAATATTATTTCAAATCGAAAAGCTACTTTAAAAACATTTATTATTTAACAATACACCGAACTTTTTTTCAGCTGAATAACCGCTACATTACATATTAAGCGCAAATAAATGATAGTTTAATTTGAAAAATATTATTTTGTTTTTTTTTTTTTATTGAATGTGCTGAATAATATATATGCATAATGTGCTTAAAAATTAAAAAAAAAACATATTTAGATATAAAGTTCCACATTTTAAGTTGAAGAAAATAATTTAAAAAATTGTTAAAAAAAAATAGCTAAATTAAGTCAATTAGCTCATTTGCGGGTGATAAATTGTATATTTTTTTATTCTTTAATGAAATAATTATAAACTATTTTAACGAAAAGACATTTCGCTGAATAAAAGAAATAACAAATTATTTGTTTGAAAATTTTATTTGTTTTTATACATATTTTAAATTATATGCTTTCAAATATTGCGCTGAATATAAGCTGAATTCGGTAAACAAAAAACCAATGCCTTTTAAGCAAACGTAAAATGAATTATAGGCAATTTAAAGCCGAAAATACTGTGCTGAATTAACAAATTCAGCGCTGAATTCATCATGAAATATATAAAGACCACAACTTAAACGAGAAGTGTATTTTTTATAACTTTAGAGTTAAAAATATGGCGCTGAATATAATAAAAGAAATTTAATATGAAGATTTTTTTTTATTTTATTAAACATTTTAAAACCTTTTACCTCCCCACGCAATTTTTATGCCAAATACTTTGTCCTCGACCCCATTTTTGGGATTACGTTGCAAATTATCCGCCGTTTTATGTTCAATTACACAAGCTTAACGAGTACTACTTATCAAATTATTGTCATTTTTGTAACTTTGATTCATCCCATATGAGGGTATAAGCACATACATTGTGTGCGCTAGTAAGAATTTTAAAATTTTCACTATGCCTCACACACTTCAAAACATTCGAAGTAAGTTTTCGAAATTCAAAATCAAACCAACGCCCCAGCGACAGCATTACCATTTTAATGATGCCTTCAAATGAAATTGAAAGTCTAGCTTGCGAAAACGCCAATTGATGCATACGAAATTTCGCATTTCTGTCACTGTTGTGCTTACGAGTATTTATGTACATCTGCACGTATGTATGTATCTACATACCATACATACGTGTATATGTATGTGATTAAGCTGCCAAATTGGCAAGCATCAACGGTAATAGTGAAAAAGTAATTAAAAAAGAAAGAAGCAAATTAAATTTATTATCGAAAAACACATTAAAGTGTAAAACATTGGAAAATTTTCAAAAATCATGCTACATACATGCACACATATGTAGATACATCTTCAAACGAATTATTTTCCATGGCAGTGATTTGCGTATTTGTCAAAAAATAAATTCCAAGTCACTAACCTTGATTCAGCTAACGTTTTTCCTCTTGGCTACGTAAGGCATTGATGACAGTTGGCCTTGTGCTCAAGCATAGCTACATACATATACATGCATAATTGGCGCTGCTGCCAAGATTTGTGCACTGGCTTGGTGTTGTTGTGAAGTGTGCAACCGTAATTGGATCTAAGGGAATGAAAAATTAAAAAAAAAACATAATTTTCATTACATACACATATGGCTTAGTTGATAGCTTTCAATTGCGTTGAAGTGTAATCAGCAGACATTCAGCTCAACTTTTACAAGCATTTTCGTGTCATTTTAAATATATTTATAAAAAAAAGTGTGTACCACTAATATTTTCTAACCTTATTACATATATGAAATTAATAATATTAATAAATATTACTAAAATTAAATAATTTTTCAAGTTTTTATTCATTCGGAAATTATTTTTATAAATAAGTGTAACTCAAATTATTTTCAGCGCCAATTGAATAAACAAAAATGCTAATACCATTTAATTCAAATCTTAGCAAACTCATTCAGCTCAGCTGAATTGTATTTAGCGTTGATTCAACGCTTATTTATTTTTAATAATGAAAAATATTTACAATACCATTTAATTCAAATCCTAGCAAACTCATTCAGCTCAGCTGAATTGTATTTAGCGTTGATTCAACGCTTATTTATTTTTAATAATGAAAAATATTTACAATACCATTTAATTCAAATCCTAGCAAACACATTCAGCTCAGCTGAATTGTATTTAGCGTTGATTCAACGTTTATTTATTTTTAATAATGAAAAATATTTACAACGTCAAGCTTTTATGTTGCTTGTTTAAATATAATTGAAACGTATAATGATTTTCATTTATAAAATTGACTAAATATTTCAAAAGCGCAATTTTTACAAGCAAAAAAGCTGCGCTGAATTTTATTCAGCGGCAATTCAATGTGAATTCGTAGAGAATTCTATGAAAAGACAATACTTTTCATGAAATTCAGCGCAGTTATCACATGAAATCTATTTGAAAATGATTAGCTGCAAAAAAAAACTGCGCTGACTTATTTTCAGCAGTATTACTTTAAATATCACCAAATCAAAGAAACTAATTTAGGTATAAAGCACAATACAAATTTATTTATTTATTAATGTATATATAAATTAACACCGAACGCTTGCTTGGCATGTGTGCCTTATTCAACGCAATTGAAGTTGATGGCAAAACATTTTAGCGTGATTCAGCATGTGAATTAAAGGACAATTTCATGCAACAATCAGTTTAGTTATAATGCAAATTGCAAAATATAGTGTTAATTTTGGTTATGTCTCAAATTCAACGCAATTCAGCTCCATTTATATTTAATCAGCACGTTTCGAAGCACTTTAAATGCAAATGTCTCCCTAACATGCTATTAAATTATGGTTAAAGTTTCAAAAAATGGCTTGTTTACTATATTCAGCGCAAGAAATTTCAGTACAACTAATCATCCCTGTTAAAGGATAAGTTTACGCATTGAGCAGTTTAATAATGATACAAGTTGCTAATTCAGCACTACTCAGTTACATTAAGCACTTTTCGAAGCACTTTAAAAAAACATATTTCTCACTTACTTCTGGTCAAATTACGTACTATACATAATTTTTTAACGCTTTAATTGAAGAATTCGAAAAAAACAAGATGGTATACCTTATTCAGCCCAATTGCAATTGACGCAATACGATTGCAGCGCCATTTAGCATGTGAATTATATGAAGATTTTGTGTGCGAAACAATTTATTTTAAATGCATACTGTTGATTTTGATTATTCGCTGAATTCAGCGCGTTTTGGGTGCGTTAAAATTTATTCAGGACTCTTTAGAGTTATTGAAAATCATATTTCCCATTTATTCACAGTAAAATTTTTAGAAATATATAATTATTCCTCATGCTGAATACATTTTGATAAGTTTGGTAATTTTTTTTTATTTTTGTATTTAATTTTTTTCAACTTTAATTTTTTTCGGATTTCATCTACATACATATTTAGTTAATTACTATATAAAATCGCTACATAAGGAAATTTGTGTTGCCTAAGATAATTAGCGTTTTATTGTTGTCGTAATTTGTTTTCTCATTTACAACTTTTTCCACTTTTCCTTTTCATTGCTTTGATTATGTACTATTTTTTCTTTAATGTTTTTTTATTTTTTTTTTAATTTTCGCTGACTAATCGACCGTTAAATGTTTAAACTCGTTCACTGTATGTATGTATGCGTGCTTCTTTTTGTGATTTTTTTTCAAATTTCCTTTGTCTACCAAACATTTCACTGTCATTGGCACCTGTTGCTGCATATACATAGATAAATTTTTTTGTTTTTGTATTTTTATATGTATGGTATATCCCTCCTTGTGCTGACGTGAAGAAAATATTGCTTATAATTGCAATAAATTTTACGTCGATAAAGAGATGTTAAATTTGTTGTTGTAAAGAGTCAGCGTAAACGAAAATAGCTGTAATTCAAAAACTATGTAATATGCAAGTAATATTGTTAGCAGCGCCGCATGGAAAAAATTGTTATATTTTTTAATTGATTTTTATTTTTTTTAAATTTTTTTATTTCAATTTATTATCCTGATTTTTTTTTTTTAATATTTTATTAATTTTTTTTTTATAATTTTATGAATTAGTTTTTTTTTATATATTTTTTTTTGTTTTTCAATTTTTATTTTTTATTTTTTTTTTAATATTTTACTTTCTCTGTTCTTTTAATATTTTAAATTTCTCTATTTTGTTTTTATTATTTTAAAACTTTTTAGATATTTCTTAATTATGTTTACTTAACTTGAATTTTTGTCTATTTCTTACAATTTTTATTCTTTTCATTTTTAATTTTTGTTTGTCAAATATTTTATCGTATTGATTTTTCTGTTTTTTCATAATTTTTTTCATTTGGCTTTTTTATTTTTTAATCTTTTTAATTATTTCTTAAATATGTTTATTTAATTTTAATTTTTTCTATACCTGAACATTTTTAATTTTTGTTTTTATTTCTTATTCATTTATTTCATCAATTTCCTTTTTCAGTTTTTTTTTGTAATGTCTGTATTTTTTATTATTTTAGATCTTTTTATTTAAATCTTAATTATGTTTATTTAATTTTAATTTTTTTTTTATTTTTACCATTTTTTCTTTTTTTTAATTTTTATTTTTTATTTGCATACTTTTAATATGTTTATTTTCTAAATTACTTTATTTTCTTTTTATTATTTTAAATTATTTTTATTAACTTTTTATTAATCATTTAATTAATTTTTTTTATATTTTTTTACATTTTTAACTTGTTTTATATATATAACAACAGTAATTCTAGCTAAACAAACCAATGCATATCGCCATGTCGACGCCTTAACCTAACGGTATTTACCGTTAAAGCGAAAAAAAAGTCTGAAATACAAATTTATAATGACTTATATTTAATTAGCAAAATCACTACTAAGATTTTGACCGCAACTGTATATATATATATATATATTTTCAATTATTTTTATCCTTTCAATTTCAATTTCATATTCTAAATTTCATTATTTTATTTTTATTATCTTTATTTTTTTTACTTTTTCAATTTTTATATATTTTTTCTTTATGCAATTTTTACTTTAATTTAATTTCTTTTATTTTTTATTTTATTTACGTATACCGATCTTAACGCAAAAACTACAATTTTATAAAAAAAAAATTTTATTAACTTTATTCAAATGCAAATTATACAATCGCAAATGAAATTAGTAACATTTAAAGTGTTAAATTTGACGCAAATGAATGACGTCATGCCCAACTTAGCACTTCCGTTGCCTGCAACAAAGAAACATACAAGCTTACACTGCTTCAGCGCCGGCGCTTACGCCAAATCACAGTGAAGAGGCGACCTTAGCAAGTGCTTTACATCATTTCGCTGAGCCACTCAATTGCTTTCGAAAGTGAATGTCGCCGCTGAGGCATAAAAAAGCAAAATATAAATGAAAAAACAAAAAAACGCAAAAACACAAAAGAAAAGAAAAGACATTGAAAGCAACAAAAGAAAAATTGTAAAACGTATGCTTAGCGAAAAACAAAACAAAGTGGCTAACAAAGCTGTAGAAAAAATAGATAAGCAAAAGAAATTAAATAAGACAAAATAAAACAAAAAAAAAAAAACTCTATAAAAGATATGCGAGCAAAATTAAAACAGGAAAAAAATGTTAATATGAATGAAGTTTAGCAGTTAAAGCCACGGAAGGCAATTTGACAGTAGTAGTAGCAAATTAATTAAAAAAAAAAATATTAACAATATAAAAATTACGTTGAACGAACAAAGTTAGCATCTTGAATTGGTATATTACCTAAGTAGCTTTTGTGAGGAATGGAAAACTAGTATGTGTGTATGTAGGTATGTACGAGTTACATACTTTTTTATGAAACACGCTTGTTTTTCAGCTCATTCAGCGCATCTAATTCATATTCAGCACGTAATACAGAGTAAGCAGTGCCTATTCAGCGCATTGAAGTACGCATATTAATGTGTTTCGACATATTCAGCTTGGCTCAATGTCATAAAACCTAATTCAGCAAACATAATTACGAAATTTTCATAACTTTTAAATCTTAAAAATATATCAATCAACTGAACGTATTAAGCACAATAAGTTTCAACATATTCAGCTTTATATAATAAAAAAAATAACTTATTCAGCAAATCTAGTTTTAAAGTTTGCACACTTTGCATATACCAAGTGTATATCTAACGCATTGAAACTGTGCACTATGTATTTAGTTTTTGCAAAAACTCATTCTGCAAATGTGGTTTTGAAGATTTTGATGTAAACGCACTTTAAACAGTGGTAGCATAAATTCAAAAAAAAAAACTCAACACTCGAACATAAATGCGCTGTTAAAGCCAATGCACTTAGCTTATTCAGCACGTTTTTTACCAAAAAAAAAAAATGATTAACTCCAAAGTTCTAAGCAAACCATGCCCAGAAAATGACAAAATTAACTTATTTTAACGCATTCAGCAAATTCAGCTTAGCATGCAAGTATTCAGCACAGATTTTTTTAGATGTTTATTGTATTTCCAGCACAATTACTTCCACTTTTAGTACTGTGGTGTATTTGTATTCAGCACTTTTTTTAACAAATTTTATATAATTTAAAACTTTGTAAACTTCTTAAATCTAATATCTTACACCTTTTTGAGTTCTACGCATATTTATATATTTACACTTTCTATCTCATTCAGCACAGTTAGTTTCATATAGGTATATACACGTACATATACTTTTTTCTCATTTTCCTTATATGTATGTATGTATTTGAATGTTATATATAGGTAAATAATTAAATAAAGAAAACAATAAAATATTTCTGTTGCTGAGCTTAAAGCTTTTTAAGTATACTTTTAGGCTGTTATATTTTACACATATGTATGTACGTGCATTGACTTTTAGTAATAAAACAAATCCGAAGCATATGTATGTATGTTTATACTCCTATTTTATGACAAAAAACAAGGTAAATGAAAGCGAAAGTAAAAATAAAATAAAAATACAAACACAAGCACAGTTTATCACACACAAAGACAAAACTAGTCATCTTTGAACCAGATAGACAGGTAGTTAAACAAACAACGTACATACATATGTATGCATGCGTCTAGTTGTATGGTAAAGCAATAACAGAAGGTGGCATGCAACAAACAACACGTTTAACATTAGTAAGAGGCCACGACAGAAACAAACAAACAGACATGTATGAAATTAGATAAATGTTTATACTTTTATGGGTTATTATATATGTATGTATGTGTAGACGCAAGCCAGCTGTATATGCCAAATATTCAACCAACTACCGCAACACTCGCTTGCCAGTGCATTGTACGACGATCGTTGAACCTGCAATGTTGAATGCTAAATTTAAGAGATCGGGAAGCAAATAAATGTTTGCTATTCGATTTTCTAAAATTGACTTAATTTTAGATATTGTTCATTTTTCTTTTTCTTATTTAACTTTTTTTTTTTCTTTGATTTTTGGTTTCTCAATTTATTTTATTTTTTTATTTTAGTTAATTGAATTTAATTTATTTAATTTTTTTATTTTATTTTGTTTTTAATTTAATTAATTTACTTTATTTTATTTTATTTTATTATTATTTTTTTAATTTAATTTAACTTAGTTTAATTTAATTTAATTTAAATAATTTTAATTAATTATATCTGGATGTTAGTTTACTTTATTTTATTTTGTTTTATTTTATTTTATTTACTTTATTTCATTTTATTATGCTTTATTTTATTGTATTTTATTTTATTTTTTAGTTTATTTTATTTTATTTTAGTTATTTAATTTAATTTAATTTATTTTATTTTATTTATTTATTTATTTTTTTCATTTAATTTAATTTTGTTTTTAATTGAATTAATTGAATTATATTATTGATTTAATTTAATTTAATTTAAATAACTTTATTTTATTTTATTGCATGTTAATTTACTTTATTTTATTTTATTTGTTTTTTTATTTAATTTTGTTTAATTTAATTTAATTTAATTTAAATAATTTTATTTTATTTATTTGCATGTTAGTTTACTCTATTTTATTTTGTTTTATTTAATTTTATTTACTTTATTTAATTTAATTTTATTTTATTGTTTTATATTATATTTTTTTATTTCTTTTTTTTATTTTAGTTAATTTAATTTAATTTATTTTATTTATTTATTTTTGTTTTAATTTAATTTTATTTCATTTGCTTTTATTTATTTTTTTAATTTTTTTTTAATTTAATTTAATTTTGTTTAATTTAATTTAACTTAATTTAAATAATTTTATTTTATTTATTTGCATGTTAGTTTACTCTATTTTATTTTGTTTTATTTAATTTTATTTACTTTATTTAATTTAATTTTATTTTATTGTTTTATATTATATTTTTTTTTTTTTATTTTAGTTAATTTAATTTAATTTATTTTATTTATTTATTTTTGTTTTAATTTAATTTCATTTCATTTGCTTTTATTTATTTTTTTAATTTTTTTTAATTTAATTTAATTTTTTTTTTTTGTTTATTTTATTTTATTTACTTTATTTAATTTAATTTAATTTATTTTATTTTATTTATTTATTTTTGTTTTAATTTAATTTAATTTTATTTTATTGTTTTATATTATATGTTTTTATCTATTTTTATTTTAGTTAATTTAATTTAATTTATTTTATTTTATTTATTTATTTATTTTTGTTTTAATTTAATTTAATTTTGTTTTTAATTAAATTAATTTAAATTATATTATTTTATTTTATTATTATACTTAATGTAATTTAAATAAATTTAATTTATTTTATTTTATTTGGTTTTTAGTTTAGTTTAATTTAATTTAATTTAATTTAATAATAATAATTTTATTTGCATGTTAGTTTACTTTATTTTATTTTGTTTTATTTAATTTTATTTACTTTATTTTATTTTGTTTTATTTTATTTTCTTTACTTTAATTAATTAATTAATTAATTTAATTTTATTTTATTTTATTGTGTTTTATTTTATTATATTAAATTTCTTATTTTTTTAACTAATTTAATTTAATTAAATTTATTTTATTTTATTTGTTTATTTTTGTTTTAATTCAATTTTATTTTGTTTTTAATTAATTTAATTTAATTTATTTTATTTTATTTATTTATTTATTTTTTTCATTTAATTTAATTTTGTTTTTAATTGAGTTAATTGAATTATATTATTGATTTAATTTAATTTAATTTAAATAACTTTATTTTATTTTATTGCATGTTAATTTACTTTATTTTATTTTATTTGTTTTTTTATTTAATTTAATTTAGTTTAATTTAATTTAATTTAAATAATTTTATTTTATATATTTGCATGTTAGTTTACTCTATTTTATTTTGTTTTATTTAATTTTATTTACTTTATTTAATTTAATTTTATTTTATTGTTTTATATTATATTTTTTTATTTCTTTTTTTTATTTTAGTTAATTTAATTTATTTATTTATTTATTTTTGCTTTAATTTCATTTGCTTTTATTTATTTTTTTAATTTTTTTTTAATTTAATTTAATTTTGTTTAATTTAATTTAATTTAATTTAAATAATTTTATTTTATTTATTTGCATGTTAGTTTACTCTATTTTATTTTGTTTTATTTAATTTTATTTACTTTATTTAATTTAATTTTATTTTATTGTTTTATATTATATTTTTTTATTTCTTTTTTTTATTTTAGTTAATTTAATTTAATTTATTTTATTTATTTATTTTTGTTTTAATTTAATTTTATTTCATTTGCTTTTATTTATTTTTTTAATTTTTTTTAAATTTAATTTAATTTTGTTTAATTTAATTTAACTTAATTTAAATAATTTTATTTTATTTATTTGCATGTTAGTTTACTCTATTTTATTTTGTTTTATTTAATTTTATTTACTTTATTTAATTTAATTTTATTTTATTGTTTTATATTATATTTTTTTATTTTTTTTTATTTTAGTTAATTTAATTTAATTTATTTTATTTATTTATTTTTGTTTTAATTTAATTTCATTTCATTTGCTTCTATTTTTTTTTTTTTTATTTTTTTTTTTATTTAATTTAATTTTGTTTAATTTAATTTAACTTAATTTAAATAATTTTAATTTATTTTATTGCATGTTAGTTTACTTTATTTTATTTTGTTTATTTTATTTTATTTACTTTATTTAATTTAATTTAATTTATTTTATTTTATTTATTTATTTTTGTTTTAATTTAATTTAATTTTATTTTATTGTTTTATATTATATTTTTTTATCTATTTTTATTTTAGTTAATTTAATTTAATTTATGTTATTTTATTTTATTTATTTATTTTTGTTTTAATTTAATTTAATTTTGTTTTTAATTAAATTAATTTAATTTATATTATTTTATTTTATTATTATACTTAATGTAATTTAAATAATTTTAATTTGTTTTATTTTATTTGTTTTTTTATTTTATTTAATTTAGTTTAATTTAATTAAATTTAATTTAAATAATTATAATTTTATTTGCATGTTAGTTTACTTTATTTTATTTTGTTTTATTTTATTTTATTTACTTTAATTAATTAATTAATTAATTTAATTTAATTTTATTTTATTGTGTTTTATTTTATTATATTAAATTTCTTATTTTTTTAACTAATTTAATTTAATTAAATTTATTTTATTTTATTTGTTTATTTTTGTTTTAATTCAATTGTATTTTGTTTTTAATTAATTTAATTGAATTTATTATTATTTTTTAGTTTTTTTTTTTTTAGTTTAGTTAGTTTACTTTATTTTAGTATTTTTATTGTTTTTATTTATTTATTTTTTAATCTTTTTTTATTTAATTTAATTTAGTTTAATTTAATTTAACTTAATTTAAATAATTTTAATTTAATTTTATTGCATGTTAGTTTACTTTACTTTATTTTGTTTTATTTTATTTTATTTTATTGTGTTGTATTTTATTGTATTTTATTTTATTTTTATGTTTTAGTTTATTTTATTTTATTTTATTTTCAATTGCCGCATTTTCATCTAGATTTCCTGAATTTTTGTTGGTCTACAGCAGTTGACATTGGCCATGAAATGAACCGGTTTTCACACAGCTACATACAATCACAAATAAGCAAGTACACGTTTAATACATACATACGAGTATATCTTAGAGCTTGAGTGCTCCGGCTGCATACACACATACCAGCGTAGTTAAATTTTCTTGCTTGCGATCAGGAAAATGGAAAAATGTGGAAAGATAAAAAATATTGGAAATTTTATTTACTTATTTGTTTTAACTTTTAGTTTTTTCTTACTTTTTTTTTTGTAAATCACGTTAGTCTATATATATACATATATATATATGTATATATATGTGTGTATGTGCATGCATAATTGCATATGCACATACGCACGCATTTTCCGCACAACATTGTGATAAAAAATTATGGTTGGCTTATAAAAGCCAGACATCACTTGGCTAACGCTGGTACATAAGCCATGGAGGTCGTCAGTAGTGTTATTTAGCGCATTTAAGAGGAAAAGTGATATGTTAAAACTTTAAAAATTAACAAAAAAACAAATAGTATAATTTAAAAATAACATTAAAAACATTCATATCGAAAAGTTGCTGTCAAACGAAAGGACAATTGTGAATAAAAATATTAAAAAAAAGTAAGCGATGTTGACAAACGATAAAATGAAAGTTTTAAGTGAAAATCTATGCTTATATACATTTACATAAATATCTGAGCTGCTACCGCGCGTCAGCACAATTCCCACAGAACTAATTTACGCTAGCGGTGTAGAAGAGAGCATGTTTCGACATTACTTTATAAAATATTTTCATAGTAATATACGTAAACGTGCTTTCTAAATTCCGACGCTACTCAAAAATCCAAAATTAGTGACTTTTTGATCGAAAGAAAAAAAAAACAAAAATAAAACTCGCATAGTAACGATGAAATGTTATCGGAAAATTTAAATCCTGGAACGATGATAACTTTTTATCCAAAAAATATTGGTTAGACAAAGAATCGTTCAAATTTAAAGCAAAAACCTTATATCTAAAATTATTATATTTACAAATTTCCGGCATCATTTTAATTAAGCGTTCTGCAATTTATACAATAATAACTTTCTAACATGCCCAATTCTAGATGCAACCTAATGACGTCATTATCACAGTTTCACAGTCACTTCGTAGAGCAAACATACTACTGCTGTCACTCGTAATCTTACACATTACACCATTGGCAAGCACCAATCCAGTTTCATTACCCGAAATTGTGAGTAAATCTGGAAAAAATGTTGCCGGTACAACTGCCACGGCGACTTTGGTGATCAAGCCGAGTCCACAAGATGCTCAATTGAATTCGCTCAATGCATACGCGACCAACTATGATCATTTCACAGCACAATTCGCCAATAATGCTGCACAAACCGCCCAGACCAATCCGAACACCAGCCCCACCAATAGCAATATCAATGGCAATAGTAATGGGAATATCAATATGAATGTGAATAACTTTAAGCCATCATATAAATTACCCGAAGTAGAGAATAATTTTACGCCAATACAAACGTATGGCAGTGGCAATAATATAGCGAATGCTACACCATTAACAACAATTGCTACCACAAATGTCAATAATATGATGACCAATAATAATAATGTACCACAACCGACGCCGGTTCTAATGCAATATTTACCACATACAATTCCCGAAAATGGTGTACATTATTTACAATTAATACCAACGCGTC
Organism: Ceratitis rosa; assembly: GCA_037013455.1. NCBI lineage: Eukaryota > Metazoa > Arthropoda > Insecta > Diptera > Tephritidae > Ceratitis > Ceratitis rosa. The sequence goes on along the minus strand of JAWMAG010000003.1, from coordinate 19,269,690 downwards.
CGCTTATTGTACCGATAAGTCCATTTTTGAATGGTAATGGTCCAACAACAACGACCCATAACAATATCAATTCCGCTGCTCATGCCTTACATCCACCATTGGCAGCGGCCATTAATGGTGGACCATTGGAATATGGTATACGATCATCAGCCATACTGGCATCGGAACCAATTAACAGTGCTGTCACTATTCAACAACATCAACATCAACAAAATGCCCCACCAACAGCTACATTAATAGATATATCGAATGGTGCGACATCACCATATGGTCTACATACATATGCGAATGCTATACAACCATATCGAAGTAGTTATCGTATAAATCGCGAAGTGAAGGGTAAACACTTTCCGGGTACAATGATGACACTGAATATGAATGAATATATACCTGGACCGAATGAGGCGTTGCGACCGCTCTATATGCGTGGTAGGCCTTGATTTTAAAAGCTACATACATACATACATACATACATACATAAGTAAATAGTGTGAAAAATGAAGTTTCATTTTTTTCTTGATACAATATACTCGTACTATATGTACTTATGTAAATAATATAAAATACATACATACATATAATACAATAATTAAAAACACTTAAGTCACAGTGTATTGAAATGATTTGTTTACAGCGTAGTAGGAGTAAAATATTTATATAAAAAAAGCCAAACACTTTTTGTAACATTAAGTAATTTCTGAGCCAAATAAAAAAAAAACAAAAAAAAAACGTCAAGGCAAATTTACACACGGTAGTAGCAAGAATACAAAAACACAAATCGTATGTATTTTGTTTGTGTAATCATAGTTTGGAGAAGTCAAAAACGAAATTCGTTCAATGTATTTTGTTGGTGTAATAAAAAGTTCGTAATGTCAAAATCTATTTCTCATGTATTTTGTTTGTGTAATTTGTTGAAATGGAAGGAAGAACAAGCAATCATATGATGCGACAACTTTTCACCTTCTATAAATTCGCCTTGAACAATCGTCTTCGATTTGTTTTTGACCGTTCTTAAGGGGTTAGGGGTAGTCAGAATTTTCAAAAAATCAAATTTTTTTTTTTTGCATTTTCGTTAAGTATTGTATAATATCTTAAAAATAATCTCTGAAAATTTCAAGTTAATCCGATAATTCGTTTTTAAGTTATTCGACAAATAACAAAGAGAGCTCGGGCCTTTCAAAGCGCTAGTGTGAAACTTTAAACGCGTTTTTCTCAAAACTATGTTTTTTGAACTGGTGACAACTGTAACTCGAAAACCGCTCAGTTGATTTTAATGAAATTTATACAGCTTTTAGAATACATAATAAACTCGGGCCTGAAAATTTTTTTTTTTTTTTTTTGAAAAATTTCGATTTTTTAAGACCAATTAACTGTTGATTTTTTCCCAAAAATCTAGACAAAAATTTCCTGAGGCCGCCATTTTGTTAATTTTTGAAAAAAAATAAAAATCTTTGGTTCAGACCCAGGATTATTTATTTATAAAACTAATTTTTTTTATCCGATTGACCTTTTTTTGGAACTGGGTTATTACAGACAGCTGTAACTTCGGAAATAAATTTCTTTTTTTTTTGAAATTTTCGTGACTGCAAGTCAAAACATTGTTTAATAATACCATATCACTACTTTTGTAAAATAAAATTATTTAATAGCAAAAAAAAAAATACTGAAAATTCTCATTTTTTCGTGCCTCTGACTACCCCTAACCCCTTAATACAATAAGAATTAAATATCTATTATGCTCAAGTTTTCCATTTCAATCCTTTGGAATTTACAGAAAATTTGTTTGCCCAACTTTAGGCATCAGCGGTGTTTTATACAATAGAATTACATATGGAGTTGTTTTTACGATTCATCGTATGAACCATCTTAGAAGTTTACAAGTACGTGTATGTAAACCGCCATTTTGTTTGTTTACATTGGAAAACAGCTGAGAACACCTGATTTTTAAATCATTTTCATTATGTCCTTTTCTTTGACATTTCGTATTTAAATTTCCCATATTCCATTATGATTCGCTATCAGATTCTTTACTCTCCTTTTGGTATGACATTTCCTTATTCGTTCGAAGTTTGCCTGTCAACTTGACCGCAGCCATTATGATTTTATATTTGACAGGCAAACACTAAGCTTGACAAGCAAATACGAGTTGGCAGATTTCTACAAATTTCACCAGATTCCATACTTTGGTATGAACGGCTTGAGATTATGAAGAATAATGCTTTTTGTGAAGGCAAAGAACGTACATGTATACATATTATAGTATTAATAAGAAGGGAAAAGAACTATGAACTAATTTGAAATTTTTTTGTTGAGGTGAAAAGTGGCATTTCACAGATGGAGTTCATTTTCTCTCAGACTTCTCGCCATTTTCATAACACAGCGGGGCAGAGAACGTAAATCAACAAGAAGGTTCAGGGCGTGCCATGTATCAAATTGTTCCGGATTTTTATTCACTCATGCCAGCGAAAGGAATTTAACAGCGGGAAATCTAAAATGAATTTCACGTCGCTTTAAGGTCAGGTTCCTCTAAAAAATTAATAAAAAATCGAAATTTCATTTTCCTGTAAATTGCTAGAAAATACTCTTAGAAATAATATAGAATTAGTCCCGAGTGTCCAAAAGACTAAGAAGTAAGTATAGAAGTGGGGTCGTCATTTTCTCGCAACCACTTTATTTCAACTGGGTAACAACAACATGAACATGAACTAAACAATATTTTACTCTTAAAACGTCTCACTATGGTCGGCACTACAAAAAAAAAAAAAAATATTCAAACCGAAATCGTGCTCAAAATACCAGAAAGAGCAGGATTGTATGTAAAATAAGAAAAAATTTCCGATATTATGTATCAACTTGTGCTTATTGGCTTTTAATCAATTGTACATAAATTACATTAAATATTTTTGAAATTTATTAAATCATACCATTTCTATGCACTCACTTTCTTTATTTTTCAAAATAAAATTTATTATAGCTATGATATTTTAGACATAATAAAAGTATCGTGTTTTTGTTTAAATTCTATTAAATACATCGAAATAATCATTCAAACATACATATGTATGTAAATACATATGTATCAATAAAAATAATAAGAACAAGCACCCAAATATGAAATGTAGCAAGGAAGGAACCCTGCAAGAAAAATACTAGTAGTTAACTAGAATCCAAATACTTAACATATTTACACTAACTAGTTGATCTTCCATCTATTTTCCATGTCAGTAACTGGTATTTTGAACATGTCGATGTCTTAGGAACTGTTAATTGTCGCTCTATGCATCAGCTTCATACTAGTTTAATACCAGTTCATATATACCAGCCAAAATGCTGATTAATTCATACCAGTTGCGAATTAGTTCGGCTCAGAACAATCGAGTTTATCTACAAAATTCTACTACTTACCTATTTTAAGCCAACAATCAATGAGAAAGATTGTATTTCTATATTGTATATGTATGTATACGAGGGGATTAACAAAAGTTCGGTAAGCTAACCAAAACAAATAACAAAAAAAATTCGGTTTGTATTTATTCGTAATCTTTGTCCTTTTTTATCTTCTCCACATAATCGTCATTGATTTCAATGCATTTCTTAGGCCTATAGATCCACTCCTGAAAACTGTCTTCAAAATCTTGTTTTTCTAAGCTTATCGACATTTCTTTTTAATCTTTTTTAACTTTCGGAAATAACCAGAAATCAAAAGGTGCTACATCCGGAGAATAAGGTGCTGGATGTATTTCTTCGATTCCAGAGATCACAATAAAATTACTCGTTATTTCAGCAGTGTGGAATGGCGCGTTGTCATGATGTAAAAAGTAGTGCCGCAAATCCTCATTCTTCCTGTTTTCCAACAAATTTTTTAAAAGTTTTGGTCAGCACTCTTCAGTGTAAAATTTTTCAGTTACCGTCTGACCCTTTTCCAGTGGAATAACAGCTCCGATTTAAGATCGGGTGAAGTAAACTGACATCATTACTTTTGCTGCTGATGTTTTTTTTGTTTAGATTTTACGGGTGAGTTTGCTCTTGTTGGGCTCCATACTATGGACTGCTCTTTGGTTTCTGGATCGTACGTATAGAACCGATATTCGTCACCAGTAGACTGACCACTGTCGAATTTGTTTAGCAAACATTGAGAAAATTCACTTGAGCCTCTTTTTGGGCTTCATTTAAAATTCGTGGTACTCATCGAGCAGATTTGTTCGTGTACCCCAGATGATTACTTAGTATTCGCCAATACAGTAATGGCAGTTAAGCCCAATTATTATTATTAGCTATCATTTCTTGTGCCAATCGTGGGTTTTCGTCAATTTTGGACTTGTTCAAGGCTACAGCTATCTTGCGTGTGCTCATCTCCATTTTAGCCGATCGTTCTAAAATTTGAAAGGAAGACTAATAAAGTAATTGCAAAGGATTTGGTATTTTTAGATTTAACAAAAACAAATTGAAAGTCACCAACTGACCGAACTTTTGTTAATCCCCTCGTATAAAATAAAATTTTTTTGTTTTCCTTTTTCGTTTAAAATGGTTTTGAAAAAATTCCTTTCACTGATTTATTTGAAAAAAAGCACTTATGGTTGATTTTACTTGAAATTTGGTGCATTAGTTCTTTCCAGGAAGTGAATTAGATATCGATCTATGTAGTTGAAGCTTAATTACGAGTGCTCAACATTTTCTACAATTCAAAATATAAAATACCACAACAATATGTCGTTGGTTGTTGTTGTTGTAGCAACAAGTCTAATAATGTGTGGTTGGAGCTTCTAGTTACTTATGAGTGCTCGTGTTTTTTTTTTTGCAAAACGACAAACTGGTATGAATTCATCCTCAAAATACTAGTCCACATACTAAAACTTTTGCAAGCTAGTCAAGATTTTACCGAAAAATTCTAGTTTAATTCCAGACTATCGCAAACTAGTATATTCATATCCTTTAAATACTAGTATATTTTTGGTTTACAACAAACTAGTATGATTTCGTCTTCAAAATATTAGTATTTAACTAGAATTTATGCATACTAGCCAAACTTTTTCCTGCAGGGCAGGGCTTGGGCATTATTACGATGGTGTATTCAAGTGCATGAATGTATGAGTTTTCACTTTGTCGAGAGTTGAATATTAATTTCAGATTTTCGACAAAATTTTGCAGAGATCTATAAGTAAATAAAATTGTTTAATAAAGCTCCCATTCATCTCTAATAAATATTATTCATGAATAAATATATGCCTTTTGTTAATAAAAGCTATTGCGAAATACCGACGGAAACATTGAATAATTGCTAACAGATAATACAGAAAATTGCAAGAGGTTTTATATACGAGTATATTAAAAAAAATCTATATATAACTAAATCCGTTTTGATAATTTATAAATATTTGAAAAATAATATTCTCGTTTATTTGATAACAATACCACACAGATTTGTTATCTATCATTAACTCAACAATACAACAATGTTATTTCTGAGCATAATCACTGGAGGTCGGTCTGTGGTGAATTCCTTATCGTCGTTCCGTCTCATTTGGCGGTTTACATGCTGGTCCGCAATTTGAACGCTCTTTGTCTCTGGTTTTATGCATTGGCTACGAACCACTCAAGTTGAATTCATGTTTTCATTGTGAATTCAAACATCCGATAGTAAAGAAGTGCAGTGACAAGTGAAGTGATTAACATTCTCTAAATTGTATTTAGCAAAATTGAAGATCCACATAATCAAATACATAACAAGCATAATAAATTCAGCTGGTGCTATTGTGTAAGTTTTGCATGCTTGATTGTGTTGGTCAACACCAACAGTTTAAACTTTTTCGCAAATTTCGTCATCGATGCGAGGAAGAGGCTTGTTGATAAAGGGTATAAGATTGTGTGCGTTTTGTGTACACATACATATATTCAAGCACTTTAATATGTATGTCTACGCAAAACGCTTTACACTTTGGCGTGAGTTCAACTTCAATTTCAGATTTCTGACAAAATTTGTTAGCGAAACTGCTTGTTGATGAGGTTAGTGAGGGAAACGAGATCGCACAATACTTTGTGTGTATTTGTTTTATGTATACACATATGAAGCTTTGAGTGTACATACATACGTGTATGTATGTGTTTTCGACACATGCTCCATTTCTGTTCTTGATTTTTAGCAAAATTTGACTTCTTGAGTGTGTGAGTATTTTTGTTGAATATATTAGGTCTACCAGAAAGTTCTGTCAGAATCTATGACACTGATCACTGATAAAATTAATTTACGCCACTGTATTTAATACGAAGAAATTTATTGAAAGTGTTTTGTGAAGGTACAGTTTCTGGCAAGACATCAATAATAATAATAACAATTATATTATTCAATGAAATTAATTAGCAGAACTTTCCCATAGGCCTAATAGAAGTGCTCAGATAAGTAAGCGAGCTGCGCATATGTAGTTGTTGCTATGATTTATGGAATTTGATAATTTTTGTCGAAGTGAAAAGTGGCGTTTCACATTTTCCCTCAAATTTGGTTTGGTGCTTATTGGTTTTTAATCATTTGTGCATAAATTTCATTAAATATTTCTTTATAAAATATCAAATCACACAATTTATATGTACTCACTTTTTTTAATTTATACTAATATTTTTATAAAGATAAAATTTATCATGCTATAATAATTTAGACATAATAAAAATATCGTATTTTTTGTTTGAGGGGTAAAGTCACTCTAGAGGTTGAAAAAAAAGAAAAGAGAATAAAATTTCTATTTAACCATTTCATCGAACACATATTGAAGTATGAAAAAATATTCTTTAATGATTATTTTCTTACAAAATGGCTGTGATAAAATTCATTATTTCATCCATGTTTTTTTGAAAGGCGTCCACGGGAGGACCGATTTCTTCTAAAGTATGAGACCTAGAACAGAAAAGCAACAAGTTTTATGATCTACAAACTGTGATCTTTGTAACTAAGTACGGATTTATTTTTAACTAATTTTTATGAAAGCGGCACACTTTTTTTTTTTTTGAAATTGATTCTTGACTAAAAAATACGCACTAAATTATTAAAAAACGAAGTTTACATTTAATTGAAAACGGCTACATATATATTTGTGAAGCTACCATCAAAATTTCAGATAAATCGATGCAATAGGGTCCGAATAATCTGTCCTGCCAGTTTGAAAAATGTGATTTTGAGAAAAATGCTTTTAAAGTTTTCATTGTACTCAGCGCACACTCTGCAGCAAAATAAAAAGTTCAGCTATTTGAAATATTTCTTTCACTTTAAAACCAATTGCAGATCTTTTCTAGGACACAAAGGTACCCTGTGAGCAAAAGAAAACAAAAGTTGCGTTTTCCAAAATCCTAGAGTGGCTCTTTACCCCTTAAATTCAAAACATGAGATATAAGCAACAATCATCGATAGCAACGAATAGGCAACACGCCGATTTATAGACGTAGTGATAAATCGGCAACATTGCGTAATGGCGAGGGAAATATTTGATTTCATTTTAAAATTATAATTATAAATAAGAAAAAAATACATGAGTTATTTAAAAGTATAAAAGACACAGTTATTGCTCTAATATCGATACGATGGCGATATTAGCGGCGGTAAATTTGTTGCCAAGGGTGACCGGTAGCAAAAATTGTCTGGTGGGATAAACATACCTAAAGGACGTTATATTCAATTTATGAAAATTCAAATTTCGAATAAAAAAAAAACAAAATAAAATCAAAAATTCAAAACCGACGTCCTTTACTTTTCTGATTTATCTTATAATATTTAAAGTATTCATAGTATTTAAATTAACATTGCCGCAAGTTGAATTTTGATAACAAATTTATGTAATAAATTTTCAAAAAAAAAAAAAAATCAACAAAAACGGTTAATATAACAATCTTGTGGCACCAACAAGCGTTGCTTCCAATTCTAACAATTATTTAAAAAAAAGGGAATTTTTTTTTTAAATCAAAACAAAGCGAAGCATTTGCATATTTCATAAGTGATAATAAATAAATTTTATAATAAATTTTATTTTTTTATTATAAAATAAAATATTTATTTAATTTGGGAAAGTTGGAGATTTATTTCTCAATAAATGAAATTAGTAACTTGAAAATAAAGGAAAAGTCAAATAATAAACCGAATTTTGAGTGAAACCACCTTGTTTTTTGTATCAAATGCTTTCGCCATGAATTACCGAATTATAAGTAATAAATGTATTAATTCCTTCTAGGTTCATATTTCGAATCAGATACATATGTAGGAGAGAGAGTCTTGCACATTTATCTCTTAAATATTATTTCAGATTTCGTAAAAATTCTTGTCAGTCATCTTAATACATAGATATATACATACATACATCTATTCAGTCAACTTTCAACATTTTAGTAAATATTTTAATGTTGTTTGCTGATAAGACGTTGCAAAAAAGAGTTAAATACTTTATGGTTTTTCCTAAGGCTTTTTCTATAAGATTTCAAACACGTTCTCTAATGTTTCGACTTGAATTAATCTAATTTTACATAATATATGTATTTTCAGCTTCTGCGTATCTCTACTTTTTAATCTCTTTAAACAATTCATCCGAGGAAAATGGCAAACAGTACGGCACCCATAACCCCTGCTGAGAGGGACTCTAAATTTACACAAAAACTTTTAAGTGGACTTCGGCACTTCTATAACGAGCAGAAATTGGTGGATGTGACTTTTAAAGTTTACAATCCCACTGCTTTGTAAGTACATATGTATATGTGTGACTATTTTTCAAGAAAATCGGATTTATACAAAAGTTCATTAATGATTGAATCATCTCATACGAATTCACATCCGATTGTTCTTATTAGGATTACCGCCCATCGTTTGGTACTATCTACTGCAAGTACTTACTTTGAGAATCTGTTTAGCTGCGATCAAGTTGGAACACCGATAATCGAAATAGAAGATATTGATAGTGATACCTTTGAGCGTCTGATCACTTTTTGTTACACGGGAAGGACTCTGATAACAAACGAAAATGTCGCTGAAATGCTAAAAGCGGCAAATATCTTTCAACTGGATGATGCTGCTGGGGACTGTGTTGATTACATTTTTCAAAATATAACGAAGGTCACACTTGAGCGGGTATATTCCCTGGAGCGCGAGACTCAGTGCGAACGTCTTCGGCAGAAAATCCAGGAGTATGAAATACAACATTTCATGGAAGTAAGTACAGTGAAGTCTCGCTAATATCAATTAATTTTGGAAAATACTATTTTGCTCCCATTATTAATTCACGTTCATTTCAAATACTTTCAAAAAGTCTGAAGAGCTTTTTCAATATGCAGCAAAGTTCTTTCACCCAAAGTCACAGTCCATTTGTCCAATGGCTGGTTTTCATTGCGGGTAGCCACAATAATGCAATAAAGTAGATATCTCGTATATTAGAGCTCCATGTATCATTATATTACTGTTAATCGAGTTCAACGTTCTATATACATGCAATATGTATACTTAAGTTTAATAAATGTTCATACACCTACATATGTGTGTATATAAAAATGTTAACTATTACATTTACTTTGTACTCATTACATCTTCTTTTTCCCTTAGATAAAAGGTAGTGCTGAATTCTTGAATTTTGACTATGAAAAATTGAAGGGAATCTTGGAGAGCGAAGACTTGAATGTGTCCTGCGAAGAAGATGTATTTGCCGCGATTAAACGTTGGTACGAACATGATACTGTCGGTCGTGAACGTCATTTGCTTGACCTCATTCGTTGCTTGCGTCTCACGCAACTCGATGCGAATTTCATATTGACAAATATTCAACCATTACCAGGATGTGAGTCGTTGGCTTTTCAGGCCTTACTATGGGTCAGAGAACCTTTGGCTCGCACAAAGATATCATTAAAATTCACTGGGCCGCGGGAATCTTTACGTACAAATCTTGAAGAGACATCCTGTTTGGCGGTGGATATAAGTTATAAGGTAAGTATTAATTTTATTATGGAAAATAGTTTATTTGGAATGGATTTTTATGTTATCCATTATGTTATTCACGACCTCACAGCATTCTGATTTCAAAATCTGTTGTTGCTTTCTCTTGCTGCAAATGCATATTGCATTACTTACCCCTCTGTTAAATGTTAATTTATATGTATGTTGATATGAATGAAAATCTCATAAAAAATGTGTGTCTTTTGCTCTATCAAAACTCCAACAATTTTCGAAAATGAAAGCTTCTCATAAAATTACTCCGTCGAAAATATTATATATGTATGCATGTAATTCGAGGCAAACTTGTGTACAATCTTGGCTGGAGTGGCGGACCGGTGTCAATAAGTAAATCCTGGGAACTTGCGCTGTGGTATTTCTTTACCGCTAGGACGGGTTGGGTTTTTCAGGAAGAAATACTAAATTTCTATAAGAACGATAAACAACCCTAACTTAAGCATCATCTAAATCGAGATATTAAGTTTTCTATTATATTATTGATCTGACTACTTATTTATAAAATGTCAATATGTATTCAGATCTATGCTTATTCACACTCAAGTTGAACGTATACGCAAAACTTGAAACCTGCTGCCGCAGCCGCAGAATAATAAAAATGCGAAACGAACATACCTACGCACGATCTATGCTTATATCCAGATCATAATAATTTGTGTCAATCTGTCGGTGATCCCCTTCCCATATGGATAGTATTATCTATATTTCGAGCTAATCGAATATAATTCCAAGTCTCTGGTCCGTAATCCACTTTCCGAAAACAGAAATGTCAAGCGAAAAGAACTATTAACACCATTATTTCGCAAAAAGCCAACTTTTTACCGAATTTCAAGTAAATCGAACATAAATAAAATTTTCTCGAATATTTCAGTCCTTGGTCAAATTTCCGAAATTCTTTTTGTTTAAATCTTCCCAGAAACTATAAAACAATTTGACACATTAAATTTTTTATTTAAAAAACAGATTATATATATATATAGATATATGTATACATGTCCTGAATTAAAGTCTCTCATATTTTTCTTCTCATTTGCAATTTCTTTAAACAGAGTGGTGCTACCAAATGTGTCTTACGATACAATAAAACTGAAGATAAATGGCTGAAATACGCAGAGTTAAATACACAGGACGTTTCTTGGTTCGGTGTTATTCTTAATGATGATAATTTAATCTTCATCGGGGGAATGAAAAACGGGACTGCAATAAATGAAGTTCGAAGCTGGAATTTGCGTACCAAAACATGGAACCAGCTGCCAGGAATGACTTGTCCCCGGAAATATCACAGTGTTGCGCTTTTAGATGGCAAAATATACGCGATTGGTGGATATAACGAAGAAGAGACTGCCTTATCGTCGGTAGAAGTGTAAGTTTACATGTAGTATATGGAAGGTAAATATATATGAAAATGTGTATATACATACATAAATACCCGAAATGCGTACTGATCTATGTCGGTTATCAAACATTTTCATGAAAAACAAAAAACCATTTGCATTTAAAAGAACTTAAAAAATCCTAGATTTCCACAGTAAACGACTACAAACTCTTGTGATCTCTCAGTTTAGGAACTTAAAGGCGCACAAGTAACACCCATGTATATACATACATGTGTTTGTATTATATATCTATATTAACTATAATCTATCTTTTTCTATATTTAACTTTGTAAGTAAGGAGTACTATACATACATACGTATCCGTAGAAGTATTCTTCCAATAGACCAACCGAGCGACGTCATCCCGTGAATCGTCAGTTGACTCATCCCTAATTTTAAGCCTTCGATTTTAATAAAGTAAAGTCATAAAGTTCATTCGTACAATACAGAATTGACTAAATTTGTGGGGCCTCCACAAGCACACAAAAAAACCTTCTTCGTTTGAGCACTTTTTAAAACTAAATAATTTACTCTCAAATTAATTTGTTGAACTTTACAAAAGTGTCATTCGAAATCAGTTACTACATGTAGTTGTAAGTACTATATGTAGATATGTATGAGTATGTAGTATGCACATGTGTACATATTTTAGTTTTGTTCGTTGATCAGATGGGCAGTAACAATTTTTACCAAACTTTACAGGATCGTGTTCGTTGAGCCAAAAAGTCAGTAAAAGTTTGTAACGAGAGAGCGCAATTTTGACGTTTTGTTGGAGAGAAAGGAAAATTTGACACAGTAAAAACTAGCAAATATGAAAAACAGCTGATTTGTGATCAAATGATTGAATTTTTATCAACAAAACAAAATTGATTTAAAATTAAATTAAATTTTAATTCTTTAATATGAATGATATGATAACAAAATAGTGGCTAAATGTATTGTTGTTTAATTTAACTGAACAATGTCAATGATTCCAATAATAGTAAAGGCACTCGTTAAACGAAAATGTGGAGGCAGTGGAGTGGAATCATCGCCCGCACACCACCCAGCTTCCGTTTAGAAATTAGAGGTTAGGAAGGCATGGAATTAGGATATATTATTATTTTTTGTGCAGCGCAAGTTGATTTACGATTTCCATAATTTACCAAATGAGCCGCAAAACATTGCAAAGCAAGGTTGTTGCAACGGTCACAGTGACGATAATGGATTCCTAAGCTTCTGGAAGCGACGACGATGCACAAAATGAAATATTAGTAGCATTTAAAAGGAAAAATAAAGCTCTTGCTTGGGTTTTATTTGAACAAGATCGAATAATAAAAGAACTTATTTTGGTAGTTAGTCATCCTTACTAAAAATCTAAGCGACAAATTGTTGCAAAACAAGTTTTTCATAAATCTTCGTCTTTTTAAAGAACTATTAGAAAAGAACCTATTAGTATATTTATCGTTTGACGACTATAAAGCATGTAGAATTTCATCATTGTTGAAATACAGTAAATTTTCAATACAATTAATAAATTAAATATGCTATAAAATTACCAATCTTATTAAAACACTTAGGAAAATACTTCAAAACAGGAAAAGAAACTATACAAATGAGAAGCTTCAAATTTTATTTTTACTGAATCCTGTTCGTTGTAAACTCAGTAAATTTCTTTCTTTGGGAGAGTAAGACATCTTGCTCTGTCAATTTCGTTACTAGGTAGATTTTACTGAGATTTCTTAACGAACACAGCTTTTGTAAAACCCTTAGATCCCTATTAAATGGTAAAGACTAGTGACAGATAAAAGTCTCTCTATTGTTTTGTTTGTAATTTGGCAGATCTTATGCACTTTTTGGGCTTTGAACAAAAACATAGTTGATTCCAGAAATGCTCAACTACCGTTAACGGTAATTTGAAATTAAAATGGATGCTTGCTAAAATACTAACAGCAAACTCCAATTTTAACATTTAACATAATCTGTTAACGATTTAACATTAACATAGACGATTAACAGCTTTTCATTTCGGGTAAAAACGAGGTAAATTTTATTCTGATATCTGCTTTAAAGGACATAACATTTGCCGATATTGCAACCGAATCGATGGACATTTTTTGGTTAAGTTGAAATTTGTCCTTACGATGCAGCTTTGGTTGATTCCTATATAATATACAATGACAGTAATAATTTTTAAATATAAAATAACTTTAAATTGTAATCCCAAAATCACATTTAAAGTAATTATTTTCGAAAGTTTTCATGGGAGAACTCAATGTTACATAGCAATTTTTGTTGCGGTCCTCGTTATACAGATTATACAGATAAGAGGTTTTCCGAACGAGTGGACTCATGCGCCACCTAGCGGTGTGAAATACACTCCACACTTTATTAGCACACTGTCATACCTACCAAATATCGATAAAAACGTTGGTAAATGTGTTTCGAGGAGCTTGGCCATAAACAACGGGATTTTTATACTAAATATAGATACATATGTACATATGTATGAATGTATAATTAGGGTTTTCCAAAACCTTAAAATATGTTTGTGTGTTGTTGTTATCCAGTCCTTAAGTTTTATTATATTTCATTCCTTTTAGGTTCTCCTCCACTGGTGGATGGCGGGCGGTACGCAATATGAATACAACACGCATGTCGGCAGCTGCAGTGACCTTAAATGGAAAGATTTTCGTTATGGGAGGTTGGAATGGACAAGATTTAAACTCTGTTGAACGCTACGATCCAACCACAGATACATGGACTTCTTGTGCGAATATGAAGGATTCGTATTCCGACCCTGGTGTAAGTGAACTCTAAATTTATACAGAAAAGAACTGTTTAGGCCTTTTAAATCAATTTTGTATTTATGAATATGTGCACGATGTGCTTGTCCGAGACCGAAGCTCTTACATTGTGCATGTGGTGGAGGGTGGATGGGTCTATCGGCAGTTCATTAAGTGAAGACCCTGCGAGTAGTCCGGTTTCCGGAACCTTGTAAAATTCTTCGACTGTTAAATAAACAACTAAAATTTTGGTTTGCATCTAATTCAAGTCAAATCGTACAAAATTATCAAAGATGTTTGGGCAAACAAATGCAAAATGAAATATTTATTTTAGATTTTGCTAGAAAAAACATTTAAATGCAGAAAACACGATCTTTTTCCAAATTTCAAAGAGAAGAATACCGTTATTTAATGAAAAATACAAATGAAATTTTCCTTGAATTTAAACTGAGCGACGACATTGAGTTTATAGAAGTCAGAGTTGCTTCAAGAGCATTCATTGTACCATTTTATGTACATATGTATGCATGTATATTTGTATAATTGTGTATTGCATTTGATTACATTTCAGGCAGCCGTGCACAAAGAATTCATATATGTTGTAGGAAAGGAAGCGGCTGAGCGATACGATCCACAAAGAGATGAATGGACGAAGGTTAGTTGACTAATTTTTAGGAATTTCTCACAAGTTTAACATTAATATTTATGCAAAATTATACACAGATCTGTTCTTTGCCTACCGAATATAAATGGCCTGCTTGTATTTCCTTAAACAATCAATTATGGGCTATCGGCGGATGGTTAAGTGGACCAAAAGACTGTTCTTATGTTTATGATGAGGAAAGCGATCGGTGGGTGGAAAAGGCTCGTCTACCTAAAAGGGGTGTATACTCTTGCTTTATAGTGCCTGAAGCTTTCTTATAATTTGAATAAATTAAATAATAAAATATGAAAACTGTTAAAATATTTTTATACATAGATAAAAGTGAAAATAATAAAAGTTCAAACCACGGTAATTTATTTTTTCCATACAAGTTTTCGATGCACACGAAATGTGAGCTAATAAAATCTAACACTGCACAGTCCAATAAAGAGCTCGACGGTATGGCTCTCCACTGCAACAGGGATGTGCGAGCTCACACTGTCTATTCCACGTGTCAGGTAAGAAAATATTCCAAAGTGATATGCAACTGATGGGAACCTTCTTTTCGCTGCTGTCACTTTGAGTTATTCTGGTTCAGTTGGGCACCACACGTGAGAGTAATGATGCCTCCGCTGTTCTAGAATGGAGGAATCTACCAACGCGAATATCATCAATGAGCGCCAACATCAAGGAGAGTCTTACACACATGACTCCGGTGATATGAACCTATTTCCTAGAAGAAAAATCTACACTTGGTATTCCACAAATTACATAGGTGGCACCAGAGTTTTAATCCAGCGATCGCCTAAGATATTTACTGCCAACACTGGATTGATAACTTTGTGGAATTTGTCTCTCACACGCGCCAAGCTATTTATCTATCATTGCTTGAATTGATGTGCCGGCCGCCCTTGTTTCACTCCTCTGTGGGTCACCGAAAGTTTGTTACTTTAAAAAACTCACGTAGGACGGATCGGGGAAGTATACCCAAATTTCTCTAGAGAAGCGGCAACGTGTCTCATTTGCATACGGATTGAGGATGATGGGCTGACGGAATAAAAACTAGTTATCAAGGGAGACGTTTTCGCAATATCGCTATTATCGACTAGGAGCCATTCTCATCGAACTGATTGGATCCAGAAAATCTTAAAAGACGCACTCAACCATACAAAAGAGAGCTGTACCTACATCACTATAACTTGGCTTTAAGTGTCTATGCCAACAGTGCCAGAATTGCAAGGGGAAGACCCTGAACAGTATGTCACCAAGTAAGGTTTTAGAGAAGAAGACTGTGTAACGTGAAAGTAGACTGTCATGAAAGAACAAGATGAGTAGTAGAGTAAACAAATCTAGTTGGGTGGTTGGTTGGTTGGTTGAAGTGGTTGCTGGGCATCAGCACACCTAGGCCCAAAGCGGGCCCATTGTGATACCACTGAGGATCCTGATGACCCCTACTCGCTAATCAAGCCAGTGAGTGAAGATTGCGAAACTGCATCTTGGTCCCCGTAAAGTGCAGGGTTATTCGCATAGAAAGTGCCTTAAGGTTTCAGGTTCTTGTTTTCAGCTCGATGAGGTCACGTGATCTTCTTCCGTTCCATTCTGGCCACAATGTCTTAGCCACATTACATGCAATTAAATTTTTCCATCTTAAGTTAGCATCTCTACCGAATAACTCTCTTATATTCAAATCTACTTAGAGGCAGACGAAATATCTCACACCAGCTATCAGAAGATAGAATATTTCGACAAAAGACCAAACTCTGCAAGTCGTAAATTGGAAGTGTGGCAGACGACATTGGTTGAGAAGTCTCCTGCTACTTTTCAAGTGAACAGTTTTTATAATATTCATTGATAATTGCAAAAGAGACCGATCAAACTTCTGCTTTGATTTATGGCTTTGCGTCTTGATGTTTTTCTACAAATGAAGAGATCACCTGGAACCGGTTGATGGATTAACAAGAAAGGCTTTTGCATTCAAATCAGAAATATTATCGGAGTCGTTATATTCTCTGCCGAGCGCCAACAGCTTCGAGCGTCTAATGTTTCGGCTGTTGGTTGTTACCAGGATGCATCAAGCCATGTCCTTGCGGTTCGTAACATATACCGGATATTACGTGTGTATGCATTTCATGCCCCTTTCTTCTCGCGTTGCGCTTGTATGACCTCAAACTGCGTGGGTTGTCACAATCTATGAGTGAGCTCTGTCGTTCTTGCCGACTTTCGATGGAAATTTTTAAGCAACGAGTTACACGCGTTGACGCACGTCGGTGTCTATTGGACTCTAGTATTTCGGTTTTCAGTGCAAAAGTAATTAAATAAAATGCTGTAATTGCCTAAGTACTTTTGTTACTTACTGTACTGAACATGTTCGCTTTTGTTGAAATTAATGAAAAAACCTTTAAATTCATTTGCAATGAATGAATGATGAATTTTATTTGTTCTTCCTTTTTACAATTACAAATTTTACAACTTCATATACATATACATTTAACTTCCATATAATTCGTTCTCTCCACGAATCGCGTATATTTTGGTATCTAAAAGTGCAACACTGTGACCTCTCCGAGAGCCGGCTATTGCTGGTAGCTGGTTCCATATTTCAACCTCATTAAGAATACATTCTCCGTTTCTTCATCCTCCAGAGAAGATTGAACGATCATCTTTCAGTATGATTCTGAAAGTGGAGACACACTGAGGATCTAAATCTTCGTATTTTAGCCATTTATCTTCAGTTTTATTGCATCGTAAGAGATTTTTCAAATCGTTCTTTTTAAAGGAATTCCATATGTACATATGTATGTATAGGGAATTTACGTTCATAACGAACAGACCTACTCGGGAACAACGTTTGCAAATCGTGCAAATTTATTACCAAAATAATGCGTCCAAGATTCGATGAAGCTCTTGGTTTTGGTTGAATTGCCGCATTCAGAGTGATGATAATTCGCAAATAGTCACCGTTTGGTGTGCTCGATGGGCATGGGAAATCATTGGTCCATATTTCTTCTAGATTGAAACTATTACAGTCAATGGGGAACGCTTTGGAGCCATGATAAATGACTTTGTCGTGCCTGAATTGATGATTGAGGATGTTGATGTGGACGACATCTTGTCCGTCGTCTACATGCCATACAGCATTTAACTTTTGTTGA
The DNA here is from genome assembly GCA_037013455.1 of Ceratitis rosa. NCBI lineage: Eukaryota > Metazoa > Arthropoda > Insecta > Diptera > Tephritidae > Ceratitis > Ceratitis rosa. The sequence goes on along the minus strand of JAWMAG010000003.1, from coordinate 19,251,787 downwards.
GTACATTAGCTTACGTACTCTCCAATATGGAGTGATTAAACACCGCTGGACCATTTTTTGTGGGGTAGTGTGAAATCGCTTGTCATCGCAGATAAGCCTGACAAGAGTGACGCCTTGGAAGAAAATATATTCGGCTCGTTATTACTGACATCCGGCCCCAATTGCTGCAAACAGTGGTCGAAAATTGGCCTCTTGGCTGGAATTTATTCGTTCACTTGCCCGAAATCATTTTAATGGCAAACCGTTTTCTTTTTAATGAAGCTAAATTCCACAACTCTCAAATAAAAATAAAAAAGAACACCCTTTATACATGAAAGCTTGCCTGAAACTGGCGGAGTGATGAACTTTTATGGGGAAACTTTAATATACGGAAATACACTCAGACCTTCCAGGGCAGAGAGCATACTTTTGTTAAAGGCTTGGAGAGAGTAAAAGACATTCATTTTGTTAAAAGATTTTCATTCTTTAAGCTCAACATTATTGTTTTTATAATTGGCGCTTTATAACCGCTGAAGCGATTTTCAGCCGAGCTCCTCCACCAATTTTTGGTTTTTGCGGCTTGATGTTTTTTTTCCCCACAAATGGAGGGACGGAGCCATCTTCGAACGGCCGATGGATTTTTATGTGGAGCTTTTATTAATTGAAAATTAATGTGGATTGTTTGGCGAACCCGGACTGGAATCCTGACATTCCGAATGGGAGTACGCACTGCTAACCACTCGGCTATTGTGGTCGCCAACTCAACTCACATATATGTATGTATACATATAAATTAACTGTTAGCAGTGGGATAAGTGATGTCTTTTGCAAAATGCGGCAGATATTAGCTGTGTGCGGTGAGAAATGTCAGGGAGAATTACCCAGTAACGAAATTGAGAGAGAGTCTCCCAAAGAAACATATTTACGGAGTTTTCACAGGAACAGGATTCAGTAAAAATGAGCTAGCAAATTAATTAAGAGCCATTTATTTTTTCTTCTTTTAAGTATTTTCCCAAGTATTTTAATAAAATTGGCAATTATATGGCATTCTTAGTTCAATGTTTGCATTGAAAAGTTATTGTTATGTAAAACTCTACACGCTTCAAAGAGCCATCAAACCATAAAGATACCAATATGATTTTTCGGATAGTCCTCTGAGAGCAGGAAGATTTATAGAAAACTTGCTTTGCAATCGTTTGTAATTTCTCGCTCAGTTGAGTTGGGAAGTCTTTTCCGTGTAAGCAATATAAGCAATATTAACTGTACATTATTATAGAATTTCCTCGATTCCCTTTGCTTTTTGAATAAAATCCGAGCATATTTGGAAAGAACTTTCTTTCTTTAATTTTCCTTTTAAAAGGGGCTCAGTTGGTGTACACACCTTTCTAGTGATTAGGGAAATCAGCTTACAATGTTCAAAATACAAGGATATATTATAATTCTATGCTTTAGGTAGTGGTAGTAGTAGCAATTATACGAAAATAACAACACTATATACATTATATTATAGGTGTTGTCCGGTTTACAAAGATTTAAAATCTAAATTTGCTCAGGGTATACAAGCCAAACGGAACCAACTCCCATATACTGTTTCCATTCCGAGCCTTTCCAGCCTACCCAGCACAAATATTGGTCAAATGACCTATGCCAACGTAGTAAAAGCCAATGAACATGCCTCACCAGTCACTCCATTTAGTACTGGAGTTGAGACCATAACACTTAATCTAACCCATTGCATGACACAATTTATGTCAACCATGCAAAATATGGTTCAAGACCTAATAAAGGCGCAAAACCAAATGCTCCAAACCCTGTTGACCAAAAAATGAGTAAACTCAGGATTTGCTTATGGAATGCTAATGGTGTAAACCAGCATAAATTAGCACTCAATTTTTTTTTACAGACCCACGATATTGATATTATGCTTATATCTGAATCATATCTCACCCAGAAGTATAATTTTTATATCCCTGGGTTTAAGCTGTACAACACTAATCAAACCCAAATGGCAAAGCACATGGTGGCACAGCTATACTCATAAGGAACCGTTTAAAGCACAACTTTCTTAATTCCTTTTCAACAAATTGGTTGCAGTCAACTTCGATCACCCTTAAAAATTGGGGTGTTGACCTTACTTTGGCTGGGATTTACTGTTCGCCAAAAGAATTTAGCGACTTTTTTATGACTCTAGGAGATAGGTTCTTAGCTGGAGGTGATAACAATGCGAAGCATACTCATTGGGGATCGAGGCTAATTAATCCGAAAGGTCATCAGTTATATAACACGATCATAAGTACAATACAAAAAATAGTTACGATTTTATCTCCACAAGACAACCTTACTTACTGGCCTACGGACTCAAGGAAATTACCTGACCTGATTGACTTTGCAGTCACTAAAAACGTAGATAGAAGTTTAGTGTATGCTGAAATCTGTGTTGTCTTATCTACTGATCATTCCTCAATAATCATTAAGTCGAACGAACAAGCAATTGAAAGTGAGCATGCTTTTCGACTTATTACATCAAGAACTAACTGGCTTAAATATGCCTAAAAAATACATTAGCAGTCATATACAGACCAATCCGCAAATAGAGAGAGGAACTGATGTACAATATACTAGCAACAGCAGCAACTATAGCCACACCAGAGCAGAAACTAAAAGCAAAGACATTGATAACTTATAGCGGAATAGAATTAATGGTCCGAAATAAGCGACGTTTGCGTCGCGAATGGCAAGCCTACCGATCTCCCGATGCAAAAATTCGTCTTAAGGTGGCAGAAAACAAACGACAATAAAAAAGGCATTAATATACGAAGAAGAAAGAAATATCAAACATCTTGTAAGGTCTTTGTCTCCCAACGTTTCTACTAAAAAATCTCTATGGAAAGCTAGCAAAAACCTTAAGCCGCCAGTAAGCACTGAAGTACCGTTGAGACTGCGTAATGGTTCATGGGCAAGAACGGATGAAGAAAAGGCGTCTTGTTTTGCAGAGCACCTCAGCACAGTATTTCAACCACCTTTGTTACCGAACCATACTGCTCCTAGATACACTGTTACTTGCGGAGCATCTGTGTCTGAACCAAAAAAGCACTATATTCGCTTTAAATCCAAATATAAATTCCAAGAGACGATCATATCTCACCAAAAATGCTAAAAGAATTGCCAAGCATTGCTCTCGTTTTTCATGCAAAGCTTTTCAGTGCCATTTTAATGCTAGGATATCATCCACATGCCTGGAAAAAGTCGCAGATAATTATGATAGCTAAACCAGGTAAAGACTCAACCCTACCGTCATCATATGCATAGACCAATCAGCCTGTTGCCTTGCCTATCAAAACTTTTCGAAAAAGTGCTGCTATCCAAGAATTACTCCTTTTCTCCAACAAAATGATATTATTCCTACACATCAATTTGGTTTTCGGGATAAACACGGCACAATTGAACAAGTTAATTTAATAATCGAAGAAATTTTAGAAGTTATAATTAATTACTAATTTCTATTAAATTTTACATTTTCTCGAATCGCAAAACTTAAATTAAATTAAAAAATTCATATTTAAAAATAATGAGACTTTTTTTCTAAACATTTGTTTGGCATTCATTTAAAATACGTTTTGTAATTCTAAAGAAAAAGTTCACTCTATCGAGAGCGCGATTCGCTGTTGTCGTAGAAGACACAAATTTGTACAACTTCCAATTTTTGGCACTTTGGTTTGTGTGCGAGTTACATGCGGGGCGTGGTATTTTTTTTCTTTTTTTGCTAGATGCGTACGTTCTTGCTTCTTCTTAATACACTTACCATATATGTACATATGTACGCTCGCTAAGACGTTTAAATGAATGAATGAATTTTACTTATTTCGATATTTACCCTAAAAGTAAATAATATTTAATCGGATTTAATCAAATACATTTTAATATATCTAAATTATCATAACCATCATTAATTAAAAAACAAAAATAAATAAAAATATGGAAGTATATAAAAATCATATGGATAAATTTTAAAAATATTTAATGAAATTTACAAATTATTAAAAGCAAATAAGTAAAACTTTCCAATATTTTTTTAGTATTTTGAGCACGATTTCTGTCTGCTCACTGTTATAGCACTTTAAAATTCCTTTCAGATTTGCTCTTGTGGCGGTTAAGTTCGTGAATGCCACTAACGGCGAATACATTAACTGGGCAGCACCGCCCAAGCATACTTGATTTGTCAATTCTGTCATTGTAACTCTTTTTTTTCCTTTTGTATTCCCGGCGAATAAAGACGTATTTTTATAAAACTTTAAAACCCCAAATAAAATCGTGATTTATTTAAGCAATCCGAATATTAAGGACACAAAACGCCTTCCTCTGTTAAATTTCCTTTCGATGGCGAGGCAGCGGAACGATTTGACAAACAGCACGCCCTGGGCCTTCTCGTTGTATTTACGTTCTCTGAGAAATGTCAGGGAGAATTAGCCAGTAACGAAATTGAGAGGGAGTCTCCCAAAGAAACATATTTACGGAGTTTTCACAGGAACAGGATTCAGTAAAAATGAGCTAGCAAATTAATTAAGAGCCATTTGTTTTGGCGGTTACATTGCAATCCGTTTCATTTAGACATTTTTTTGGGCTTTTAAGTATTTTCCCAAGTATTTTAATAAAATTGGCAATTATATGGCATTCTTAGTTCAATATTTACATTGAAAAGTTATTGTTATGCAAAACTCTACACACTTCAGAGAGCCATCAAACCATAAAGATACCAATATGATTTTTCGGATAGTCCTCTGAGAGCAGGAAGATTTATAGAAAACTTGCTTTGCAATCGTTTGTAATTTGTCGCTCAGTTGAGTTTGTGAAGTCTTTTTCCGTGTAAGCCTTATAAGCAATATTAACTGTTCATTATTATAGAATTTCCTCGAATCTCTTTGCTCTTTGAATAAAATCCAGCCATATTTGGAAAGAGGTTTCTTTCTTGAATTTTCCTTTTAAAAGCGGCTCAGTTGGTGTACACTCCTTTCTAGTGATTAAAGAAATCAGCTTACAATGTTCAAAATACAAGGATATATTATAATTCTATGCTTGAGGTAGTGGTAGTAGTAGCAATTATACGAAAATAACAACACTATATACATTACATTATAGAGGTTGTCCGGTTTACAAAGATTTAAAATCTAAACTTGATCAGGGTATACAAGCCAAACGGAACCAACTCCCATATTCTATTTCCATTCCGAGCCTTTCCACACTACCCAGCACAAATATTGGTTAAATGACCTATGCGTAGTAAAAGCCAATGAACAGGCCCCACCAGTCACTCCATCCAGTACTGGAGTTGAGACCATGATTCTTAATCTAACCCAGTGCATGACACAATTTATGCCAACCATGCAAAATATGGTTCAAGACCTAATAAACGCGCAAAACCAAATGCTCCAAACCCTGTTGACTAAGAAATGAGTAAACTCAGGATTTGCTTATGGAATGCTAATGGTGTAAACCAGCATAAATTAGCACTCAAACTTTTTTTTACAGATCCACGAAATTGATGTTATGCTTATATCTGAATCACATCTCACCCAGAAGTATAATTTTTATATCCCTGGGTTTAAGCTGTACAACACTAATCAAACCCAAATGGCAAAGCACATGGTGGCACAGCCGTACTCATAAGGAACCGTTTAAAGTACAACCTTCTTAATTCCTTTTCAACAAATTGGTTGCAGTCAACTTCGATCACCCTTAAAAATAGGGTGGTTGACCTTACTTTGGCTGGGATTTACTATCCGCCACGTTTCGTAATAACAGAAAAAGAATTTAGCGACTGACTCTAGGAGATAGGTTCCTAGCTGGAGGTGATTACAATGCGAAGCATACTCATTATGAATCGAGGCTAATTAATCCGAAAGGTCAGAAATATATATAGCAGCCTTCGTAGTTCATCTTTCATCTATTTTCCATGTCAGCAACTGGTATTTTTAACATGTCGTTGTCTTAGGAACTGATAATTGTCAGTCTATGCATCAGCTTCATACTAGTTTAATACCAGTTCATATATACCAGCAAGAATGCTGATTCGTTCATACCAGTTGCGAATTAGTTCGGCTCAGAACAATCGAGTTTACCTACAAAATTCTACTACTCTCCTATTTTAAGCCAAAAATCAATGAGAAAGATTGTATTTATATATTATATATGTATGTATACGAGGGGATTAACAAAAGTTCGGTAAGCTAAACAAAACAAAAAAAAGAAAAAAATTCGGTTTGTATTTATCCGTAATCTTTGCCCTTTTTTATCTTCTCCACATAATCGCCATTTATTTCAATGCATTTCTTAGGCCTATAGATCCACTCCTGAAAACAGTTTACAAAATCTTGTTTTTCTAAGCTTATCAACATTTCTTTTTAACCTTTTTTAACTTTTGGAAGTAACCAGAAATCAAAAGGTGCTACATCCGGAGAATAAGGTGCTGGATGTATTTCTTCGATTCCAGAGATCACAATAAAATTACTCGTTATTTCAGCAGTTTGGAATGGCGCGTTGTCATGATGTAAAAAGTAGTGCCGCAAATCCTCATTCTTCCTGTTTTCCAACAAATTTTGGAAAACTTTTGGTCAGCACTCTTCGGTGTACCATTTTGCAGTTACCGCCCGAGCTTTTTCCAGTGGAATGGGAACTATGATTTTAGATCGGATGAAGTAAACTGACATCATTACTTTTGCTGCTGATGTTTTTTTGTTTAGATTTTACGGGTGAGTTTGCTCGTGTTGGGCTCCATACTATGGACTGCTCTTTGGTTTCTGGATCGTATTTATATGACCGATATTCGTCACCAGTAGACTGACCACTGTCGAATTTGTTTAGCAAAAATTGAGCAAAATGCACTCGAGCCTCTGTTTGGGTCTCATTTAAAATTCGTGGTACTCATCGAGCAGATTTCTTCGTATACCACAAATGATTACTTAATATTCGCCAATACAGTAATGGCATTTAAGCCCAATTATTATTATTAGCAATCATTTCTTGTGCCAATCGTGGGGTTTCGTCAATTTTGGACTTATCCAGAGCTACAGTGACGTCATCAGTGGAAGATTTTGGTCGACCTTCTCTTGGCTCGTCCTCTAGGGAAAAATGTCCGGTCTGGAATCTTCGAAACCACTTATAAATCCGAAGAAAATCACATGGCAAATTTCTGTTTGCGTTGGTGGTGGAATTTCGTCTGACCTATCCTCAGCTATCTTGCGTGTGCTCGTGTCCATTTTAGCCGATCGTTCTAAAATTTGAAAGGAAGACTAATAAAATAATTGCAAAGGATTTGATATTTTTAGATTTAACAAAAACAAATTGAAAGTCACCAACTGACCGAACTTTTGTTAATCCCCTCGTATACAATATATATTTAAAGAAATTTTTTTTGTTTTCCGTTTTCGTTTAAAATGGTTTTGAAAAAATTCCTTTCACTGATTTATTTGAAAAAAAGCACTTATGGTTGATTTTACTTGAAATTTGGTGCATTAGTTCTTTCCAGGAAGTGAATTAGATGTCGATCTATGTATTTGAAGCTTAATTACGATTGCTCAACATTTTCTACAATTCAAAATATAAAATACCACAACAATATGTCGTTGGTTGTTGTTGTTGTAGCGACAAGTCTAGTAATGTGTGGTTGGAGCTTCTACTTACTTATGAGTTTTTTTGTATTTTTTTTGCAAAACGACAAACTGGTGTGAATTCATCCTCAAAATACTAGTCCACATACTAAAACTTTTGCAAGCTAGTCAAGGTTTTACCGAAAAATTCTAGTTTAATTCCAGCCTATGGCAAACTAGTGTATTCATATCCTTTAAATACTAGTATATTTCTAGTTTACAACAAACTAGTATGATTTCGTCTTCAAAATATTTGTATTTAACTAGAATTTATGCATACTAGCCAAACTTTTTCCTGCAGGGCAGTGCTTGGGCATTTTAAGATTGTGTATTCAAGTGCATGAATGTATGAGTTTTCACTTTGTCGAGAGTTGAATATTAATTTCAGATTTTCGACAAAATTTTGCAGAGATCTATAAGTAAGTATAATTGTTTAATAAAGCTCCCATTCATCTCTAATAAATATTATTCATGAATAAATATATTTCTTTTGTTGATGAAAGCTATTGCGAAATACCGACGGAAACATTGAATAATTGCTAACAGATAATAAAGAAAATTGAAAAATGTTTTATATACGAATATATTAAAAAAATCTATATATGACTAAATCCGTTTTGATAATTTATTAATATTTGAAAAATAATATTCTCGTTTATTTGATAACAATACCACAAAGATTTGTTATCTAACGTTAACCCAACAATACAACAATGTTATTTCTGAGCATAACTACTGGTGGTCTGTGGTGAATTCCTTATCGTCGTTCCGTCTCATTTGGCGGTTTACACGCTGGTCCGCAATTTGAACGTTCTTTGTCTCTGGTTTTATGCATTGGCTATGAACCGCTCAAGTTGAATTCATGTTTTCATTGTGAATTCAAACATCCGATAGTGAAGAAGTGTTGTGACAAGTGAAGTGAAGTGAAGTGATTCTCTAAATTTTATTTAACAAAATTGAAGATCCACATAATCAAATACATAACAAGCATAATAAATTCAGCTGTTGCTATTGGGTAAGTTTTGTACACATATATGTACATATTCCCATGCTTGATTGTGTTGGTCAACACCAACAGTTTAAACTTTTTCGCAAATTTCGTCATCGATGCGAGGAAGAAGCTTGTTGATAAAGGGTATAAGATTGTGTGGGTTTTGTGTATACATACATACATATATTCAAGCAATTTAATATATATGTATACGCAAAACGCTTTACACTTTGGCGTGAGTTCAACATCAATTTCAGATTTCTGACAAAATTTGTTAGCGAAACTGCTTGTTGATGATGTTAGTGAGGGAAACGAGATCGCACAACACTTTGTGTGTATTTGTTTTATGTATACACATATGAAGCTTTGAGTGTACATACATATGTATGTGTTTTCGACTCATGCTCAATTTCTGTTTTTGATTTTTAGCAAAATTTGACTTCTTGAGTGTGTGAGTGGTTTTGTTGAATATATTAGGTCTACCAAAAAGTTCTGTCAGAATCTATGACACTCATCACTGATAAAATTAATTTACGCCACTGTATTTAATACGAAGAAATTTATTGAAAGTGTTTTGTAAAGGTACAGTTTCTGGTAAGACATCATTAATAATAATAACAATTATATTATTCAATGAAATTAATTAGTGGAACTTTCCCATAGGCCTAATAGAAGTGCTCAGATAAGTAAGCGAGCTACGCATATATAGTTGTTGCTATGATTTGTGGAATTTGAAAATGTTTGTCGAAGTGAAAAGTGGCGTTTCTCTCAAATTCTGACCATTTTCGTAGCACAGCGAGGCAGAGAACGTAAATTAAACGAGAAGGTTCGATTGCAGACCAGCCAAGTTGCTAGAAGGGAATTTAACAGAATTCAATTTTGGGCTCATAACATTGATGAGCGTGGTAACAGTGAATATGCTCAGAAATGTAATTTACCGTTTCGAAATAACATTGTTGTATGTTAACGATAGATAACAAATCTTTGTGGTATTGTTATCAAATATGCTCAGGAATGTAATTTACCGTTTCGAAATAACATTGTTGTATGTTAACGATAGCTAACAAATCTTTGTGGTATTGTTATCAAATATGCTCAGAAATATAATTTACCGTTTCGAAATAACATTGTTGTATGTTAACGATAGCTAACAAATCTTTGTGGTATTGTTATCAAATATGCTCAGAAATGTAATTTACCGTTTCGAAATAACATTGTTGAAGGTTAACGATAGATAAGAAATCTTTGTGGTATTGTTATCAAATATGCTCAGAAATATAATTTACCGTTTCGAAATAACATTGTTGTATGTTAACGATAGCTAACAAATCTTTGTGGTATTGTTATCAAATATGCTCAGAAATATAATTTACCGTTTCGAAATAACATTGTTGTATGTTATTTCGAAATAACATTGTTGTATGTTAACGATAGCTAACAAATCTTTGTGGTATTGTTATCAAATATGCTCAGAAATATAATTTACCGTTTCGAAATAACATTGTTGTATGTTAACGATAGCTAACAAATCTTTGTGGTATTGTTATCAAATATGCTCAGAAATGTAATTTGTATGTTAACGATAGCGAACAAATCTTTGTGGTATTGTTATCAAATATGCTCAGAAATTTAATTTACCGTTTCGAAATAACATTGTGGTATGTTAACGATAGATAACAAATCTTTGTGGTATTGTTATCAAATATGCTCAGAAATGAAATTTACCGTTTCGAAATAACATTGTTGTATGTTAACGATAGGTAACAAATCTTTGTGGTATTGTTATCAAATATGCTCAGAAATGTAATTTACCGATTCGAAATAACATTGTTGTATGTTAACGATAGATAACAAATCTTTGTGGTATTGTTATCAAATATGCTCAGAAATGAAATTTACCGTTTCGAAATAACATTGTTGTATGTTAACGATAGGTAACAAATCTTTGTGGTATTGTTATCAAATATGCTTAGAAATGTAATTTACCGATTCGAAATAACATTGTTGTATGTTAACGATAGATAACAAATCTTTGTGGTATTGTTATCAAATATGCTCAGAAATGAAATTTACCGTTTCGAAATAACATTGTTGTATGTTAACGATAGGTAACAAATCTTTGTGGTATTGTTATCAAATATGCTCAGAAATGAAATTTACCGTTTCGAAATAACATTGTGGTATGTTCACGATAGATAACAAATCTTTGTGGTATTGTTATCAAATATGCTCAGAAATATAATTTACCGTTTCGAAATAACATTGTGGTATGTTAACGATAGGTAACAAATCTATGTGGTATTGTTATCAAATATGCTTAGAAATGTAATTTACCGTTTCGAAATAACATTGTTGTATGTTAACGATAGATAACAAATCTTTGTGGTATTGTTATCAAATATGCTCAGAAATGTAATTTACCGTTTCGAAATAACATTGTTGTATGTTAACGATAGATAACAAATCTTTGTGGTATTGTTATCAAATATGCTCAGAAATGTAATTTACCGTTTCGAAATAACATTGTGATATGTAAACGATAGATAACAAATCTTTGTGGTATTGTTATCAAATATGCTCAGAAATATAATTTACCGTTTAGAAATAACATTGTGGTATGTTAACGATAGATAACAAATCTTTGTGGTATTGTTATCAAATATGCTCAGAAATATAATTTACCGTTTAGAAATAACATTGTGGTATGTTAAAGATAGATAACAAATCTCTGTGGTATTGTTATGATATATATGCTCAGAAATGTAATTTACCGTTTCGAAATAACATTGTCGTATGTTAACGATAGATAACAAATCTTTGTGGTATTGTTATCAAATATGCTCAGAAATATAATTTACCGTTTCGAAATAACATTGTGGTATGTTAACGATAGATAACAAATCTTTGTGGTATTGTTATCAAATATGCTCAAAAATATAATTTACCGTTTAGAAATAACATTGTGGTATGTTAACGATAGATAACAAATCTTTGTGGTATTGTTATCAAATATGCTCAGAAATATAATTTACCGTTTAGAAATAACATTGTGGTATGTTAACGATAGATAACAAATCTTTGTGGTATTGTTATCAAATATGCTCAGAAATATAATTTACCGTTTAGAAATAACATTGTGGTATGTTAACGATAGATAACAAATCTTTGTGGTATTGTTATCAAATATGCTCAGAAATATAATTTACCGTTTCGAAATAACATTGTGGTATGTTAACGATAGATAACAAACTTTTGTGGTATTATTATCAAATATGCTCAGAAATGTAATTTACCGTTTCGAAATAACATTGTGATATGTAAACGATAGATAACAAATCTTTGTGGTATTGTTATTAAATATGCTCAGAAATATAATTTACCGTTTAGAAATAACATTGTTGTATGTTAACGATAGGTAACAAATCTTTGTGGTATTGTTATCAAATATGCTCAGAAATGTAATTTACCGATTCGAAATGACATTGTTGTATGTTAACGATAGATAACAAATCTTTGTGGTATTGTTATCAAATATGCTCAGAAATGTAATTTACCGTTTCGAAATAACATTGGTGTATGTTAACGATAGGTAACAAATCTTTGTGGTATTGTTATCAAATATGCTTAGAAATGTAATTTACCGATTCGAAATAACATTGTTGTATGTTAACGATAGATAACAAATCTTTGTGGTATTGTTATCAAATATGCTCAGAAATATAATTTACCGTTTCGAAATAACATTGTTGTATGTTAACGATAGGTAACAAATCTTTGTGGTATTGTTATCAAATATGCTCAGAAATGTAATTTACCGTTTCGAAATAACATTGTTGTATGTTAACGATAGGTAACAAATCTTTTATTGTTATTAAATATGCTCAGAAATGTAATTTACCGTTTCGAAATAACATTGTTGTATGTTAACGATAGATAACAAATCTTTGTGGTATTGTTATCAAATATGCTCAGAAATATAATTTACCGTTTCGAAATAACATTGTTGTATGTTAACGATAGATAACAAATCTTTGTGGTATTGTTATCAAATATGCTCAGAAATGTAATTTACCGTTTCGAAATAACATTGTTGTATGTTAACGATAGATAACAAATCTTTGTGGTATTGTTATCAAATATGCTCAGAAATATAATTTACCGTTTCGAAATAACATTGTTGTATGTTAACGATAGATAACAAATCTTTGTGGTATTGTTATCAAATATGCTTAGAAATGTAATTTACCGATTCGAAATAACATTGTTGTATGTTAACGATAGATAACAAATCTTTGTGGTATTGTTATCAAATATGCTCAGAAATATAATTTACCGTTTCGAAATAACATTGTTGTATGTTAACGATAGGTAACAAATCTTTGTGGTATTGTTATCAAATATGCTCAGAAATGTAATTTACCGTTTCGAAATAACATTGTTGTATGTTAACGATAGATAACAAATCTTTGTGGTATTGTTATCAAATATGCTCAGAAATATAATTTACCGTTTCGAAATAACATTGTTGTATGTTAACGATAGATAACAAATCTTTGTGGTATTGTTATCAAATATGCTCAGAAATGTAATTTACCGTTTCGAAATAACATTGCTGTATGTTAACGATAGATAACAAATCTTTGTGGTATTGTTATCAAATATGCTCAGAAATATAATTTACCGTTTCGAAATAACATTGTTGTATGTTAACGATAGATAACAAATCTTTGTGGTATTGTTATCAAATATGCTTAGAAATGTAATTTACCGATTCGAAATAACATTGTTGTATGTTAACGATAGATAACAAATCTTTGTGGTATTGTTATCAAATATGCTCAGAAATATAATTTACCGTTTCGAAATAACATTGTTGTATGTTAACGATAGGTAACAAATCTTTGTGGTATTGTTATCAAATATGCTCAGAAATGTAATTTACCGTTTCGAAATAACATTGTTGTATGTTAACGATAGGTAACAAATCTTTGTGGTATTGTTATCAAATATGCTTAGAAATGTAATTTACCGATTCGAAATAACATTGTTGTATGTTAACGATAGATAACAAATCTTTGTGGTATTGTTATCAAATATGCTCAGAAATATAATTTACCGTTTCGAAATAACATTGTTGTATGTTAACGATAGATAACAAATCTTTGTGGTATTGTTATCAAATATGCTCAGAAATGTAATTTACCGTTTCGAAATAACATTGTTGTATGTTAACGATAGGTAACAAATCTTTTATTGTTATCAAATATGCTCAGAAATGTAATTTACCGTTTCGAAATAACATTGTTGTATGTTAACGATAGATAACATATCTTTGTGGTATTGTTATCAAATATGCTCAGAAATGTAATTTACCGTTTCGAAATAACATTGTGGTATGTTAACGGTAGATAACAAATCTTTGTGGTATTGTTATCAAATATGCTCAGAAATATAATTTACCGTTTAGAAATAACATTGTGGTATGTTAACGATAGATAAAAATCTTTGTGGTATTGTTATCAAATATGCTCAGAAATATAATTAACCGTTTCGAAATAACATTATGGTATGTTAACGATAGATAACAAATCTTTGTGGTATTGTTATCAAATATGCTCAGAAATATAATTTACCGTTTCGAAATAACATTGTGGTATGTTAACGATAGATAACAAATCTTTGTGGTATTGTTATCAAATATGCTCAGAAATATAATTTACCGTTTCGAAATAACATTGTGGTATGTTAACGATAGATAACAAATCTTTGTGGTATTGTTATCAAATATGCTCAGAAATATAATTTACCGTTTCAAAATAACATTGTGGTATGTTAACGATAGATAACAAATCTTTGTGGTATTGTTATCAAATATGCTCAGAAATATAATTTACCGTTTCAAAATAACATTGTGGTATGTTAACGATAGGTAACAAGTCTTTGTGGTATTGTTATCAAATATGCTCAGAAATATAATTTACCGTTTCGAAATAACATTGTGGTATGTTAACGATAGATAACAAATCTTTGTGGTATTGTTATCAAATATGCTCAGAAATGTAATATACCGTTTCGAAATAACATTGTTGTATGTTAACGATAGATAACAAATCTTTGTGGTATTGTTATCGAATAAACGAAAATACTATTTTCCAAATATTTAATAAATTATGAGAACAGATTTATTTATATAGAGGTTTATGAATTATCTGATAGCATTTGTTCAATATTTGGTATTTCGCAATACCACATTAGCAAAAGGGGATATTTATTCATGAATAATAGTTATCAAACAATTTTATTAACTCATTCATCTAAAATACATATATAAATACTAAACTTGCTACAACATATGTACGTATGTACATAAATACATGTATGTCTATACATATGTTTGTATGCAAAATACTGACCTACCTCAAGAAACGTACATACATACATATGTACATACATACAGTCTGTCAAGAATGAGTTTTCACACTGAAAATAAACACACTTTTTCAACTTCAATTGCACATTTACTCCCTTTTATTTACTTTTTAAAATATTTGGTTATCAAGTACAGTTGTTTACATTATTTACAATGGATTCGTAAAGATTCAGCTGAGTGCAAAACATGCGAAAGACATAACAAAAACAAAAACTACTCCAATTTGTGAGTGTCAAACAACTCTTTTCACATTTACATTTAATACGAATGTGATGGTTAACGGTACTTTTACCGTTATCAATGCGTCGTAGATGGCTAAAATTTTGTTGTCTATGAATGTACACGTATCTGTCAATTTGTGAATAATTTTTCGTATGTACACATTAAAAATAAAAATATTTTGTTTGAAAAAAAAATCTGGAATAAGGTTATCGTTTTATGTGGTTCAATTGATTTATTACAATCACGAATTAGTTAAAAGCATTAAATAACTCGCGGAAATGTTTTCAGTTACGAAGAGAACCATTTATAATATTCTAAAACGAGTGCAGTGTGAAGACAGATTAGAACCAAGGTGTGGTGGTGGTCTTAAACCTAAAGTAACACAGCACTTAGGGCGTATTATAGTTAGAAAATTTAACCAAAATCCGTGAATTTCGACGAGAGAGCTTGCAGAGGAACTTAGGGAAGAGAATGCTGTTGTTGTTTCCCACGAAACAGTATGTCGGGCTATACTGAAAAACAAATCCATCAAGTCTGCTGTTTTCTCAGCAAAATATAGAAAAGCGTTTATCCTTCGCGAACCTATTGACTATTGGGATGACGTGATATTCGGTGATGAGACGGAAATTATGATATATTACAATGACGCGCCCACTAGAGGATAGCTAAAGACACTTACATCACCAGAAAACTGGAACATCATACCAACGGTCAAATTAGGAAAAGTGTCTGTTATGGTTTGGTGGTGTATTTCAGCCACAGAAGTAGGCGAATTGGCTTTCATAGAGAATATAATGGATGCATAGCAATATCTGAATATTTAAAGAAGTCATTTGCTAAGCAGTGCAGATAAATTTGAATTTATTAGGAATATGAAATCGCATTTCAAATTCTATCAAGATAACAACCCTAAGCATAAGGCGAATATGGTGCGTATGTGGCTTCTGTACAACTGCGGTAAAGTTATGGATACTCCCTATATAGAATCCGTGGGCTTTTTTGAAAAAAAAATACTTTGTGTGTATTTGTTTCATGTATACACATATGAAGCTTTGAATGTACATACATACATATGTATGTGTTTTCAACTCATGTTCCATTTCTGTTTTTGATTTTTAGCAAAATTTGACTTCTTGAGTGTGTGAGTGTTTTTGTTGAATATATTAGGTCTACCAGAAAGTTCTGTCAGAATCTATGACACTGATCACTGATAAAATTAATTTACGCCACTGTATTTAATACGAAGAAATTTATTGAAAGTGTTTTGTGAAGGTACAGTTTCTGATAGGCCATGCAGGAAATGGTACGAAAAATTTAAAGCAGGTGATATCGACCTTTTTACCATCTTTGATCAACGGCAATGTTGTTGTTGGGATATAGAAATTGAGTTCATTAATAATAATAACAATTATATTATTCAATAAAATTAATTGGTAGAACTTTCCGTTAGGCCTAATAGAAGTGCTCAGATAAGTTAGCGAGCTACGCATATATAGTTGTTGCTATGATTTATAGAATTTGAAAATGTTTGTCGAAGTGAAAAGTGGCGTTTCACATTTTCTCTCAAATTTGGTTTGGTGCTTATTGGTTTTTAATCATTTGTGCATAAATTTCATTAAATATTTCTTTATAAAATATCAAATCACACAATTTATATGTACTCACTTTTTTTAATTTATACTAATATTTTTATAAAGATGAAATGTATCATGCTATAATATTTAAGACATAATAGAAATATCGTATTTTTTGTTTGAGGGTAAAGTCACTCTAGAGGTTGAAAAAAAAGAAAAGAGAAATTTCTATTTAACCATTTCATCGAACACATATTGAAGTATAAAAAAATATTCTTTAATTATTGCTTTCTTACAAAATCGCTGTGATAAAGTTCATTATATAATCCATGTTTTTTTGAAAGGCGTCCACGGGAGGACCGATTTCTTCTAAAGGATGAGACCTAGAACAGAAAAGCAACAAGTTTTATGATCTACAAACTGTGGTCTTTGGAACTATGTACGGATTTATTTTTAACTAATTTTTATGAAAGCGGCACACTTTTTTTTTTTTTGAAATTGATTCTTGACTAAAAAATATGCACTAAATTATTAAAAAACGAAGTTTACATTTAATTGAAAAACGGCTTCGTATATATTTGTGAAGCTACCATCAAAATTTCAGATAAATCGATGCAATAAGGTCCGAATAATCTGTCCTGCCAGTTTGAAAAATGTGATTTTGAGAAAAATGCTTTTAAAGTTTTCATTGTACTCAGCACACACTCTGCAGCAAAATAAAAAGTTCAGCTATTTGAAATATTTCTTTCACTTTAAAACCAATTGCAGATCTTTTCTAGGACACAAAGGTAACCTGTGAGCAAAAAAAAAAAGTTGCGTTTTCCAAAATCCTAGAGTGGCTCTTTACCCCTTAAATTCAAAACATGAGAAATAAGCAACAATCATCGATGACAACAAATACGCAACACGCCGATTTATAGCCGTAGTGATAAATCGGCAACATTTGCTTCTTTTTCTCTTGTTGCCAATTCGCTGCCGGGGAGATAATAAATCGGTAATATTGGTTTCCGTTAGTACATTATAAACAACAAATTTTTTGTTATTTTTTTACTTGGATGATTCAGATGATCGGATTTATACTATTCTCCAAAAGCATATAATTTATGCCAAGGATAGGATAAAAAAATAGGAAGCGTAATGGCGAGGGAAATATTTGATTTCATTTTAAAATTATAATTATAAATAAGAAAAAAATACATGAGTTATTTAAAAGTATAAAAGACACAGTTATTGCTCTAATATCGATACGATGGCGATATTAGCGGCGGTAAATTTGTTGCCAAGGGTGACCGGTAGCAAAAATTGTCTGGTGGGATAAACATACCTAAAGGACGTTATATTCAATTTATGAAAATTCAAATTTCGAATAAAAAAAAAACAAAATAAAATCAAAAATTCAAAACCGACGTCCTTTACTTTTCTGATTTATCTTATAATATTTAAAGTATTCATAGTATTTAAATTAACATTGCCGCAAGTTGACTTTTGATAACAAATTTATGTAATAAATTTTCAAAAAAAAAAAAAAAACAACAAAAACGGTTAATATAACAATCTTGTGGCACCAACAAGCGTTGCTTCCAATTCTAACAATTATTTAAAAAAAAAAACGATTTTTTTTTAAATCAAAACAAAGCGAAGCATTTGCATATGTTATAAGTGATAATAAATAAATTTTATAATAAATTTCATTTTTTTATTATAAAATAAAATATTGATTTAATTTGGGAATGTTGGAGATTTATTTCTCAATAAATAAAATTAGTAACTTAAAAATAAAGGAAAAGTCAAATAATAAACCAAATTTTGAGTGAAACCACCTTGTTTTTTGTATCAGAGGTTTTCGCCATGAATGACCGAATTATAAGTAATAAATGTATTAATTCCTTCTAGGTTCATATTTCGAATCAGATACATATGTAGGAGAGAGAGTCTTGCACATTTATCTCTTAAATATTTTTTCAGATTTCGTAAAAATTCTTGTCAGTCATCTTAAAACATAGATACATAGATACATACATACATCTATTCAGTCAACTTTCAACATTTTAGTAAATATTTTAATGTTGTTTGCTGATAAGACGTTGCAAAAAAGAGTTAAATACTTTATGGTTTTTCCTAAGGCTTTTTCTATAAGATTTCAAACATATTTACTAATTTTTCGACTTGAATTAATCTAATTTTACATAATATATGTATTTTCAGCTTCTGCGTATCTCTACTTTTTAATCTCTTTAAACAATTCATCCGAGGAAAATGGCAAACAGTACGGCACCCACAACCCCTGCTGAGAGGGACTCCAAATTTACGAAAAAACTTTTAAGTGGACTTCGGCAGTTCTATAATGAGCAGAAATTGGTGGATGTGACTTTTAAAGTTTACAATCCCACTGCTTTGTAAGTACATATGTATATGTGTGACTATTTTTCAAGAAAATCGGATTTATACAAAAGTTCATTAATGATTGAATCATTTCATACGAATTCACATCCGATTGTTCTTATTAGGATTCCCGCCCACCGTTTGGTACTATCTGCTGCAAGTACTTACTTTGATAATCTGTTTAGCTGCGATCAAGTTGGAACACCATTAATTGAAATAGAAGATATTGATAGTGATACCTTTGAGCGTCTGATCACTTTTTGTTACACGGGAAGGACTCTGATAACAAACGAAAATGTCGCTAAAATTCTAAAAGCGGCAAATATTTTACAACTGGATGATGCTGCTGTGGACTGTGTTAATTATATTTTTAAAAATATAACGGAGGTCACACTTGAGCGGGCATATTCTCTGGAGCGCGAGACTCAGTTTGAACGTCTTCGGCAGAAAATCCAGGAGTATGAAATACAACATTTCATGGAAGTAAGTACAATGAAGTCTCGCTAATATCAATTAATTTTGGAAAATACTATTTTGCTCACATCATTAATTCATGTTCATTTGAAATACCTTCGAAAAGTCTGAAGAGCTTTTTCAAGAAGAAGCAAAGTTCTTTCACCAAGAGTCATAGTTCATTTGTTCAATGGCTGGTTTTCATTGCGGGTAGCCACAATAATGCAATAATGCAAATATCTCGTATATTAGAGCTCCATGTATCATTATATTACTGTTAATCGAGTTCAACGTTCTATATATATACAATATGTATACTTAAGTTTAATAAATGTTCATACATACATACATATATGTACATACATATGAATGAATGTTTTTTGGAATATTTAAAGTTCAACGATGCAACAACTTTAATTATAAGGTTTTTGTATGTCGCCATAAATAATCCTACATACCTACATATGTGTGTATATAAAAATGTTAACTATTACATTTACTTTGTACTCATTACATCTTCTTTTTCCCTTAGATAAAAGGCAGTGCTGAATTCTTGAATTTTGACTATGAAAAATTGAAGGGAATCTTGGAGAGCGAAGACTTGAATGTGTCCTGCGAAGAAGATGTATTTGCCGCGATTAAACGTTGGTACGAACATGATACTGTCGGTCGTGAACGTCATTTGCTTGACCTCATTCGTTGCTTGCGTCTCACGCAACTCGATGCGAATTTCATATTGACAAATATTCAACCGTTGCCAGGATGTGAGTCGTTGGCTTTTCAGGCCTTACTATGGGTCAGAGAACCTTTGGCTCGCACAAAGATATCATTAAAATTCACTGGGCCGCGAGAATCTTTACGTACAAATCTTGAAGAGACATCCTGTTTGGCGGTGGAAAGATCTGGTATCGTAAGTATTAAGCTTATTTTGGAAAATAGTTTATTTGGAATGGATTTTTATGTTATCCAATATTTTATTCACGTCCTCACAGCATTCTGATTTCAAAATCTGTTGTTGCGATCTTTTTCTGCAAATGCATATTGCATTACTTACCCCTCTGTTAAATGTTAATTTATATGTAATTTGATATGAATGAAAATCTCATAAAAAATGTGTGTCTTTTGCTCTATCGAAACTCCAACAATTTCCGAAAATGAAAGCTTCTCATAAAATTACTCCGTCGAAAATATTATATATGTATGCATGTAGTTCGAGGCAAACTTGTGTACATACTTGGCTGGAGTGGCGGACCGGTGTCAATAAGTAAATCCTGGGAACTTGCGCTGTGGTATTTCTTTACCGCTAGGACAGGTTGGGGTTTTCAGGAAGAAATACTAAATTTCTATAAGAACAATAAAGAACCCTAACTTAAGCATCATCTAAATCGAGATATTAAGTTTTCTATAATATTATAGATCTGACTACTTATTTGTAAAATGTCAATATGTATTCAGATCTATGCTTATTCACACTAAAGTTAAACGTATAAGCAAAACTTGAAACCTGCAGCCGCAGCCGCAGAATAATAAAAATGCGAAACGAACATACCTACGCACGATCTATGCTTAGGTATATCCAGATCATAATAATTTGTGTCAATCTGTCGGTGATCCCCCCCTTCCGCTGAGGCACATTTTCACCTCAGTGGATTCGTCAATAAACAGAATTGCCGCATTTGGGCGAATGAGAATCCAAGAGTGATTGTCGAAAAACCAATGCACCCACAAAGAGTGACTGTTTGGTGCGGTTTATGGGCTGGCGGCATCATCGGGCCGTATTTTTTCCAAAATGAGGCCGGTCAGGCAGTTACTGTGAATGGTTTTCGCTATCGTGAGATGATAACGAATTTTTTATGGCCACAATTGGAAGATATGGATGTGAACGATATGTGGTTTCAGCAGGACGGTGCCACTTGCCACACAGCTAACGAAACAATGGCTCTTTTGCGCAACAAATTCAATGGCCATGTTATCTCACGTAATGGCGATGTCAATTGGCCCCCAAGATCATGTGATTTGACACCGTTGGACTTTTTCTCTGGGGTTATTTGAAAGAAAAGGTGTACGTCGATAAGCCAGCAACAACTCAAGAGCTAAAGGATGAGATAATTCGGCACATTAACGGCATAGAAACTCCATTATGCCTCAGCGTCATCGAAAATTTGGACCATCGTATGGAGGTGTGCCGCCGAGGTCGCGGCGCTCATTTGGCCGATATTTTGTTACATACATAATTGAGTAATACCAATATATCATAATAAAATAAAATTTCAATAATTTCCTAAATAGTTTGTGTTTTATTCAAAATCAACATCGGCCCTTGAAAATTTAACCACCCTTTATATATATATATATATATATATATATGTACATATGTTCTGAATTAAAGTGTATGTCTCTTATATTCTTCTTCTTATTTGCAATTTCTTTAAACAGAGTGGTGCTACAAGTTGTCTCTTACGATACAATAAAACTGAAGATAAATGGCTGAAATACGCAGAGTTGGATACACAGGACGTTTCTTGGTTCCGTGTTGTTCTTAATGATGATAATTTAATCTTCATCGGAGGATATAGAAACGGGACTGGAATAAATGAAGTTCGAAGCTGGAATTTGCGTACCAAAACATGGAACCAGCTGCCAGCAATGACTTGTCCCCGGGGTATTCACAGTGTTGCGCTTTTAGATGGCAAAATATACGCGATTGGTGGAGAGAACGAAGGGACTTTCTTATCGTCGGTAGAAGTGTAAGTTTACATGTAGTATATAGAAGGTAAATATATATGAAGATGTGTATATACATACATAAAAACCCGAAATGCGTACTGATCTATGTCGGTTATCAAACATTTTCATGAGAAAAAAAATCATTTGCATTTAAAAGAACTTAAAAAATCCTAGATTTCCACAGTAAACGACTACAACCTCTTATGATCTCTCAGTTTAGGAACTTAAAGGTGCACAAATAACGCCCATGTACATATATACATGTGTTTGTATTATATATCTATATTAACTATAACCGATGTTTTTCTATATTTCACTTTGTAAGTAAGTAGTATTATACATACATACGTATCCGTAGAAGTATTCTTTCAATAGACCAACCGAGCCACGTCATCCCTTGAATCGTCAGTTGACTCATCCCTAATTTTAAGCCTTCGATTTTAATAAAGTAAAGTCATAAAGTTCATTCGTACAATACAGAATTGACTAAATTTGTGGGGCCTCCACAAGCACGCAAAAAAAGCTTCTTCGATTGAGCACTTTTTAAAATTAAATAATTTACTCTCAAATTAATTTATTGAACTTTACAAAAGTGTCATTCGAAATCAGTTGCTTTACTATATGTATTGTAGATATGTACGAGTATGTAGTATGTACATGTGTACATATTTTAGTTTTGTTCGTTGATCAGATGGGCAGTAACAATTTTTACCAAACTTTACTGGATCGTTTTCGTTGAACCAAAAACTCAGTAAAAATTGGTAACGAGAGAGCGGAATTTGAACGTTTTGTTGGAGAGAAAGGAAAATTTGACACAGTAAAAACTAGAAAATATGAAAAACAGCTGATTTGTGATCAAATGATTGAATTTTTACCAACAAAACAAAATTGATTTAAAATTAAATTAATTTTAATTCTTTAATATGAATGATATGCCAACAAAATAGTGTTTAAATGTAATATTGTTTAATTTAACTGAACAATATCAATGATTCCAACAATAGTAAAGGCACTCGTTAAACGAAAATGTGTATGCAGTGGAGTGGAATCATCGCCCGCACACCACACAGCTTCCGTTTAGAAATTAGTTTTTCATAATTCTTCGTCTTTTTAGAGAACTATTAGAAAAAAACCTATTAGTATATTTATGGTTTGACGGCCATAAAGCATGTAGAATTTTATCATTGTTGAAATACAGTAAATTTGAAATACAATTAAAAAATTAAATATGCTATATAACTACCAATAGTATTAAAACACTTAGGAAAAAACTTCAAAACAGGAAAAGAAACTATACAAGAGAGAAACTATACAAACGAACAGCTTCAAATTTAATTTTTACTAGATCCTGTTCGTTGAGAACTCAGTAAATTTCTTTTTTTTGAGAGAATAAGACATCTTGCTCTGCCAATTTCGTTACTAGCTAGTTTTTACTGAGATTTCTCAACGAACACAGCTTTTGTAAAACCCTTAGATCCCTATTAAAGGGTAAAGGCTAGTGAAGGATAAAAGTCTCTCTATTTTTGTGTTTGTAATTTGGCAGATTTTATGAAATTTTTGGGCTTTGAACAAAAACATAGTTGATTCCAGAGATGCTCAACTACCGCACAAACTCAGCGTTAACGGTAATTTGAAATTAAAATGGATGCTTGCTAAGATTCTAACAGCACACTCCAATTTTAACATTTAACATTGTCTGTTAACGATTTAACATTAACATAGACGATTAACAGCTTTTCGTTTCGGGTAAAAACGAGGTAAATTTTATTCTGATATCTGCTTTAATGGAGGTAACATTTGCCGATATTGCAACCGAATCGATGGACATTTTTTGGTTAATTTGAAATTTGTCCTTACGATGCAGCCTTGGTTGATTCCTATACAATATACAATGACAGTAATAATTTTTAAATATAAAATAACTTTAAATTGTAATCCCAAAATCACATTTAAAGTAATTATTTTCGAAAGTTTTCATGGGAGAACTCAATGTTACATAGCAATTTTTGTTGCGGTCCTCGTTATACAGATTATACAGATAAGAGATTTTCCAACCAAGTGGACTCATGCGCCACCTAGCGGTGTGAAATACACTCCACACTTTATTAGCACACTGTCATACCTACTAAATATCAACAGAAACGTTGGTAAATGTGTTTCGAGGAGCTTGGCCATAAACAACGGGATTTTTATACTAAATATAGATACATATGTACATATGTATGAATGTATAATTAGCGTTTTCCAAAACCTTAAACTATGTTTGTGTGTTGTTGTTATCCAGTCCTTAAGTTTTATTATATTTCATTCCTTTTAGGTTCTCCTCCACTGGTGGATGGCGGGCGGTACGCAATATGAATACAACACGCATGTCGGTAGCTGCAGTGACCTTAAATGGAAAGATTTTCGTTATGGGAGGTTGGAATGGACAAGATTTAAACTCTGTTGAACGCTACGATCCAACCACAGATACATGGACTTCTTGTGCGAATATGAAGGATTCGTATTCCGACCCTGGTGTAAGTGAACTCTAAATTTATGTAGAAAATAACTATTTAGGCCTTTCAAATCAATTTTGTATTTATGAATATGTGCACGATGTGCTTGTCCGAGACCGAAGCTCTTACATTGTGCATGTGATGGAGGGTGGATGGGTCTATCGGCAGTTCATTAAGTGAAGACCCTGCGAGTACTCTGGTTTCCAGAACTTTGTAAAATTCTTCATCTGTTAAATAAACAACTAAAATTTTGGTTTGCATCTAATTCAAGTCAAATCGTACAAAATTTTAAAAGATGTTTAGGCAAACAAGAGCAGAATGAAATATTTATTTTAGATTTTGCTAGAAAAACCTTTTAAATGCAAAAAAACACGATCTTTTTCCAAATTTCAAAGAGAATAATACCGTTATTTAATGAAAAATACAAATGAAATTTTCCTTGAACTTAAACTGAGCGACGACATTGAGTTTATAGAAGTCAGAGTTGCTTCAAAAGCATTCATTGCACGATTATATGTACATATGTATGTATGTATATGTATATAATTGCGTATTGCATTTGATTACATTTCAGGCAGCCGTGCACAAAGGATTCATATATGTTGTAGGAGGGAAAACGGCTGAGCGATACGATCCACAAAGAGATGAATGGACGAAGGTTAGTTGACTAATTTTTAGGAATTTCTCACAAGTTCAACATTAATATTTATGCAAAATTATTCACAGATCTGTTCTTTGCCTACCAATTATACACACCCTGCTTGTATTTCCTTAAACAATCAAATATGGGCTATCGGCGGATGGTTAAATGTATCAAAAGACTGTTCCTATGTTTATGATGAGGAAAGCGATCGGTGGGTGGAAAAGGCTCGTCTACCTAAAAGGGGTGTATACTCTTGCTTTATAGTGCCGGAAGCTTTCTTATAATTTGATTAAAGTAAATAATAAAATATGAAAACTGTTAAAATATTTTTATACATAAATCAAAGTGAAAATAATAAAAGTTCAATCCACAGTAATTTATTTTTTCCATACAAGTTTTCGATACACACGAAATGTGAACTAATAAAGGCTAACACAGCACATTCCAATAAAGAGCTCGACGGCATGGCTCTCCACTGAAACTGAGATGTGCGAGTTCACATTGTCAATTCCACGTGTCAGGTAATAAAATATTGCAAAGTGATATGCAACTGATGGGAACCTTCTTTTGACTTGAACCACATTGAGTTATTCTGGTTCAGTTGGGCACCACACGTGAGAGGAATGATGCCTCCGCTGTTCTAGAATGGGGGAATCTACCAACGCAAATATCATCAAGGAGGGCCAACATCAAGGAGAGTCTTACACACATGACTCCGGTGATATGAACCTATTTCCCGGAGGTAAAATCTATACTTGATATTCCATAAACTACATAGGTGGCACCAGAATTGTAATCCAGCGATCGCCTAACATATTTACTGCCAACACTGGATTGATAACTTTGCGGAATTGTCTCTCACACGCGCCAAGCTTTTTATCTATAATTACTTGAATTGATGTGTCGGCCGCCCTTGTTTCACACCTCTGTGGATCACCGATCGTTTATTACCTTAAAAACTCACGCAGCACGGATCGGGGAAGTATACCCAAATTTCTCTAGAGAAGCGGCAACGTGTCTCATTTGCGTACGGATTGAGGAAGATGGACTGACGGAATGAAAACTAGTTATCAAGGGAGACGTTTTCGCAATATCGCTATTATCTACTAGGAGACATTCTCATCGAACTGATTGGATCCAGAAATCTAATCTTGTAAGGGAAGCAACACATAACATTTTTTCTGCGGCTTAATAGACGCACTCAACCATACAAAAAAGACCAGTACCTTGTACATCACTATTTCCTGGCTTTAAGTGTCTATGCCAACAGTGCCAGAATTGCGAGGGAAGACCCTGAACAGTTTGTTACCAAGGGTGGTTTAAGAGAAGAAGACTGTATATCGAGAAAGTAGACTGTCATGAGAAAACAATATGAGCAGTAGAGTAAACAAATCTATTTGGTTGGTTGGTTGGGAGCAGTGGTTGCTGGGCATCAGCACACCTAGGCCCAAAGCAGACCCATTGTGATACCACTTAGGATCCTGATGACCCCTACTCGCTAATCAAACCAGAGAGTGGTCTCTGTTATCTCGCTCAGGTCTCTAAAGTTTGCCGTCCCCAGAGACTTCAACCTACTCCTCCAAAGTGCTGGAGCATTCGCATAGAAAGTGCCTTAAGGTTTCAGGTTCTTCTTCTTTTCTGCAGCTTCTGCAGAAATCATTGGATGGTACGCCAAGTCTCTCCACGTGCCTGCCTAATAAAATATGCCCTGTAAGAAGACCTATTACTGTATATATCTCCTTTCTTTTCAGCTCGATGAGGTCACGTGACCTTCTTCCGTTACATTCTGACCACAATGTCTTAGCCACATTACATGTAATTAAACTTTTCCATCTTAAGATAGCATCTTCAGCGAATAACTCTCTTATATTCAAATCTACTTAGAGACAGGCGAAATATCTCACACCAGCTATCAGAAGATAGAATATTTCGACAAAAGACCAAACTCTGCAAGTCGTAAACCGGAAGTGTGGCAGACGACATTGGTTGAGAAGTCTACTGCGAGTTTTCAAGTGAACAGTTTTTATAATATTCATTGATAATTGCAAAAGAGACCGACCAAACTTCTGCTTTGATTTATGGCTTTGCGTCTTGATGTTTTTCTACAAATGAAGAGACCACCTAGAACCGGTTGATGGATTACCAAAAGAAGCTTTTATTTTCAAATCAGAAATATTATCGGAGCGCCAACAGCTTCGAGCGTATAATGTTTCGGCTGTTGGATGTTACCAGGGTACACCAAGCCATGCACTGGCGGTTCGTAACATATATCGGATATTACGTGTGTATGCATTTCATGCCCCTTTCTTCGAACTTATTTTCTTTTGTCTGACCTCAAACTGCGTGGGTTGTCACAATCTATGAGTGAGCTCTGTCGTTCTTGCCGACTTTCGATGGAAATTTTTAAGCAACGAGTTGAACGCGTGGACGCACGTCTGTGTCTATTGATTTCTATGATTTGGCATGTATGTAATTTTTTTCTATTGACATTAACCTACAAAAATACGCAAGTCACATTCCGCCAAAATAATAGCGTCATATTTGTTGACCTCGGTGAATATGTCGAGTTTCGTTCCAAGTAAATCGCATTTGCGGCATTCGTTGCTTTTCTTATTTCATCAAAAGAAAAAAGCAGCTAAAGCTCACCGGCTGATGGTAGAAAATTATGGTAAACATGCTCCAGTGATTAGAACATGTGAGACATGGTTTCGTCAACTTAAAAGTGGAGATTTCGATTTGACATACAATGAACATCCTGGTGCAGCGAAAAAGTTCTAAGACGAGGAATTGCAAGCGTTATTGGATGTTGATCCAACCCAATCGCTACAAAATTTGGCAGAAACACTACATGTGACTCGAGGAGCAATTTGCCAACGTTTAAAAGCCATGGGAAAGATCCAGAAGTATGGAAAATGGGTGCCACACCAGCTGAACGATATACAAATGGAAAATCGAAAAACCGAAAAATGGATTTATTTTGAGAACCCGAAGTGAAAAATTCATGGCTTTCCCCTGGTGAAGCTGGCCCATCGACTGCTAGGCCAAATCGCTTTGGTGTGGTGTACTACGAGTTGTTAAAACCTGGTGAAACGGTGAACACGGATCGCTACCAACAACAAATGATCAATTTGAGTCATGTGTTGATCGAAAAACGGTCGGAATGGGCCCGAAGACATGGCAAAGTTATCTTGCAACATGACAACGCGCCGTCTCATACCGCTAAACTGGTGAAAGACACATTAAAAACACTTAATTGGGAAATATTATCGCACCCGCCGTACTCTCCAGACCTCGCCCCGTCCGACTAACACCTTTTCGCATCGATGGGACACTCCCTTGCAGAGCGTTGCTTTGCTAATTTTGAAGAAGTCGAAAAATGGCTCGTCGAATGGTTTGCCTCGAAAGAGAAAAAGTTTTTTTGGAATGGTATCCATAATTTGCCTGAGAAATAGGCGAAATGTGTAGAAACCAATGGTCAATACTTTGAATAAAAAAATTTTAAGATTCCTCTAAAAATTAAGTGTTTTCTTTATCGAAAAAACCGGCAAATTTCTACTAACAAACCTGTTCATTTACCTTCCATATACTTCGTAGAAGATTGAACGATCCTCTTTCAGTATGATTCTGAAAGTGGATACACACTGAGGATCTAAATCTTCGTATTTTAGCCATTTATCTTCAGTTTTATTGCATCGTAAGAGATTTTTCAAATCGTTCTTTTTTAAAGGAATTCCAAATGTAAATATGTATGTATAGGGAATTTACATTCATAACGAACTGACCTACTCGGGTACAACATTTGCGAATCGTGCAAATTTATTACCAAAATAATGCGTCCAAGATTCGATGAAGCTCTTGGTTTTGTTTGAATTGCCGCATTCGGAGTGATGATAATCCATAAGCCATTATTGAGGCGCCCTTTACATTCGCAAACAGTCACCGTTCGGTGTGCTCGATGGGCATGGGAAATCATTGGTCCATATTTCTTCTAGATTGAAACTATTACAGTCAATGGGGAACGCTTTGGAGCCAAGATAAATAACTTTGTCGTGCCTGAATTGATGATTGAGGATGTTGATGTGGATGACATCTTGTTGGCTCCACCGTCTACATGGCGTACAGAATTTAACTTTTGGTGAATGCATTAGCTTGCGTGCTCTTCAAGATGAGGCGATTTAACACCGCTGGACCTCTTTTTGTGGGGTAATGTGAAATCGCTTGTCAACGGTGATAAGCCCAAGACGAGTGACGCCTTGGAAGAGAATATTCGGCGCGTTATTAGTGACATACGGTCCCAATTGCTGCAAACAGTGGGCGAAAATTGGCCTCTCGGCTAGAATTTATTCGGTCACTTGCCCGAAATCATTTTAATGGCAAACCGTTATCTTTTCAATGAAGCTAAATTCCACATGTCTCAAATTAAATAAAAAAAAAACCCCCTTTATATTGGATGAGTGCATAAGTTCGTGCCCGATTCCGCTGGATGCCGTACGAATCGTTTGAGAGTGGCGCTCGTGAAAGAAATATATACATATTATATATCGTTGGAAAGGTGACAGTCCGAACTGTAAATCAAGCATAAAATAACTTCATTTTGATTTGAGTTGCTTAGTGAAAAGACGCATGGAAGATGAACAACGAAAAAGATCATATGCGTCATATTATGTTATACGAATTCCGCAAAGGAAAAACAGTGGGCGCTGCAACTAAAGATATTCGCGAAGTTTATTTGGACCGTGCTCCAGCACTCCGCACAGTAAAGAAATGGTTCGCGAAATTTCGTTCTGGAGATTTTAACCTCGAAGATCAACCTCGCAGTGGACGGCCTTCTGAGCTTGATGACGATGTTCTAAGGACTTTAGTTGCGAATAACTCACGTATTTCGACGGAAGAGGTTGCCAGTGAATTGAACGTCAACAAATCAACTGCGTTTCGTCGTTTAAAAAGGTTGGGTACACTTTGAAGCTCGATACATGGGTGCCACATCAGTTGAGTGAAAAGAACAAAGTGGACCGTATGTCAACAGCAATTTCTTTGCTTCGACGGATCAAAAACGAACCTTTTTTGGATCGGCTCGTGACTGGTGATGAAAAATGGGTCCTGTACAACAATGTTCAACGCAAAAGAACATGGAAACAGGCACACGAAGGGGCGAAACCGATGTCGAAAGGTGGATTGCATCCGATGAAGGTACTGCTGTGCATTTGGTGGGATATCCGAGGCGTGATCTATTTTGAGCTCTTGCCAGCTGGAGAAACGATCACTGCCAACAAGTATTGTCAGCAATTGGTCGAATTGAAGAAAGCAATTGATGAAAAACGTCCGATTTTGGCCAATCGCAAAGGAGTTCTTTTCCATCATGACAACGCCAGGCCACATGTTCCAAAACCGACCCTGGCCAAACTGAAGGAGATGAATTGGGAAATCATGCCGCATCCCCCATATTCACCCGACATTGCACCTTCTTATTATCATTTGTTTCGATCGCTGCAGAACAATTTGAATGGAAAAAAATTTAAAAATGTGGAAGACGTCAAAAACCACCTTGACACCTTTTTCAACGAGAAACCGCGCGATTTCTATGAATCAGGCATCCGTAAATTGGTTGAACGTTGGGAGTGGATTGCCGAACATGATGGCGAATACATAATTGATTAATAAAAGCGCTTTCTTCAAAAAATTTCAATTTTAGTTTGCACTTGAAATCGGGCACGAACTTATGCACTCATCCAAATGAAAGTTTGCCTCAAACTGGTGGAGTGATGAACTTTTATGGAGAAACTTTAATATACGGAAATACAATCAGACCTTCCGAGACAGAGAGCATACATTTGTTGAAGGGTTGGAGAGAGTAAAATACATAAATTTTGTTAAAAGATTTTCATTCTTTAAGTTCAACATTATTATTTATAATTGGCGCTTTGTAACCGCTGAAGCGATTTTCTGCCGAGCTCCTCCACCAATTTGTGGTTTTTGCGGCTTGATGTTTTTTTCAACAAATGGAGGGACGGAGCCATCTTCGAACGGCCGGTGGATTTTTATGTGGAGCTTTTATTAACTAAAAATTAATTTGGGTTGTTTGTCGAACCCGGACTGGAATCCTGACATTCCGAATGGCAGTAGGCAATACTAACCACTCGGCTATTGTGGCCGCCAACTCAACTCACATATATGTATGTATGTATACATAAAAATTAACTGTTACCAGTGGGATAAGTGATGTCTTTTGCAACATGCGGCAGATATTAGCTGGTGAGGTGACAAATGTCTTGGAGAATTAGCCAGTAACGAAATTGAGAGAGAGTCTCCCAAAGTAACATATTTACGGAGTTTTCACAGGAACAGGATTCAGTAAAAATGAGCTAGCAAATTAATTAAGAGCCATTTGTTTTGGCGGTTACATTGCAATCCGTTTAATTTAGACATTTTTTTGGGCTTTTAAGTATTTTCCCAAGTATTTTTATAAAATTGGCAATTATATGGCATTCTTAGTTCAATATTTGCATTGAAAAGTTATTGTTAAGCTTCAAAGAGCCATCAAACCATAAAGATACCAATATGAATTTTCGGATAGTCCTCTGAGAGCAGGAAGATTTATAGAAAACTTGCTTTGCAATCGTTTGTAATTTGTCGCTCAGTTGAGTTGGGAAGTCTTTTAAGCAATATTAACTGTATATCATTATAGAATTTCCTCGATTCTTTTGGCTTTTTGAATAAAATCCAAGCATATTTGGAAAGAGTTTCCTTTCTTTAATTTTCCTTTTAAAAGCGGCTCAGTTGGTGTACACACCTTTCTAGTGATTAGGGAAATCAGCTAACAATGTTCAAAATACAAGGATATATTCTAATTTTATGCTTCAGGTAGTGGTAGTAGTGGCACTTATACGAAAATAACATAGGTTGTCCGGTTTACAAAGATTTAAAATCTAAATTTGCTCAGGGTATACAAGCCAAACGGAACCAACTCCCATATACCACTTCCATTCCGAGCCTTTCCAGCCTACCCAGCACAAATATTGGTCAAATGACCTATGCCAACGTAGTAAAAGCCAATGTACAGGCCCCACCAGTCACTTCATCCAGTACTGGAGTTGAGACCATGATTCTTAATCTAACCCAGTGCATGACACAATTTATGTCAACCATGCAAAATATGGTTCAAGACCTAATAAAGGCGCAAAACCAAATGCTCCAAACCCTGTTGACTAAAAAATGAGTAAACTCAGGATTTGCTTATGGAATGCTAATGGTGTAAGCCAGCATAAATTAGCTCACATCACATCACACCTCACCCAGAAGTATAATTTTTATATCCCTGGGTTTAAGCTCTACAACACTAATCAAACCCAAATGGCAAAGCACATGGTGGCTTAGCTACACTCATAAGGAACCGTTTAAAGCAGAACTTTCTTAATTCCTTTTCAACAAATTGGTTGCAGTCAACTTTGATTCCCCTTAAAAATAGGGGGGTTGACCTTACTTTTGCTGGGATTTACTGTTCGCCAAAAGATTTTAGCGACTTTTTTATAACTCTAGGAGATAGGTTCCTAGCTGGAGGTGATTACAATGCGAAGCATACTCATTGGGAATCGAGGCTAATTAATCCGAAAGGTCAGAAATATATATAGCAGCCTTCGTAGTTCATCTTTCATCTATTTTCCATGTCAGCAAGTGGTATTTTTAACATGTCGGTCAGCTTCATACTAGTTTAATACCAGTTCATATATACCAGCAAAAATGCTGATTCATTCATACCAGTTGCGAATTAGTTCGGCTCAGAACAATCGAGTTTACCTACAAAATTCTACTCAATCAATGAGAAAGATTGTAATTCTATATTGTATATGTATGTATACGAGGGGATTAAGAAAACTTCGGTAAGCTAACCAAAACAAAAAAAGAAAAGAATTCGGTTTGTATTTATTCGTAATCTTTGTACTTTTTTATCTTCTCCACATAATCTCCATTGATTTCAATGCATTTCTTAGGCCTATAGATCCACTCCTGAAAACTGTTTTCAAAATCTTGTTTTTCTAAGCTTATCAACATTTCTTTTTAACCTTTTTTAACTATCGGAAATAACCAGAAATCAAAAGGCGCTACCTCCGCAGAATAAGGTGCTGCATGTATTTATTCGATTCCAGAGATCACAATAAAATTACTCGTTATTTCAGCGGTGTGTAATGGCGCGTTGTCATGATGTAAAAAGTAGTGCCGCAAATCCTCATTCTTCCTGTTTTCCAACAAATTTTTTAAAAGTTTTGGTCAGCACTCTTCAATGTTAAATTTTGCAGTTGCCGTCCGAGCTTTTTCCAGTGGAATAACAGCTCCGATTTAAGATCGGGTGAAGTAAACTGACATCATTGCTTTTGCTGCTGATGCTTTTTTGTTTAGATTTTACGGATGAGTTTGCTCTTGTTGGGTTCCATACTATTGGCTGCTCTTTGGTTTCTGGATCGTACTTATAGAACCGATATTTGTCCCCAGTAGACTGACCACTGTCGAATTTGTTTAGCAAAATGCACTCGAGCCTCTTTTTGGGTCTCATTTAAAATTCGTGGTACTCATCGAGCAGATTTCTTCGTGTACCCCAGATGATTACTTAATATTCGCCAATACAGTAATGGCATTTAAGCCCAATTATTATTATTAGCAATCATTTCTTGTGCCAATCGTGGGGTTTCGTCAATTTTGGACTTATCCAGAGTTACAGTGACGTCATCAGTGGAAGATTTTGGTCGACCTTCTCTTGGCTCGTCCTCTAGGGAAAAATGTCCGGTCTGGAATCTTCGAAACCACTTATAAATCCGAAGAAAATCACATGGCAAATTTCTGTTTGCGTTGGTGGTGGAATTTCGTCTGACCTATCCTCAGCTATCTTGCGTGTGCTCGTGTCCATTTTAGCCGATCGTTCTAAAATTTGAAAGGAAGACTAATCAAGTAATTGCAAAGGACTTGGTATTTTTAGATTTAACAAAAACAAATTGAAAGTCACCAACTGACCGAACTTTTGTTAATCCCCTCGTATACATTACATATTTAAAATAAATTTTTTTTGTTTTCCGTTTTCGTTTAAAATGGTTTTGGAAAAATTCCTTTCACTGATTTATTTGAAAAAAAGCACTTATGGTTGATTTTACTTGAAATTTGGTGCATTAGTTCTTGCCAGGAAGTGAATCAGATATCGATCTATGTATTTGAAGCTTAATTACGACTGCTCATCAGTTGCTACAATTCAAAATATAAAATACCACAACAATATGTCATTGGTTGTTGTTGTTGTAGCGACAAGTCTAATAATGTGTGGTTGGAGCTTCTACTTACTTATGAGTACTTTTGTGTATTTTTTTTTGCAAAACGACAAACTGGTATGAATTCATCCTCAACATACTAGTCCACATACTAAAACTTTTGCAAACTAGTCCAGATTTTACCGAAAAATTCTAGTTTAATTCCAGCCTATGGCAAACTAGTGTATTCATATCCTTTAAATACTAGTATATTTCTAGTTTACAACAAACTAGTATGATTTCGTCTTCAAAATATTAGTATTTAACTAGAATTTATGCAAACTAGCCAAACTTTTTCCGGCAAGGCAGGGCTTGGGCATTATTACGATGGTGTATTCAAGTGCATGAATGTATGAGTTTTCACTTTGTCGAGAGTTGAATATTAATTTCAGATTTTCGACAAAAATTTTGCAGAGATCTATAAGTAAATAAAATTGTTTAATAAAGCTCCCATTCATCTCTAATAAATATTATTCATGAATAAATATATGCCTTTTGTTTAATAAAAGCTATTGCGAAATACCGACGGAAACATTGAATAATTGCTAACAGATAAAACAGAAAATTGCAAGAGGTTTTATATACGAGTATATTAAAAAAATCTATATATAACTAAATCCGTTTTGATAATTTATTAATATTTGAAAAATAATATTCTCGTTTATTTGATAACAATAGTACAAAGATTTGTTATCTAACGTTAACCCAACAATACAACAATGTTATTTCTAAGCATATTTACTGTTACTACACTCATCAATGTTATACGCCAAAACTGAATTCTGTTAACCAGAGAACTTATAATAACGAGAAGGTGCAAATTCGTTGCAACATCGAACCACCTTCGAACATTTTCTGAAAAATATCTCGGAAGGGATTCACCACACTTTATTTAACAGCCACTGTAAAAGTTAGCAGAGACATTCAAGCGATGTTCTGTTATGAATAATGAACAGAGTGGCAATTGCAGGTGGATGTTATTGTTTTGTCCTTTCTTTTTGTCATGGCCTTTATTGCCATATTAATTACAGACCAATATGTCAATAATTGCGCCAAAATGATAAAAAGTGAAAAGTTTTCGTTGGACCGGTCGCGCGTTTTTAGTGTCGGGAGTGAAAATCGTGAAATTCTTTTAAAAAAACTTAGTGAAAATGCCGAAAATTCGGAAGTGTCGCGTTACGGGATGTTGCAGTACCAGCGAGGTACTGCGACTATTTAATTTTCCACAAGAAAAGGATTTAGAGCGAAAGTGGAGGCAGAATCTCAACATTTTTCAAACGGAGCACCTGCCGCCCTGCAACTCGTACGTATGCGAGAAACATTTCACAAAGGAGGAGTTGGGAATACGGAATTTGAAGGCAAATGCCGTGCCAACATTGTACCTTGGTAAGTGTTTTGTTATACCTATATTATTAACAATAAGTACGTTAGGGTTATTTTGTGGCTAAAAATGTTTTAATTTGTATGTACATATGTACATACGTGTACATGGTTATGGTTATGGGTTTTGTATACATATGTATGTAGATATGTCTGTGTATATATGCATAAGGTTTTGGCGCACTTATGTATGTATGCACATATATATGTAGTAAGTTTGTATATTCATACGTTAAAACATGAAATCTTTTAGGAATTGGGATTTGCGGCATACATACATATGTCTGTATATAGGCAGAGAACTTATAGTTTCTCTGCATAGGAATATATATAAATGCAATTTTTTTACTTTTATTTATTTGTTTATATATATTTATTTATTTATTTATATATATTTTTTTATTTATATATATTTATTTATTTAAAAAAAAAAAAAAAAAAAAAGCCACATCATTTCCACATCTTTTGAAGTTCAACGAACTCTGGCTCTTCTTCACTCATATGGCATTTACCATCTGATCAGCACATATGGATGTGTGTGTACATTTATATGTATGTCGGTTGGTCTCTGCTTATGGATATTTGTATACACATACACGTATGTACATATGTAGGTCAACCGATTTAAACATATGGATGTTTGCATATACGCATATGTAGGTCACTTGGTCAATTCATATGGATGTTCACATTAGGGATGTTAGGAATTGTTTTGAAGTAAGGTGTTAGGTGAAATTTAGTAATTTCTTTATTTTAATGATATAGAAGTTTAGTTAGGGCATATTAATGAATAGTTTGAATTAACAACTATTCATTTTATGCATTATAGGTGAAGAAACACTTCCACAACATCAATATGAAAGGAAGATGCCTAAGAGAAGCTGCTGCGTGGCAAGCTGTCCATCGGGGGACACGAGGAAACTTTTTCAGTTTCCTAAAACGGAAGTTGCCCGAAACGAATGGGCTATAGCTTGTAAATTGAGGGTTCCTTTGGAAAAAAATATTAAATTATTTATATGTGATAGGCATTTTTATAAAAAGCATATATCAACAAAAAGATTGTTGAGTGCAGCGTTCCCTGTCTTGAATTTGGGTGATGGGATGGATGATGGAAGTACAGTGTCTTCGCAGTGGGCTCTGCCTCCTGTGGAGTATACGTATAGTGGACCATTGGCCAGAATACCAAAGGAGGAGAAGGAGGAAATTGCTGAGTATCATTTCTCTTATGAATATAGTGATCATGATCGCGAGGATATCAAAGAAATGCCCTTAAGCAGGATAGGATAATAAGGGAACTTAGGGCTGAAATAGCTTCCATGGTAGATAAGTACAATGCCTTGGAGAAAAGATCAATTAGTTTCAGCGCGGATGCAAGCAAACACGCGATCACTTTTGCAAAAATGATTTTGTGCACGACAAAATCATATAGCGAAGAGGAAAAAATATTGGCTCAGAACGTGAACTACATGTCCACAAAAGCCTACAATTTCATGAGGGATGATTTGTTGTTTGCCTTA
Organism: Ceratitis rosa; assembly: GCA_037013455.1. Classification (NCBI taxonomy): domain Eukaryota; kingdom Metazoa; phylum Arthropoda; class Insecta; order Diptera; family Tephritidae; genus Ceratitis; species Ceratitis rosa. Next base: position 19,214,058 of record JAWMAG010000003.1, on the reverse strand, counting down.
CCGCATAAAAAAACATTGCTACGTTGGCGACCTATCCGTTATGTGGCCCCAGGAATTGACAAAAAAGTTCTGGAGAACTTGGAGAACATTGTCAAGGATATGACTGCACAGGAGCGTGTATGTCAAATCATTTTTGATGAAGTGGCAATCAAAAGAGATTTGACATACAACAAAACGCGGGATGTCATAGACGGCTTCGTGGATAACGGACAAGGTCACCGAGAAAACGTTGTCGGGAATAAAGCATGTTTTTTTATGTTGAAAGGTATCATCTCGAAGTGGAAATATGTGCTTTCGTACGTTGTCTGCAAAGAAGGACTGAAAGGCAACCAATTGGCGGAACTTTTGGGAAAGTACGTCGACACCGTCGATAAAATTGGTCTGTGCGTGAAGTCCTTGGTTTGCGATAGAGGCAGCGGAAACCTGACGTTGATGAGGATATTAGGAGTAACGCCAGAAAAGCCATATTTCTATTTGAAAGAAAGAAAAATATATTTCCTCTTCGACTATGTGCACTTGATTAAATGTGTTAGGAATACACTGCTTTTAAGGGATTTAGAAACAATAAATGGAATGGTCTCCTTTAAGGTAATAAAAAAATTGTATGAAATTGACCAGGAAAATGTCAATTTTAAAATCTGCCCGAAGCTGACCCGCGCCCATATCGATCCAGGACCATTTGAAAAATTGAGCGTATCGAGAGCGACACAAGTCTTCAGCAATTCGGTAGCTGCCGGAATTGGTATGGCCATTAAGCAGAAGCTTTTTGGAAGCGATCCACATACGTTGAAATGCGCCAAGGCAACCCAATTGTTCGTCAAAAGAATGAACGATCTTTTCGACGAAGTGGATTGCAAGACATTGTACCATCCCAACCCAACGAGACAGCCAATAATGAAAAATTGTAACCAAAAAATCAAACGCCTAGAGGACCATATCAATTTCTTAAAGACAATAAAGAGACCGAGTAATATACAGTGTTTTGACATGTTTGTACAAACAATAAACGGAATGGTTGAATTGAGCAGGGATTTGTTAAAGGAAGATAGAAACGTTTCGTTTATACTGCTGGGAAAGATGAACCAGGACGCACTTGAAAACTTCTTTTATAGGGTAAGAGCTAATCTAGGTATGAATACAAATCCATCGGCATATGAGATGCAATATATTGTTGCGAGATTGGTCTCAATGCACATTTTGCGTAGGAAATTTTCAAAAACTGGAAGCAATTGCGAAGAAGACGATGATATCAACCTTGATTGGAATGTTGCCCAGGAGGATGAAGAAATCGTTAACTTGGAGCCATTGGAGCAAAATGCCGTGGAAAATGTCGATGTTCCAGATGAGCATTTTGCAAATGTTGAAAAACCAGGCGAACTCCAAGTTAAACGATACTATACTGGGTACGCGATATATAACAAGGTAGTCTGCAAATGGCGATGCGAAAAATGTGTAGAAACGATGGGGAGTAATAGAAAGTTGCTAGATAAAAGTTCGGAAGCTCTAATACTCGAAAAGAATTTCAAGGGAGCAGAAGATTTGCGGCTGGTAAATCCCGAAGAAAAGCAGTTTGAAATATGTCGGATGCAAATGGGAATATATAGCGAAATGTTCTCGAAGTACGCTGCTCGGATAGGAATTAAGGAGCTTATGTTGTCGGTAATCAGGAAAAAAACAGAGACAACATATCCCGAATGGTACCTCGAAGCAGGCTCCTGTTTAGATCACAGGAATAAGTTTTTGGATTTTTTGGTTACTGTTTTGCTTTACAAAAACGCAAAATGGCTAGCGAGACAGGGAACAGATATGCACAGGTTAAAAATAAGAAAGAAATTTTGTAATTAATTAATTCCAATCCCTTCAAATTACAATCTAGACGAAGATTCGTAGGCAACTTTCGACAAGTAGTATAATTTTCTTATATAGTACATATGCATATATTAATAATAAATTTTAATTTCTCGTTTCAGGATTTTAGAATAAATATTTTATACATACATATACATATACATGCCTTAAATATTATATTTATATTTTCATTTCAGATTAGACCCCCAGGATATGTAGAATATAGAAATGAATGTTATATAGTATTATTGTTAATTGTTAATTGTTTGTTGTTATTGTAGTTTAGTAGCCTTGTTTTTGTTTGAGTTACTATTATTGTTTATTGTTGAGTTTATTGCAATTGAAGTATTACTAGAATATAAGTAGTTGTTGTTATTAGTAGCATGTAAGTAGTATGACACACACGAGCCAAGTTTTATTAATCAGTAGACATATGATTTTTAAATGTTAAATCATGGTTTATAAAACTGGTGAAAAAATAGCTTAATCTTAATCTTAATAGATTAGGCCGTGTGAGAATTGCCTAAAGATGGTAGGCAATTCGAAAATCGTGTCTAATTAAAAAAAATTATTTGTTTTTACTTTAAATTAATACATTTTAATTTTTTTTTAATTTTTCATTTCAGGTTTTTTCTTTATTTACAGCTTTATTTTAGATTTAATAACAAATAGAAATATATTTTTTAATAAAATTAATAAATGAACAACCAAGTTGGTTAAAAATCGTTTTCTTATTCAAATTGGAATTTCAGTTCATTTCCATATGATTATTGTATTGATGTAGAAGCAAAAATACACATATACGCACATATATTCTTTTGCACATTTGTCTATATGTATAATAGAATAATATGTGTCGTATATTTGTATTCACAAAATTGAAGAATTTGCTTCTACTGGCAAACCACCATCAATTACCGAATAAGATGACCAACCCTCAAAGTGGTCTGTGGTGTGTTGGTTAGACTACTTGCATGGCGCTTTTAAGTGTTTAGGTTCGAATCTACGCAGGGGAGAAATGAATTTTTAATTTTTTCGATAGAGAATTATTTTAGGATTTTGCATTTTGCCAACGGATTGCCGAAATTGTAAATTGACGAAGCAGTATTACGAAGAAGAGAAGAAGCTCGTACTTTTGCTGTGATGTGCATACATATGCGTAAGTTTTGAGTGTACATATTCTCATGTATGACTGTGTTGGTCAACATCAATTTCAACTTTTTCGCAAATTTTGTCATCGTCGCGAAGAAATCGCTTGTTGATGACGAGGTACAAGGGAAAGAAGTTGGCATGCTATTATGAGTATGTATGGGTTTTTCGTGTACATGCAGGCACCTTTAAATGTGTTTGTATTTCACTTCAGCTCAACTTGAAATTCTGATTTTTGTCAATTTTGCCATCGTCGAGAAGAAATTGCTTGTGGATGGCGGGTATAGGGGAAGAGAATAGGCAAGTTTTTGTGTATGTATAGATTTTTCGTATATGTACACTTTGGTCGCTTTGAATGTATTTGCGTTCAACTCCAGACCAACTTGAAATGCTGATTTTTGTCAATTTTGTAATCGTCGCGAAGAAACTGCTTGTTGATGAAGAGTGGCAGAAGGAAGGGCATGCGCATTATTAAGATTGTATGCGTTTTGCGTGTACATATTAAATTCTTTGGATGTACATATGTGTTTTCACTTTGCCATGAGCTCAACAGCAAATTCTGATTTTTAGCAAAATTCGTTTGCGAAGCTGCTTGTTGATGAAGGGAACAAGGGAAGAGGGTTCAGAAAATACTCTGTATGTATTTTTTTTTTGTATACGTACATATAAGCAACTTTAAATGTACATATGTATGTGCATTTGACTTCAGTTTAGCATTGATTTTTGTCTTTCGTTCGTTCTGAAGAAGCATTTTGTGAATGAAAGGCAAATGAATGAATGGAATGGTTTGTATGTGGTTTTTGTTTTTGTTACTTTATGCTTCTTCGTTTTATGGTCATTGACACAAGCAGTTGCTATCATGAATAAATATTTGGGTTTGAATGAGATTATAAGAATATGTACATACATAAATACACATGTATGGGATATAGAGATATTACAAATAAATATGGTTATAATTTCATGAATATGATTGAATGAAATAACCTAATTCAAATATGAAATGCATTGATTTATTCAAAATCTTATAATAATCATACATACATACATATGTGTGTACATAGGTACATGAAATTAAATTTCACTCTTATGTTCAAACAATTGTATGTATATCATGTTTCTATATATTTATTTATTATAATTGCTTCTACATACAACATATATGTATGTATACTTATTTCATGTGGTACATATAGACGTAGGTATATCATTGCCATGGCAACAATTTTAATGGCGTCCAGTAAAGCGAATACAATATTGATATACATAAAAATGAAGTTGAAAGAAAGAAGAAGTAAGAACCGATTTCTATTTGTTCGTTAGTATAAGTACGCAATTATGCATTCAGTGGTTAATATGTTGAGTGGCACAGATGTTAGCGTGTTGCCACGGAGTTCATTTTTCCTACTTTTGACGCAGGTTCAAATATCAACAAGAAGCGAAACAAAATTTTTTTTTTTCAATGAATTTTATTTTTCTTAAATATCAATAATTTTATTTTCGATAATTTTCAAATTCTTCCTTAATATAAGAAATCCTTCGTAAAACACAAAAAAGCACAAAATATATTTTTTTTTAAATTAATAATAAATTTATTCATTTGCTCATGCACTTTCCATGGGATTACAAACTAAACATGTGTAGGTTGAAAAGTATAGTAAATATACGTAAATAATGACTTTATACAAAAGTACCAAAAAATTGTATTGTTTTAATCATCAGTAAATATTATTGGTCTTATTTCTTCCTTCTCTTGTAAGTAACATATCTGTTTATGCTAAATCGTCCGTCAATAACAGCAATTTCTTCTGTTAAACCATCAAAACTGCTAGTTTACAGCCAAAATTTAACAGAGTGGTGAATCCCTTCCGAGATTTCTTCTAGCTCTGTAGAAATTTCAATCGGGCATCGAACCAAAAGTCAATTGCACCTTCTCGTTATTATAAGTTCTCTGGTTAACTTCTGGTGGCCTATGGTGAATTCCTTCTCGTCGTTCCGTTTCATTTGGCAGTTTGTCTCTGGTTTTATGCATTGGCTACGAACCACTCAAGCAGAGAACTTATAATAACGAGAAGGTGCAAATTCGTTGCAACATCGAACCACCTTCGAACATTTTCTGAAAAATATCTCGGAAGGGATTCACCACACTTTATTTAACAGCCACTGTAAAAGTTAGCAGAGACATTCAAGCGATGTTCTGTTATGAATAATGAACAGAGTGGCAATTGCAGGTGGATGTTATTGTTTTGTCCTTTCTTTTTGTCATGGCCTTTATTGCCATATTAATTACAGACCAATATGTCAATAATTGCGCCAAAATGATAAAAAGTGAAAAGTTTTCGTTGGACCGGTCGCGCGTTTTTAGTGTCGGGAGTGAAAATCGTGAAATTCTTTTAAAAAAACTTAGTGAAAATGCCGAAAATTCGGAAGTGTCGCGTTACGGGATGTTGCAGTACCAGCGAGGTACTGCGACTATTTAATTTTCCACAAGAAAAGGATTTAGAGCGAAAGTGGAGGCAGAATCTCAACATTTTTCAAACGGAGCACCTGCCGCCCTGCAACTCGTACGTATGCGAGAAACATTTCACAAAGGAGGAGTTGGGAATACGGAATTTGAAGGCAAATGCCGTGCCAACATTGTACCTTGGTAAGTGTTTTGTTATACCTATATTATTAACAATAAGTACGTTAGGGTTATTTTGTGGCTAAAAATGTTTTAATTTGTATGTACATATGTACATACGTGTACATGGTTATGGTTATGGGTTTTGTATACATATGTATGTAGATATGTCTGTGTATATATGCATAAGGTTTTGGCGCACTTATGTATGTATGCACATATATATGTAGTAAGTTTGTATATTCATACGTTAAAACATGAAATCTTTTAGGAATTGGGATTTGCGGCATACATACATATGTCTGTATATAGGCAGAGAACTTATAGTTTCTCTGCATAGGAATATATATAAATGCAATTTTTTTACTTTTATTTATTTGTTTATATATATTTATTTATTTATTTATATATATTTTTTTATTTATATATATTTATTTATTTAAAAAAAAAAAAAAAAAAAAGCCACATCATTTCCACATCTTTTGAAGTTCAACGAACTCTGGCTCTTCTTCACTCATATGGCATTTACCATCTGATCAGCACATATGGATGTGTGTGTACATTTATATGTATGTCGGTTGGTCTCTGCTTATGGATATTTGTATACACATACACGTATGTACATATGTAGGTCAACCGATTTAAACATATGGATGTTTGCATATACGCATATGTAGGTCACTTGGTCAATTCATATGGATGTTCACATTAGGGATGTTAGGAATTGTTTTGAAGTAAGGTGTTAGGTGAAATTTAGTAATTTCTTTATTTTAATGATATAGAAGTTTAGTTAGGGCATATTAATGAATAGTTTGAATTAACAACTATTCATTTTATGCATTATAGGTGAAGAAACACTTCCACAACATCAATATGAAAGGAAGATGCCTAAGAGAAGCTGCTGCGTGGCAAGCTGTCCATCGGGGGACACGAGGAAACTTTTTCAGTTTCCTAAAACGGAAGTTGCCCGAAACGAATGGGCTATAGCTTGTAAATTGAGGGTTCCTTTGGAAAAAAATATTAAATTATTTATATGTGATAGGCATTTTTATAAAAAGCATATATCAACAAAAAGATTGTTGAGTGCAGCGTTCCCTGTCTTGAATTTGGGTGATGGGATGGATGATGGAAGTACAGTGTCTTCGCAGTGGGCTCTGCCTCCTGTGGAGTATACGTATAGTGGACCATTGGCCAGAATACCAAAGGAGGAGAAGGAGGAAATTGCTGAGTATCATTTCTCTTATGAATATAGTGATCATGATCGCGAGGATATCAAAGAAATGCCCTTAAGCAGGATAGGATAATAAGGGAACTTAGGGCTGAAATAGCTTCCATGGTAGATAAGTACAATGCCTTGGAGAAAAGATCAATTAGTTTCAGCGCGGATGCAAGCAAACACGCGATCACTTTTGCAAAAATGATTTTGTGCACGACAAAATCATATAGCGAAGAGGAAAAAATATTGGCTCAGAACGTGAACTACATGTCCACAAAAGCCTACAATTTCATGAGGGATGATTTGTTGTTTGCCTTACCGCATAAAAAAACATTGCTACGTTGGCGACCTATCCGTTATGTGGCCCCAGGAATTGACAAAAAAGTTCTGGAGAACTTGGAGAACATTGTCAAGGATATGACTGCACAGGAGCGTGTATGTCAAATCATTTTTGATGAAGTGGCAATCAAAAGAGATTTGACATACAACAAAACGCGGGATGTCATAGACGGCTTCGTGGATAACGGACAAGGTCACCGAGAAAACGTTGTCGGGAATAAAGCATGTTTTTTTATGTTGAAAGGTATCATCTCGAAGTGGAAATATGTGCTTTCGTACGTTGTCTGCAAAGAAGGACTGAAAGGCAACCAATTGGCGGAACTTTTGGGAAAGTACGTCGACACCGTCGATAAAATTGGTCTGTGCGTGAAGTCCTTGGTTTGCGATAGAGGCAGCGGAAACCTGACGTTGATGAGGATATTAGGAGTAACGCCAGAAAAGCCATATTTCTATTTGAAAGAAAGAAAAATATATTTCCTCTTCGACTATGTGCACTTGATTAAATGTGTTAGGAATACACTGCTTTTAAGGGATTTAGAAACAATAAATGGAATGGTCTCCTTTAAGGTAATAAAAAAATTGTATGAAATTGACCAGGAAAATGTCAATTTTAAAATCTGCCCGAAGCTGACCCGCGCCCATATCGATCCAGGACCATTTGAAAAATTGAGCGTATCGAGAGCGACACAAGTCTTCAGCAATTCGGTAGCTGCCGGAATTGGTATGGCCATTAAGCAGAAGCTTTTTGGAAGCGATCCACATACGTTGAAATGCGCCAAGGCAACCCAATTGTTCGTCAAAAGAATGAACGATCTTTTCGACGAAGTGGATTGCAAGACATTGTACCATCCCAACCCAACGAGACAGCCAATAATGAAAAATTGTAACCAAAAAATCAAACGCCTAGAGGACCATATCAATTTCTTAAAGACAATAAAGAGACCGAGTAATATACAGTGTTTTGACATGTTTGTACAAACAATAAACGGAATGGTTGAATTGAGCAGGGATTTGTTAAAGGAAGATAGAAACGTTTCGTTTATACTGCTGGGAAAGATGAACCAGGACGCACTTGAAAACTTCTTTTATAGGGTAAGAGCTAATCTAGGTATGAATACAAATCCATCGGCATATGAGATGCAATATATTGTTGCGAGATTGGTCTCAATGCACATTTTGCGTAGGAAATTTTCAAAAACTGGAAGCAATTGCGAAGAAGACGATGATATCAACCTTGATTGGAATGTTGCCCAGGAGGATGAAGAAATCGTTAACTTGGAGCCATTGGAGCAAAATGCCGTGGAAAATGTCGATGTTCCAGATGAGCATTTTGCAAATGTTGAAAAACCAGGCGAACTCCAAGTTAAACGATACTATACTGGGTACGCGATATATAACAAGGTAGTCTGCAAATGGCGATGCGAAAAATGTGTAGAAACGATGGGGAGTAATAGAAAGTTGCTAGATAAAAGTTCGGAAGCTCTAATACTCGAAAAGAATTTCAAGGGAGCAGAAGATTTGCGGCTGGTAAATCCCGAAGAAAAGCAGTTTGAAATATGTCGGATGCAAATGGGAATATATAGCGAAATGTTCTCGAAGTACGCTGCTCGGATAGGAATTAAGGAGCTTATGTTGTCGGTAATCAGGAAAAAAACAGAGACAACATATCCCGAATGGTACCTCGAAGCAGGCTCCTGTTTAGATCACAGGAATAAGTTTTTGGATTTTTTGGTTACTGTTTTGCTTTACAAAAACGCAAAATGGCTAGCGAGACAGGGAACAGATATGCACAGGTTAAAAATAAGAAAGAAATTTTGTAATTAATTAATTCCAATCCCTTCAAATTACAATCTAGACGAAGATTCGTAGGCAACTTTCGACAAGTAGTATAATTTTCTTATATAGTACATATGCATATATTAATAATAAATTTTAATTTCTCGTTTCAGGATTTTAGAATAAATATTTTATACATACATATACATATACATGCCTTAAATATTATATTTATATTTTCATTTCAGATTAGACCCCCAGGATATGTAGAATATAGAAATGAATGTTATATAGTATTATTGTTAATTGTTAATTGTTTGTTGTTATTGTAGTTTAGTAGCCTTGTTTTTGTTTGAGTTACTATTATTGTTTATTGTTGAGTTTATTGCAATTGAAGTATTACTAGAATATAAGTAGTTGTTGTTATTAGTAGCATGTAAGTAGTATGACACACACGAGCCAAGTTTTATTAATCAGTAGACATATGATTTTTAAATGTTAAATCATGGTTTATAAAACTGGTGAAAAAATAGCTTAATCTTAATCTTAATAGATTAGGCCGTGTGAGAATTGCCTAAAGATGGTAGGCAATTCGAAAATCGTGTCTAATTAAAAAAAATTATTTGTTTTTACTTTAAATTAATACATTTTAATTTTTTTTTAATTTTTCATTTCAGGTTTTTTCTTTATTTACAGCTTTATTTTAGATTTAATAACAAATAGAAATATATTTTTTAATAAAATTAATAAATGAACAACCAAGTTGGTTAAAAATCGTTTTCTTATTCAAATTGGAATTTCAGTTCATTTCCATATGATTATTGTATTGATGTAGAAGCAAAAATACACATATACGCACATATATTCTTTTGCACATTTGTCTATATGTATAATAGAATAATATGTGTCGTATATTTGTATTCACAAAATTGAAGAATTTGCTTCTACTGGCAAACCACCATCAATTACCGAATAAGATGACCAACCCTCAAAGTGGTCTGTGGTGTGTTGGTTAGACTACTTGCATGGCGCTTTTAAGTGTTTAGGTTCGAATCTACGCAGGGGAGAAATGAATTTTTAATTTTTTCGATAGAGAATTATTTTAGGATTTTGCATTTTGCCAACGGATTGCCGAAATTGTAAATTGACGAAGCAGTATTACGAAGAAGAGAAGAAGCTCGTACTTTTGCTGTGATGTGCATACATATGCGTAAGTTTTGAGTGTACATATTCTCATGTATGACTGTGTTGGTCAACATCAATTTCAACTTTTTCGCAAATTTTGTCATCGTCGCGAAGAAATCGCTTGTTGATGACGAGGTACAAGGGAAAGAAGTTGGCATGCTATTATGAGTATGTATGGGTTTTTCGTGTACATGCAGGCACCTTTAAATGTGTTTGTATTTCACTTCAGCTCAACTTGAAATTCTGATTTTTGTCAATTTTGCCATCGTCGAGAAGAAATTGCTTGTGGATGGCGGGTATAGGGGAAGAGAATAGGCAAGTTTTTGTGTATGTATAGATTTTTCGTATATGTACACTTTGGTCGCTTTGAATGTATTTGCGTTCAACTCCAGACCAACTTGAAATGCTGATTTTTGTCAATTTTGTAATCGTCGCGAAGAAACTGCTTGTTGATGAAGAGTGGCAGAAGGAAGGGCATGCGCATTATTAAGATTGTATGCGTTTTGCGTGTACATATTAAATTCTTTGGATGTACATATGTGTTTTCACTTTGCCATGAGCTCAACAGCAAATTCTGATTTTTAGCAAAATTCGTTTGCGAAGCTGCTTGTTGATGAAGGGAACAAGGGAAGAGGGTTCAGAAAATACTCTGTATGTATTTTTTTTTTGTATACGTACATATAAGCAACTTTAAATGTACATATGTATGTGCATTTGACTTCAGTTTAGCATTGATTTTTGTCTTTCGTTCGTTCTGAAGAAGCATTTTGTGAATGAAAGGCAAATGAATGAATGGAATGGTTTGTATGTGGTTTTTGTTTTTGTTACTTTATGCTTCTTCGTTTTATGGTCATTGACACAAGCAGTTGCTATCATGAATAAATATTTGGGTTTGAATGAGATTATAAGAATATGTACATACATAAATACACATGTATGGGATATAGAGATATTACAAATAAATATGGTTATAATTTCATGAATATGATTGAATGAAATAACCTAATTCAAATATGAAATGCATTGATTTATTCAAAATCTTATAATAATCATACATACATACATATGTGTGTACATAGGTACATGAAATTAAATTTCACTCTTATGTTCAAACAATTGTATGTATATCATGTTTCTATATATTTATTTATTATAATTGCTTCTACATACAACATATATGTATGTATACTTATTTCATGTGGTACATATAGACGTAGGTATATCATTGCCATGGCAACAATTTTAATGGCGTCCAGTAAAGCGAATACAATATTGATATACATAAAAATGAAGTTGAAAGAAAGAAGAAGTAAGAACCGATTTCTATTTGTTCGTTAGTATAAGTACGCAATTATGCATTCAGTGGTTAATATGTTGAGTGGCACAGATGTTAGCGTGTTGCCACGGAGTTCATTTTTCCTACTTTTGACGCAGGTTCAAATATCAACAAGAAGCGAAACAAAATTTTTTTTTTTCAATGAATTTTATTTTTCTTAAATATCAATAATTTTATTTTCGATAATTTTCAAATTCTTCCTTAATATAAGAAATCCTTCGTAAAACACAAAAAAGCACAAAATATATTTTTTTTTAAATTAATAATAAATTTATTCATTTGCTCATGCACTTTCCATGGGATTACAAACTAAACATGTGTAGGTTGAAAAGTATAGTAAATATACGTAAATAATGACTTTATACAAAAGTACCAAAAAATTGTATTGTTTTAATCATCAGTAAATATTATTGGTCTTATTTCTTCCTTCTCTTGTAAGTAACATATCTGTTTATGCTAAATCGTCCGTCAATAACAGCAATTTCTTCTGTTAAACCATCAAAACTGCTAGTTTACAGCCAAAATTTAACAGAGTGGTGAATCCCTTCCGAGATTTCTTCTAGCTCTGTAGAAATTTCAATCGGGCATCGAACCAAAAGTCAATTGCACCTTCTCGTTATTATAAGTTCTCTGGTTAACTTCTGGTGGCCTATGGTGAATTCCTTCTCGTCGTTCCGTTTCATTTGGCAGTTTGTCTCTGGTTTTATGCATTGGCTACGAACCACTCAAGCAGAGAACTTATAATAACGAGAAGGTGCAAATTCGTTGCAACATCGAACCACCTTCGAACATTTTCTGAAAAATATCTCGGAAGGGATTCACCACACTTTATTTAACAGCCACTGTAAAAGTTAGCAGAGACATTCAAGCGATGTTCTGTTATGAATAATGAACAGAGTGGCAATTGCAGGTGGATGTTATTGTTTTGTCCTTTCTTTTTGTCATGGCCTTTATTGCCATATTAATTACAGACCAATATGTCAATAATTGCGCCAAAATGATAAAAAGTCAAAAGTTTTCGTTGGACCGGTCGCGCGTTTTTAGTGTCGGGAGTGAAAATCGTGAAATTCTTTTAAAAAAAATTAGTGAAAATGCCGAAAATTCGGAAGTGTCGCGTTACGGGATGTTGCAGTACCAGCGAGGTACTGCGACTATTTAATTTTCCACAAGAAAAGGATTTAGAGCGAAAGTGGAGGCAGAATCTCAACATTTTTCAAACGGAGCACCTGCCGCCCTGCAACTCGTACGTATGCGAGAAACATTTCACAAAGGAGGAGTTGGGAATACGGAATTTGAAGGCAAATGCCGTGCCAACATTGTACCTTGGTAAGTGTTTTGTTATACCTATATTATTAACAATAAGTACGTTAGGGTTATTTTGTGGCTAAAAATGTTTTAATTTGTATGTACATATGTACATACGTGTACATGGTTATGGTTATGGGTTTTGTATACATATGTATGTAGATATGTCTGTGTATATATGCATAAGGTTTTGGCGCACTTATGTATGTATGCACATATATATGTAGTAAGTTTGTATATTCATACGTTCCACATACGTTGAAATGCGCCAAGGCAACCCAATTGTTCGTCAAAAGAATGAACGATCTTTTCGACGAAGTGGATTGCAAGACATTGTACCATCCCAACCCAACGAGACAGCCAATAATGAAAAATTGTAACCAAAAAATCAAACGCCTAGAGGACCATATCAATTTCTTAAAGACAATAAAGAGACCGAGTAATATACAGTGTTTTGACATGTTTGTACAAACAATAAACGGAATGGTTGAATTGAGCAGGGATTTGTTCAAGGAAGATAGAAACGTTTCGTTTATACTGCTGGGAAAGATGAACCAGGACGCACTTGAAAACTTCTTTTATAGGGTAAGAGCTAATCTAGGTATGAATACAAATCCATCGGCATATGAGATGCAATATATTGTTGCGAGATTGGTCTCAATGCACATTTTGCGTAGGAAATTTTCAAAAACTGGAAGCAATTGCGAAGAAGACGATGATATCAACCTTGATTGGAATGTTGCCCAGGAGGATGAAGAAATCGTTAACTTGGAGCCATTGGAGCAAAATTCCGTGGAAAATGTCGATGTTCCAGATGAGCATTTTGCAAATGTTGAAAAACCAGGCGAACTCCAAGTTAAACGATACTATACTGGGTACACGATATATAACAAGGTAGTCTGCAAATTGCGATGCGAAAAATGTGTAGAAACGATGGGGAGTAATAGAAAGTTGCTAGATAAAAGTTCGGAAGCTCTAATACTCGAAAAGAATTTCAAGGGAGCAGAAGATTTGCGGCTGGTAAATCCCGAAGAAAAGCAGTTTGAAATATGTCGGATGCAAATGGGAATATATAGCGAAATGTTCTCGAAGTACGCTGCTCGGATAGGAATTAAGGAGCTTATGTTGTCGGTAATCAGGAAAAAAACAGAGACAACATATCCCGAATGGTACCTCGAAGCAGGCTCCTGTTTAGATCAGAGGAATAAGTTTTTGGATTTTTTGGTTACTGTTTTGCTTTACAAAAACGCAAAATGGCTAGCGAGACAGGGAACAGATATGCACAGGTTAAAAATAAGAAAGAAATTTTGTAATTAATTAATTCCAATCCCTTCAAATTACAATCTAGACGAAGATTCGTAGGCAACTTTCGACAAGTAGTATAATTTTCTTATATAGTACATATGTATATATTAATAATAAATTTTATTTTCTCGTTTCAGGATTTTAGAATAAATATTTTATACATACATATACATATACATGCCTTAAATATTATATTTATATTTTCATTTCAGATTAGACCCCCAGGATATGTAGAATATAGAAATGAATGTTATATAGTATTATTGTTAATTGTTAATTGTTTGTTGTTATTGTAGTTTAGTAGCCTTGTTTTTGTTTGAGTTACTATTATTGTTTATTGTTGAGTTTATTGCAATTGAAGTATTACTAGAATATAAGTAGTTGTTGTTATTAGTAGCATGTAAGTAGTATGACACACACGAGCCAAATTTTATTAATCAGTAGACATATGATTTTTAAATGTTAAATCATGGTTTATAAAATTGGTGAAAAAATAGCTTAATCTTAATAGATTAGGCCGTGTGAGAATTGCCTAAAGATGGTAGGCAATTCGAAAATCGTGTCTAATTAAAAAAAATTATTTGTTTTTACTTTAAATTAATACATTTTAATTTTTTTTTAATTTTTCATTTCAGGTTTTTTCTTTATTTACAGCTTTATTTTAGATTTAATAACAAATAGAAATATATTTTTTAATAAAATTAATAAATGAACAACCAAGTTGGTTAAAAATCGTTTTCTTATTCAAATTGGAATTTCAGTTCATTTCCATATGATTATTGTATTGATGTAGAAGCAGAAATACACATATACGCACATATATTCTTTTGCACATTTGTCTATATGTATAATAGAATAATATGTGTCGTATATTTGTATTCACAAAATTGAAGAATTTGCTTCTACTGGCAAACCACCATCAATTACCGAATAAGATGACCAACCCTCAAAGTGGTCTGTGGTGTGTTGGTTAGACTACTTGCATGGCGCTTTTAAGTGTTTAGGTTCGAATCTCCGCAGGGGAGAAATGAATTTTTAATTTTTTCGATAGAGAATTATTTTAGGATTTTGCATTTTGCCAACGGATTGCCGAAATTGTAAATTGACGAAGCAGTATTACGAAGAAGAGAAGAAGCTCGTACTTTTGCTGTGATGTGCATACATATGCGTAAGTTTTGAGTGTACATATTCTCATGTATGACTGTGTTGGTCAACATCAATTTCAACTTTTTCGCAAATTTTGTCATCGTCGCGAAGAAATCGCTTGTTGATGACGAGGTACAAGGGAAAGAAGTTGGCATGCTATTATGAGTATGTATGGGTTTTTCGTGTACATGCAGGCACCTTTAAATGTGTTTGTATTTCACTTCAGCTCAACTTGAAATTCTGATTTTTGTCAATTTTGCCATCGTCGAGAAGAAATTGCTTGTGGATGGCGGGTATAGGGGAAGAGAATAGGCAAGTTTTTGTGTATGTATAGATTTTTCGTATATGTACACTTTGGTCGCTTTGAATGTATTTGCGTTCAACTCCAGACCAACTTGAAATGCTGATTTTTGTCAATTTTGTAATCGTCGCGAAGAAACTGCTTGTTGATGAAGAGTGGCAGAAGGAAGGGCATGCGCATTATTAAGATTGTATGCGTTTTGCGTGTACATATTAAATTCTTTGGATGTACATATGTGTTTTCACTTTGCCATGAGCTCAACAGCAAATTCTGATTTTTAGCAAAATTCGTTTGCGAAGCTGCTTGTTGATGAAGGGAACAAGGGAAGAGGGTTCAGAAAATACTCTGTATGTATTTTTTTTTTGTATACGTACATATAAGCAACTTTAAATGTACATATGTATGTGCATTTGACTTCAGTTTAGCATTGATTTTTGTCTTTCGTTCGTTCTGAAGAAGCATTTTGTGAATGAAAGGCAAATGAATGAATGGAATGGTTTGTATGTGGTTTTTGTTTTTGTTACTTTATGCTTCTTCGTTTTATGGTCATTGACACAAGCAGTTGCTATCATGAATAAATATTTGGGTTTGAATGAGATTATAAGAATATGTACATACATAAATACACATGTATGGGATATAGAGATATTACAAATAAATATGGTTATAATTTCATGAATATGATTGAATGAAATAACCTAATTCAAATATGAAATGCATTGATTTATTCAAAATCTTATAATAATCATACATACATACATATGTGTGTACATAGGTACATGAAATTAAATTTCACTCTTATGTTCAAACAATTGTATGTATATCATGTTTCTATATATTTATTTATTATAATTGCTTCTACATACAACATATATGTATGTATACTTATTTCATGTGGTACATATAGACGTAGGTATATCATTGCCATGGCAACAATTTTAATGGCGTCCAGTAAAGCGAATACAATATTGATATACATAAAAATGAAGTTGAAAGAAAGAAGAAGTAAGAACCGATTTCTATTTGTTCGTTAGTATAAGTACGCAATTATGCATTCAGTGGTTAATATGTTGAGTGGCACAGATGTTAGCGTGTTGCCACGGAGTTCATTTTTCCTACTTTTGACGCAGGTTCAAATATCAACAAGAAGCGAAACAAAATTTTTTTTTTCAATGAATTTTATTTTTCTTAAATATCAATAATTTTATTTTCGATAATTTTCAAATTCTTCCTTAATATAAGAAATCCTTCGTAAAACACAAAAAAGCACAAAATATATTTTTTTTAAATTAATTATATTTTACTCATTTGCTCATGCACTTTCCATGGGATTACAAACTAAACATGTGTAGGTTGAAAAGTATAGTAAATATACGTAAATAATGACTTTATACAAAAGTACCAAAAAATTGTATTGTTTTAATCATCAGTAAATATTATTGGTCTTATTTCTTCCTTCTCTTGTAAGTAACATATCTGTTTATGCTAAATCGTCCGTCAATAACAGCAATTTCTTCTGTTAAACCATCAAAACTGCTAGTTTACAGCCAAAATTTAACAGAGTGGTGAATCCCTTCCGAGATTTCTTCTAGCTCTGTAGAAATTTCAATCGAGCATCGAACCAAAAGTCAATTGCACCTTCTCGTTATTATAAGTTCTCTGGTGCAGTGACAAGTGAAGTGAAGCGAAGTGAAGTATTTAACAAAATTGAAGATCCACATAATCAAATACATAACAAGCATAATAAATTCAGCTGGTGCTATTGTGATTTCTGTTTTTGATTTTTAGCAAAATTTGACTTCTTGAGGAAACTGTTTGTATGACATCATTTTCGCCACGTAAGCACATATTTATTTATTGCATGTTTGGTTCTATATTTTTATCGCTTAATGTATACATACTGACGTTGCAAATAGAGTATAATAAAGATGATTCACATTAATTTTAAGTGTGAAACGATAGTATATTCATGGCGACTGATAAAGTTAATTTACGCCACTGTATTTAATACGAAGAAATTTAATGAAAGTGTTTTGTAAAGGTACAATTTCTGGCAAGACATCAATAATAATAATAACAATTATATTATTCAATGAAGTTAATTAGCAGAACTTTCCGGTAGGCCTAATAGAAGTGCTCAGATAAGTAAGCGAGCTGCGCACATGTAGTTGTTGTTATGATTTATGGAATTTGAAAATCTCTGTCGAAGTGAAAAGTGGCGTTTCACATTTTCTCTCCAATTTCTCACCACTCTCGTAGCACAGCGAGGCAGTGAACATAAATCAAAAAGAAGGTTCGGGGCGTTACATGGGGGATTCTGAAATGAATTTCACCACGCTTGAACATTGAGCAAACAGAAATCGTGCTCAAAATACCAGAAATAGCAAGATTGTATGTAAAATGAGAAAAAATTTGTGATATTATGAATCAACTTGTGCTTATTGGCTTTTAATCATTTGTGCATAAATTTCATTAAATATTTCTTTATAATTTATATGTACTCACATTTTTTAATTTATACTAATATATTTATAAAGATGAAATTTATCATGCTGTAATATTTTAGACATAATAGGAATCTCGTATTTTTTGTTTGAGGGGTAAAGTCACTCTAGAGGTTGAAAAAAAAGAAAAGAGAATGAAATTTCTATTTAACCATTTCATCGAACACATATTGAAGTATAAAAAAATATTCTTTAATTATTGCTTTCTTACAAAATGGCTGTGATAAAGTTCATTATTTAATCCATGCTTTTTTTGAAAGGCATCCACGGGAGGACCGATTTCTTCTAAAGTATGAGACCTAGAACAAAAAAGTAACAGGTTTTATGATCTACAAACTGTGGTCCTTGGAACTATGCACGGATTTATTTTTAACTAATTTTTATGAAAGCGGCACACTTTTTTTTTTTAAAATATTGATTCCTGACTAAAAAATACGCACTAAATTATTAAAAAAATTAAGTTTACATTTAATTGAAAAACGGTGTTTACGCGAGGTACTTTCTTCGAAGTTAGTTGAAATAAAAGTCACTTGCGTTTTCAATTTAAGTTGTACAATGTTTTATTAATTATTAATTATTAAGGGTTTATTAAAGTTTTATTTTATATTTTGGTATTACAAAGTTTTTTCTTTTATATAAATGTTTCTTTGTATATATGTACATATGTACATATATAAATATTTGATTTAATTTAATTTAACAATTTTAGATTTGTTGCCCCGTGCGCGCGTGCCGATATGTTGATATGAAATCTCGCTTGTTTGTTTGACAAGCACGGCTTATATAGGCCCAAAACGCGTTAGGGTGCGTACAAAAGATATGGATGTGCTAATGGTTAAGCACACGCTTAAACATCCTGGGCCACCCTGCACGAACTGCTGAATTAAACCCGTTTTCATGGAGGCCGTTGATGGTGTTGATTCCTCCTGTGGTTCCGTATATTATTTCTGCTGTTGTATTTCCCTTCAGAACTACGGCAGGTTCTCTTGGTATGATAAACCGTGACCCGTTGTGTCCGTGTCCTGGAAAGAAAAAGTTGGAAGTATACTGCAGCGGAAAGTGCATTTTCTTAATATTCTGTTTACTAATATTTTGATCATGCAGACATGAATGAGTGTCATGCTGCCGATAGGAGCCTGTTCTACGGGACTTGTAGACTTATTTGTAATGCGTCCTTGGAAAACGTCTGATCTGGGGGTGATCAGAGTATGCAATGAGCAGATCTTCTCATGATTTGGTCAGTGCGATTGCATGTTATTTCTGTTGACCGATTGGAAATTATGATCTGGCGTGATCATCCCAGTTTTCTGTGTATTTCGACTCGGAAAGGTCAAAATCGAATTTCTCTGTGTGTCTTGACTTGGGGGTGGTCAAGTGTACCTGTTTGTGTTTATCTTGACACAGGGAGGTCAAGGGCACATTTCTTTTATTTATTCGGTCAAACCCATGAGTTGGGCTTAAGTGCAAAAGAGTATTATGCCTTTTTTGGCAAGTCAAGCATGTGTGTTGCGATATACACCGTTTAAGGGTATGGTGCAACGCAGGACAATGCTTGCAATGCTTTAACGTATGATTCTTTTTGCACAATTTGCACGATTGGTGGTTATTCTGTGGAGAAAGAATAGGCTTAGTTATGTTATGCGAAGTAGGGGATTTCGCGAGCTTGTGTTCAACGCATTCTTTAATTTCGAATTGCCTGTATAGAAATTCTTTCATTTGTTGCCATGTTGGGCATGGAACTATGCTTTCGGGATGCGAGAGATTGCTTCCATAGCATTAGAGAATTTTCTGGTAATGCGGATGTGCATATATTCACCAGAATTGGGTCCCAGCTATCAGTGGGTGTGCCGAGAGTTTCGAGCACTGATAAAGAGTTTGTGATTGTGGAATACAAATCAATTAACTCTTCACTGGTTTCTTTTCGAACTTTGGGTAAGTTCAATAATTTTGTGACCTGATTGTCGACTAATTGGCGCTTGTTTTCATATCGGGAGTGGAGAGCGTCCCAAGCCAATTGGAAATTATCGTTAGTTAAAGCGAATCGTTTAACTATATCTCCTGCTTGGCCTCTTGTTTTATACCGGAGATGGTATAACTTTTGAGCTGGAGATAGCAGGGGGTGATTTACATATGCGGCAGTGAACATGTCTCGGAAAGACGGCCACTCCTCGTATCCACCATAAAATGTTTCAGTGTCACAGGGCGGAAGTTGGAGATATATTTCCGGTTGTTCAACTATTTTGGGTCTGGGTTCTGTTTGAGAACTAGGCATTGGTTGATTCAGTGCATTAATTAATTTTAGTTGTTCAGCAATTTTTGCTTTTGTTACTTCATAAGTATCAATGCTAAATTGATACTTTCCTTCCGCCAGCGCAAGTAAATTCGGGGAGGTCTTCTTTGTCTTTTTGGAATAAGACATCGTATGCGTCTTGAACTTGTTTATACCAATCGTCAAGAGAATTACTTTTAATTTTCAGGAGATTTTCTGAAAATTCCTCTATGGGGGAAGAGGTAAATCTGGCACAATATCTTATTAAGCCATCAGTTGTTGCGTTAAATATTTGCGCACCCGGGTAGTGTGGTTTGTATTTTGAGGCTTGAGCCTCCCTTTTGCTTCTAGCTGCTACATGGGGAGAAGCAGCATTAGTCTCGGGTTGTACCATAAGCTGAGTTGGAGATTTTGGGTTTAGATTTTTCGGCAATGTTTGATGTAATTTTAAATTTATTTAAATATTTTTTATCGAAATTTCTTGTTTTTAAACAAGTTAACACTTAGCCTCGTGAAACTAGTGTTACGTTAAATTGGGCGTAGTCGAGAACTACTTGAATATATAATGACCCAGAAGTGTTTATTGCTGGGTTGGGATGCAGTTTATGTGTATGTATGTATATTTGTGTTTATACTTCAAGAGAAGAGCGAAGTAAATCAATTGATCTTTTAATGCATTAAGCGGCTACAGTATATGTGCGATTGTGTGTTCGCTGTTATGCTGAAGCTGCGCTTGAAAAAGCACAAAGCAAAATAGAAAAGCAAGCCAAAGTAATGGGAGGGAGTTTAAGCTGTTCTTTAAATGCAATAAAAACAATATAAGAGTGTAGTGCGTTAGAATATTCAAACTATTTAATGCTGAAAAACATAAGAGAAATTGTCACTGGAGAGTGATATGATTTTTGGATACAAGCTGAATTTATTAGTTGGGAACACTAAATAATTCTCTTGAATATGTAAAAATGTATGTACACATATGTACACATGCTTAATTTGCAAACCCTCAAATTCGAAATTGAGGTCAACAACCTTCAAGATCGCGTTACTAAATTTCTTGCTATTGGATAAAGCAAGTTTATTTTGTAAGTTTGCAAGTTTTTATTTTTGTTGGGCAAACAAAAGTGATTTGCTACATATGTATATTTGGGCTGTATATATTTTGGATTTTGAACTATTTGTGGAAAGGTTCTTTTATACTATTTATTTGCATAAAAAAAATCTTACGCCTCTTTATTAAATTCCACCGGTGAAGTTCCTTTGAATCCTTTGATTTTAGATATGAGCCGATGGGTCTTCTTTGGATAATAACTGGCCACTTTCCTTCTGATTATGTTGTTTTGTTATGATTAATGTTGATTGTATTGTTATTTTTGATTTTGTATTTTACATTAATGTTAATTTTGCTTTTCTTGTTGTTTTTGTTTTAATTTATAAAAAGTGCATCTTTGAAAATGTTGCTGAATTTGTTGTGGTTGCTTTTGTGCAATTTTTTGTATCGAATGTTGGTAAATAATTTTGTTTTTTCTGTTTTTTTTTCTTAAGTCTTGATTGCTTTTATTTAAGTTTATGCTAGTAGCTTATATTTCGTTTGCACACTGCACAAATACTCCTTTTGTAAATAGTTTTAATGTTATGCACTTGGTTTTTTTTGTTGTTGTATGAGTTTGAAAGTGCACATTCAGTTTTGATTAATTTTATTATGTTTATATGCACATTCAATTGATTTTCTCCATAGTATCACTTCACGAAAGTTTGAGTTTTATTTTAGTTTTCTTAGTGTTTTTTTTATTTTTTTGTTTAATGGTGGCTGTACACCATAAGTAGGCTCAATTTCAGCCTCGAAGGACCATGTTCACGCTAGGTACCTTCTTCGAAGTTGTTTGAAATAAAACCACTCGCGTTTTCAATTTAAATCGTACAATGTTTTATTGAATTAGTAATTATTAGGGTTTTATTAAAGTTTTATTTTGTTTGTGTACAATATAACAATGTTTTTTGTGATATAAATGTCTCTATGTATATATATGTACATATGCATGTATTTTTTAAGAAAAAAAAATTAATTTTAAATATTTTAACCCCGTGCGCGTTGTTAGAAATCTCGCTTGTTTGTTTGACAAGCACGGCTTATATAGGCCCAAAACGCGTTAGGGTGCGTACAAAAGATATGGATGTGCTAATGGTTAAGCACACGCTTACACAAACGGCTACGTATAGATTTGTGAAGCTACCATCAAAATTTCAGATAAATCGATGCAAAAGGGTCCGAATAATCTGTCCTGCCAGTTTGAAAAATGTGATTTTGAGAAAAATGCTTTTAAAGTTTTCATTGTACTCAGCGCACACTCTGCAGCAAAATAAAAAGTTCAGCTATTTGAAATGTTTCTTTCACTTTAAAACCAATTGCAGATCTTTTCTAGGACACAAAGGTATCCTGTGAGCAAAAAAAATTGCTTTATCCAAAATCCTAGAGTGACTCTTTAACCATTAAATTCAAGACATGAGAAATAAGCAACAATCATCGATGGCAATAAATAGGCAACACGCCGATTTATAGCCGTAGTGATAAATCGGCAACATTTGCTTCTTGTTCTCTTGTTGCCAATTCGCTGCCGGGGAGATAATAAATCGGTAATATTGGTTTCCGTTAGTACATTATAAACAACAAATTTTTTTACATGGATGATTCGGATGATCGGATTTATACTATTCTCCAAAAGCAACTAATTTATGCCAAAGATAGGATAAAAAAATAGGAAGCGTAATGGCGAGGGAAATATTTGATTTCATTTTAAACTTATAATTATAAATAAGAAAAAAATACATGAGTTATTTAAAAGTATAAAAGACACAGTTATTGCTCTAATATCGATACGATGGCGATATTAGCGGCGGTAAATTTGTTGCCAAGGGTGACCGGTAGCAAAAATTGTCTGGTGGGACAAACATACCTAAGGGACGTTATATTCAATTTATGAAAATTCAAATTTCGAATAACAAAATTAAAGCGTTCATTAAATGAAAATTATAAATATTTTACATTCTTTACTTTTCTGATTTATCTTATAATATTTAAAGTATTCATAGTATTTAAATTAACATTGCCGCAAGTTAAAATTTGATAACAAATTTATGTAATAAATTTTCAGAAAAAAAAACAACAAAAACGGTTAATATATTATTCTTAAAAAAAAAACGAATTCTTTTTTTTAATTTAAAACAAAGCGAAGCATTTGCATATTTCATAACTAATAATAAATAAATTTTATTTTATAATTATTATAAAATAAAATATTAATTTAATGCCAATAAATATTAATAAATAAAATTAGTAACCTAAAAATAAAGGAAAAGTCAAATAATAAACCAAATTTTGAGTGAAACCACCTTGTTTTTTGTATCAGAGGTTTTCGCCATGAATGACCGAATTATAAGTAATAAATGTATTAATTCCTTCTAAGTTCATATTTCGAATCAGATACATATGTATGAGAGAGAGTCTTGCACATTTATCTCTTAAATACTTTTTCAGATTTCGTAAAAATTCTTCTCAGTCATCTCAATACAGAGATACATACATACATACATACATCTATTCAGTCAACTTTCAACATTTTAGTAAATTTTTTAATGTTGTTTGCTGATAAGACGTTGCAAAAAAGAGTTAAATACTTTATGGTTTTTCCTAAGACTTTTTCTATAAGATTTCAAACACGTTCTCTAATTTTTCGACTTGAATTAATCTAATTTTACATAATATATGTATTTTCAGCTTCTGCGTATCTCTACTTTTTAAACTCTTTAAACAAATCATTCGAGGAAAATGGCCAGCGGTATGGCACCCACAACCACTGCTGAGAGGGACTCTAAATTTACCCAAAAACTTATGAGTGGACTTTGGCAGTTCTATAATGAGCAGAAATTGGTGGATGTGACTTTTAAAGTTTACAATCCCACTGCTTTGTAAGTACATATGTATATGTGTGACTATTTTTCAAGAAAATCGGATTTATACAAAAGTTCATTAAT
This sequence comes from Ceratitis rosa, assembly GCA_037013455.1. NCBI lineage: Eukaryota > Metazoa > Arthropoda > Insecta > Diptera > Tephritidae > Ceratitis > Ceratitis rosa. The sequence goes on along the minus strand of JAWMAG010000003.1, from coordinate 19,189,727 downwards.
GATTGAATCATCTCATACGAATTCACATCCGATTGTTCTTATTAGGATTACCGCCCACCGTTTGGTACTATCTACTGCAAGTACTTACTTTGAGAATCTGTTTAGCTGCGATCAAGTTGGAACGCCGATAATCGAAATAGAAGATATTGATAGTGATACCTTTGAGCGTCTGATCACTTTTTGTTACACGGGAAGGACTCTGATAACAAACGAAAATGTCGCTGAAATGCTAAAAGCGGCAAATATTTTTCAACTGGACGATGCTGCCGTAGATTGCGTTGATTATATTTTTCAAAATATAACGGAGGTCACGCTTGAGCGGGTATATTCCCTGGAGCGCGAGACTCAGTTTGAAAGTCTTCGGCAGAAAATCCAGGAGTATGAAATACAACATTTCATGGAAGTAAGTACAGTGAAGTCTCGTTAATATCAATTAATTTTGGCAAATGCTATTTTGCAACCATTATTAATTCACGTTCATGTGAAATACTTTCGAAAAGTCTGATTTACTTTGTACTCATTACATCTTCTTTTTCCCTTAGATAAAAGGCAGTGCTGAATTCTTGAATTTTGACTATGAAAAATTGAAGGGAATCTTGGAGAGCGAAGACTTGAATGTGTCCTGCGAAGAAGATGTATTTGCCGCGATTAAACGTTGGTACGAACATGATACTGTCGGCCGTGAACGTCATTTGCCTCACCTCATTGGTTGCTTGCGTCTCACGCAACTCGATGCGAATTTCATATTGACAAATATTCAACCGTTACCAGGATGTGAGTCGTTGGCTTTTCAGGCCTTACTATGGGTTAGCCAACCTTTAGCTCGCACAAAGATATCATTAAAATTCACTGGGCCGAGAGAATCTTTACGTACAAATCTTGAAGAGACATCCTGTCTGGCGGTGGAAATAAATGCTGGCGTAAGTATTAAAATTATTATGGAAAATAGTTTATTTGGAATGGATTTTTATGTTATCCAATATTTTATTCACGTCCTCACAGCATTCTGATTTCAAAATCTGTTGTTGCGATCTCTTGCTGCAAATGCATATTGCATTATTTACCTCTCTGTTAACTGTTAATTTATATGTATGTTAATATGAATGAAAATTTCATAAAAAATGTGTGTCTTTTGCTCTATCGAAACTCCAACAATTTCCGAAAATGAAAGCTTCTCATAAAATTACTTTGTCGAAAATATAATATTTGTATGTATGCATGTAGTTCGAGGCAAACTTGTGTACATACTTGGCTGGAGTGACTGACCGGTGTCAATAAGTAAATCCTGGGAACTTGCGCTGTGGTATTTCTTTACCGCTAGGACGGGTTTGGGTTTTTCAGGAAGAAATACTAAATTTCTCCCAGAACAATAAACAACCCTAACTTAAGCATCATCTAAATCGAGATATTAAGTTTTCTATTATATTATATTATTGATCTGACTACTTATTTGTAAAATGTCAATATGTATGCCTCGAACTAAGACAAACCCACCACTCAGATCTATGCTTATTCACACTCAAGTCGAACGCATAAGCAAAACTTGAAACCTGCAGCCGCAGCCGCAGAATAATAAAAATGCGAAACGAACATACCTACGCACGATCTATACTTATATCCAGATCATAATAATTTGTTTCAATCTCTCGGTGATCCCCTTCCCATATGGATAGTATTATCTATATTTCGAGCTAATCGAATATAATTCCAAGTCTCTGGTCCATAATCCACTTTCCGAAAACAGAAATGTCAACCGAAAAGAACTATTAACACCATTATTTCGCACAAAAGCCAACTTTTTACCGAATTTCAAGTAAATCGAACATAAATAAAATTTTCTCGAATAGTTCAGTCTTTGGTCCAATTTCCGAAATTCCTTTTTGTTTAAATCTTCCCAGAAACTATAAAACAATTTGACACATTAAGTTTTTATAGTTAAAAAACAGATTATATATATATATATATATATATATATATATATATGTACATATGTCCTGAATTAAAGTGTATGTCTCTTATATTTTTCTTCTAATTTGCAATTTCTTTAAACAGAGTGCTAAATGTCTCTTACGATACAATAAAACTGAAGATAAATGGCTGAAATACGCAGAGTTAGATACACAGGACGTTTCTTGGTTCAGTGTTTTTCTTAATGAAGATAATTTAATCTTCACCGGAGGATATAGAAACAATACTGCAATAAATGAAGTTCGAAGCTGGAATTTGCGTACCAAAACATGGAACCAGCTGCCAGGAATGACTTGCCCCCGGAAATGGCACAGTGTTGCGCTTTTAGATGGCAAAATATACGCGATTGGTGGAGAGAACGAAGGGACTTTCTTATCGTCGGTAGAAGTGTAAGTTTACATGTAGTATATGGAAGGTAAATATATATGAAGATGTGTATATACATACTTAAATACCCGAAATGCGTACTGATCTATGTCGGTTACCAAACATTTTCGTGAGAAAAAAAAACCATTTGCATTTAAAAGAACTTAAAAAATCCTAGATTTCCACAGTAAACGACTACAAACTCTTATGATCTCTCAGTTTAGGAACTTAAAGGCGCACAAGTAAAGGGTGTTTAAATTGTAAGGGCCGATGTTGAATGTGAACCACACCTAAACGCCAAGTTTTTTTCCGAATTTAATTTGACATTTCTCTATTTCAGACTTACTCAATTTGAACCATGGAGAGATACACAATCCAACAACGTGTTAAAGTTATCCAGACTTATTATGAAAATTTTCGAAGAAAATCATCTTCAGTGATGAGGCACATTTTCACCTCAGTGGATTCGTCAATAAACAGAATTGCCGCATTTGGGCGAATGAGAATCCAAGAGTGATTGTCGAAAAACCAATGCACCCACAAAGAGTGACTGTTTGGTGCGGTTTATGGGCTGGCGGCATCATCGGGCCGTATTTTTTCCAAAATGAGGCCGGTCAGGCAGTTACTGTGAATGGTGTTCGCTATCGTGAGATGATAACGAATTTTTAATGGCCACAATTGGAAGATATGGATGTGGACGATATGTGGTTTCAGCAGGACGGTGCCACTTGCCACACAGCTAACGAAACAATGGCTCTTTTGCGCAACAAATTCAATGGCCATGTTATCTCACGTAATGGCGATGTCAATTGGCCCCCAAGTTCATGTGATTTGACACCGTTGGACTTTTTTCTCTGGGGTTATTTGAAAGAAAAGGTGTACGTCGATAAGCCAGCAACAATTCATGAGCTAAAGGATGAGATAATTCGGCACATTAACGGCATAGAAACTCCATTATGCCTCAGCGTCATCGAAAATTTGGACCATCGTATGGAGGTGTGCCGCCGAGGTCGCGGCGCTCATTTGGCCGATATTTTGTTACATACATAATTGAGTAATACCAATATATCATAATAAAATAAAATTTCAATAATTTCCTAAGTAGTTTGTGTTTTATTCAAAATCAACATCGGCCCTTGAAAATTTAACCACCCTTTACATACATGTGTTTGTATTATATGTCTATATTAACTATAATCGATGCTTTTCTATATTTAACTTTGTAAGTAAGGAGTATTATACATACATACATACGTGTCTGAAGAAGTGTTCTTCCAATATACCAACCGAGCGACTCATCCCTAATTTTAAGCCTTCAATTTTAATAAAGCAAAGTCATAAAGTTCATTCGTACAATACAGAATTGACTAAATTTGTGGGACCTCCACAAGCACACAAAAAAAGCTTCTTCGTTTGAGCACTTTTTAAAATTAAATAATTTACTCTCAGTTAATTTGTTGAACTTTACAAAAGTGTCATTCGAAATCAGTTACTTTACTATATGTAGATATGTACGAGTATGTAGTATGTACATGTGTACATATTTTAGTTTGTTCGTTGATCAAATGGGCAGTAACAATTTTTACCAAACTTTACTGGATCGTGTTCGTTGAACCAAAAACTCAGTAAAAGTTTATAACGAGAGAGCGCGATTTTGACGTTTAGTTGGAGAGAAAGGAAAATTTGACCCAGTAAAAACTAGCAAATATGAAAAACAGCTGATTTGTGATCAAATGATTGAATTTTTATCAACAAAACAAAATTGTTTTAAAATTAAATTAAATTCTAATTCTTTAATATGAATGATATGCCAACAAAATAGTGATTAAATGTAATGTTGTTTAATTTAACTGAACAATGTCAATGATTCCAACAATAGTAAAGGCACTCGTTAAACGAAAATGTCAAGGCAGTGGAGTGGAATCATCGCCCGCACACCACCCAGTTCCGTTTAGAAATTAGTTTTTCATAATTCTTCGTCTTTTTAGAGAACTATTAGAAAAAAACCTATTAGTATATTTATCGTTTGTCGGCTATAAAGCATGTAGAATTTCATCATTGTTGAAATGCAGTAAATTTTGAATACAATTCATAAATTAAATATGCTATATAATTACCAATCTTATTAAAACACTTAGGAAAATACTTCAAAACAGGAAAAGAAACTATACAAGAGAGAAACTATACAAACGAACAGCTTCAAATTTAATTTTTACTAGATCCGGTTCGTTGAGAACTCAGTAAATTTCTTTTTTTTGAAAGAATAAGACATCTTGCTCTGCCAATTTCGTTACTAGCTAGTTTTTACTGAGATTTCTCAACGAACACAGCTTTTGTAAAACCCTTAGATCCCTATTAAAGGGTAAAGGCTAGTGAAGGATAAAAGTCTCTCTATTTTTGTGTTTGTAATTTGGCAGATTTTATGAAATTTTTGGGCTTTGAACAAAAACATAGTTGATTCCAGAGATGCTCAACTACCGCACAAACTCAGCGTTAACGGTAATTTGAAATTAAAACGGCTGCTTGCTAAGATTCTAAACGCGAATTCCAATTTTAACATTTAACATTATCTGTTAACGATTTAACATTAACGACGATTAACAGCTTTTCGTTTCGGGTAAAAACGAGGTAAATTTTATTCTGATATCTGCTTTAATGGAGGTAACATTTGCCGATATTGCAACCGAATCGATGGACATTTTTTGGTTAATTTGAAATTTGTCCTTACGATGCAGCCTTTGTTGATTCCTATACAATATACAATGACAGTAATAATATTTAAATATAAAATAACTTTAATTTGTAATCCCAAAATCACATTTAAAGTAATTATTTTCGAAAGTTTTCATGGGAGAACTCAATGTTACATACCAATTTTTGTTGCGGTCCTCGTTATACAGATTATACAGATAAGAGATTTTCCGAACGAGTGGACTCATGCGCCACCTATCGGTGTGAAATACACTCCACACTCTATTAGCTCACTGTCATACCTACCAAATATCCCAAAAACGTTGGTAAATGTGTTTCGAGGAGCTTGGCCATAAACAACGGGATTTTTATACTAAATATAGATACATATGTACATATGTATGAATGTATAATTAGCGTTTTCCAAAACCTTAAAATATGTTTGTGTGTTGTTGTTATCCAGTCCTTAAGTTTTATTATATTTAATTCCTTTTAGGTTCTCCTCCACTGGTGGATGGCGGGCGGTACGCAATATGAATACACCACGAAGGGAGGCAGCTGCAGTGACCTTAAATGGAAAGATTTTCGTTATGGGAGGTTGGAATGGACAAGATTTAAACTCTGTTGAACGCTACGATCCAACCACAGATACCTGGACTTATTGTGCGAATATGAAGAATTCTCATTCCTCCCCTGGTGTAAGTGAACTCTAAATTTATATATAAAAGAACTATTTAGGCCTTTGAAATCAATTTTGTATTTATGAATATGTGCACGGTGTGCTTGTCCGAGACCAAAGCTCTTACATTGTGCATGTGATGGATGGTGGATGGGTCTATCGGCAGTTCATTAAGTGAAGACCCTGCGAGTACTCCGGTTTCCAGAACCTTGTAAAATTCCTCACCTGTTAAATAAACAACTAAAATTTTGGTTTGCAACTAATTCAAGTCAAATCGTACAAAATTATCAAAGACGTTTTGGCAAACACGTGCAAAATGAGATATTTATTTTAGATTTTGCTAGAAAAAACATTTAATTGCAAAAAAACAAGATCTTTTTCCAAATTTCAAAGAAAACAATACCGTTATTTAATGAAAAATACAAATGAAATTTTCCTTGAATTTAAACTGAGCGACGACATTGAGTTTATAGAAGTCAGAGTTGCTTCAAAAGCATTCATTGCACGATTATATGTACATATGTATGTATGTATATGTGTATAATTGTGTATTGCATTTGATTACATTTCAGGCAGCCGTGCACAAAGGATTCATATATGTTGTAGGACTGAATGGGGCTGGGCGGTACGATCCACAAAGAGATGAATGGACGAAGGTTTGTTGACTAATTTTTAGGAATTTCTCACAAGTTTAACATTAATATTTATGCAAAATTATACACAGATCTGTTCTTTGCCTACCGAATATTATCACCATGCTTGTATTTCCTTAAACAATCAATTATGGGTTATCGGCGGATACTCTTTTGGATCAGAAGCAGACTTTTCCTATGTTTATGATGAGGAAAGCGATCGGTGGGTGGAAAAGGCTCGTCTACCTAAAGATGGTTCATACTCTTGTTTTACAGTGTCTGAAGCTTTCTTATAATTTGATTAAATTAAATAATAAAATATGAAAACTGTTAAAATATTTTTATACATAAATAAAAGTGAAAATAATAAAAGTTCAAACCACGGTAATTTATTTTTTCTATACAAGTTTTCGATACACCCGAAATGTGAACTAATAAAATCTAACACAGCACAGTCCAATTTAGAGCTCGACGGCATGGCTCTCCACTGAAACTGAGATGTGCGAGTTCACATTGTCTATTCCACGTGTCAGGTAAGAAAATATTGCAAAGTGATATGCAACTGATGGGAACCTTCTTTTGGCTGCTGCCACATTGAGTTATATTCTTAACTTCGCACCCCACGTGAGAGGAATGATGCCTCCGCTGTTCTAGAATGGGGGAATCTACCAGCGCAAATATCATCAATGAGCGCCAACATCAAGAAGAGTCTTATACACATGACTCCGGTGATATGAACCTATTTCCCGAAGGTAAAATCTATACTTGATATTCCATAAACTACATAGGTGGCACCAGAATTGTAATCCAGCGATCGCCTTAGATATTTACTGCCAACACTGGATTGATAACTTTGCGGAATTGTCTCTCACACGCGCCAAGCTATTTATCTATAATTGTTTGAATTGATGTGGCGGCCGACATTGTTTCACACCTCTGTGGATCACCGAACGTTTATTACCTTAAAAAACTCACGCAGCACGGATAGGGGAAGTAGGTATACCCAAATTTCTCTAGAGAAGCGGGAACGTGTCTCATTTGCGTACGGATTGAGGAAGATGGGCTGACGGAATGAAAACTAGTTATCAAGGGAGACGTTTTCGCAATATCGCTATTATCGACTAGGAGCCATTCTCATCGAACTGATTGGATCCAGAAATTCTTAAAAGACGCACTCAACCATACAAAAGAGAGTTGTACCTACATCACTATAATTTGGCTTTAAGTGTCTATGCCAACAGTGCCAGAATTGCAAGGGAAGACCCTGAACAGTTTGTCACCAAGTAAGGTTTTAGAGAAGAAGACTGTGTAACGTGAAAGTAGACTGTCATGAGAAAACAATATGAGCAGTAGGGTAAACAAATCTAGTTGGTTGGTTGGTTGGTTGAAGTGGTTGCTGGGCATCAGCACACCTAGGCCCAAAGCAGGCCCATTGTGATACTACTGAGGATCCTGATGACCCCTACTCGCTTATCAAGCCAAAGAGTGGAGTTGGCAACACTGAGCAGCGCCGCATCTTGGTCCCCGTTATCTCGCTCAGGTCTCTAAATGTGGTTGCCCCCAGAGACTTCAACCTACACTTACAAAGTAAGGGGCATTCGCATAGAAAGTGCCTTAAGGTTTCAGGTTCTTCTTCTTTTCCGCAGCTTCTGCAGGAATCATTGGATAGTACGCCAAGTGTCTCTGCGTGCCTGCCCTGTAAGAAGACCTATTACTGTATATATCTCCTTTCTTTTCAGCTCGATGAGGTCACGTGACCTTCTTCCGTTCCATTCAGGCCACAATGTCTTAGCCACATTACATGTAATTAAACTTTTCCATCTTAAGTTAGCATCTCTACCGACTAACTCTCTTATATTCAAATCTAGTTAGAGACGGACGAAATATCTCACACCAGCTATCAGAAGATAGAATATTTCGACAAAAGACCAAACTCTGCAAGTCGTAAAACGGATGTGTGGCAGACGACATTGGTTGAGAAGTCTCCTGCTACTTTTCAAGTGAACAGTTTTTATAATATTCATTGATAATTGCAAAAGAGACCGACCAAACTTCTGCTTTGATTTGTGGTGTGTGGAATGATGTTTTCCTACAAATGAACCTGGAACCGGTTGATGGATTAACAAGAAAGGCTTTTGTTTTCAAATCAGAAATATTATCGGAGTGGTTATATTCTCTGCCGAGCGCCAACAGCTTCGAGCGTCTAATGCTTCGGCTATTGGTTGGTACCAGGGTACAACAAGCCATGCACTGGCGGTTCGTAACATATATCGGATATTACGTGTGTATGCATTTCATGCCCCTTTCTTCGAACTTAGTTGCGTTTGTCTGACCCCAAACTACGTGGGTTGTCACAATCTATGAGTGAGCTCTGTCATTCTTGCCGACTTTCGATGGAAATTTTTAATCAACGAGTTGCACACGTGGACGCACGTCTGTGTCTATTGGACTCTAGTATTTCGGTTTTCAGTGCAAAAGTAATTAAATAAAATGTTGTAATTGCCTAAGTACTTTGGTTACTTACCGTACTGAACATGTTCGCTTTTGTTGAAATTAATGAAAAAACCTTTAAATTCATTTGCAATGAATGAATGATGAATTTTATTTGTTCTTCCTTTTTACAATTACAAATTTTACAACTTCATATACATATATGTGTACATTTACCTGCCATATACTTCGTTCTCTCCACGAATCGCGTACATTTTGCCATCTAAAAGTGCAACACTGTGACCTCTCCGAGGGCCGGTTATTGCTGGCAGCTGGTTCCAACGTTCAACCTCATTTAAGAATACATTCTCCGTTTCTTCGTCCTCCAGAGAAGATTGAACGATCCTCTTTCAGTATGATTCTGAAAATGGAGACACACTGAGGATCTAAATCTTCGTATTTTAGCCATTTATCTTCACTTTTCTTGCATCGTAAGAGATTTTTCAAATGGTTCTTTTAAAGGAATTCCAAATGTACATATGTACCTATGTATAGGGAATTTACATTCATAACGAACTGACCTACTCGGGAACAACGTTTGCGAATCGTGCAAATTTATTACTAAAAGATTCGATGAAGCTCTTGGTTTTGGTTGAATTGCCGCATTCGGAGTGATGATAATCCTTAAGCCATTATTGAGCCGCCCTTTACATTCGCAAACAGTCACCGTTTGGTGTGCTCTATGGGCATGGGAAATCATTGGTCCATATTTCTTCTAGATTAAAGCTATTACAGTCAATAGAGAACGCTTTGGAGCTATGATAAATGTCTTTGTCGTGCCTGAATTGATGATTGAGGATGTTGATGTGGACGACATCTTGTCCGTCGTCTACATGCCATACAGAATTTAACTTTTGGTGGGTGCATTAGCTTACGTGCTCTCTCCAAGATGGAGCGATTTAACACCGCTGGACCATTTTTTGTAGGGTAATGTGAAATCGCTTGTCAACGCAAAAAAGCCTGAGATGAGTGACGCCTTGGAAGAGAATATTCGGCGCGTTATTATAGACATCCGGCCCCAATTGCTCCAAACAGTGGTCGAAAATTGGTCTCTCGGCTAGAATTTATTCGGTCACTTGCCCGAAATCATTTTAATGGCAAACCGTTATCTTTTTAATGAAGCTAAATTCCACATATCTCAAATAAAAATAAAAAAACACCCTTTATAAATGAAAGTTTGCCTCAAACTGGCGGGGTGATGAACTTCTTTGGGGAAACTTTAATATACGGAAATACACTCAGACCTTCCGAGACAGAGAGCATACTTTTGTTAAAGGCTTGGAGAGAGTAAAAGACATTCATTTTGTTAAAAGATTTTCATTTGTTAAGCTCAACATTATTGTTACTATAATTGGCGCTTTGTAACCGCTGAAGCGATTTTCTGCCGAGCTCCTCCACCAATTTGTGGTTTTTGCGGTTTGATGTTTTTTTCCACAAATGGAGGGACCTACTGTTTATTCTAAGCCATCTTCGAACGGCCGATGGATTTTTATGTGGAGCTTTTATTAACTAAAAATTAATTTGGGTTGTTTGTCGAACCGGGACTGGAATCCTGATATTCCGAATGGCAGTACGCAATGCTAACCACTCGGCTATTGTGGCCGCCAACTCAACTCACATATATGTATGTATGTATACATATAAATTAACTGTTATCAGTGGGATAAGTGATGTCTTTTGCAATATGCGGCAGATATTAGCTGTGTGCGGTGAGAAATGTCAGGGAGAATTACCCAGTAACGAAAATGAGAGAGAGAGTCTCCCAAAGAAACATATTTACGGAGTTTTCACAGGAACAGGATTCAGTAAAAATGAGCTAGCAAATTAATTAAGAGCCATTTGTTTTGGCGGTTACATTGCAATCCGTTTCATTTAGACATTTTTTTGGGCTTTTAAGTATTTTCCCAAGAATTTTAATAAAATTGGCAATTATATGGAATTCTTAGTTCAATATTTGCATTGAAAAGTTATTGTTAAGCTTCAAAGAGCCATCAAACCATAAAGATACCAATATGACTTTTCGGATAGTCCTCTGAGAGCAGGAAGATTTATAGAAAACTTGCTTTACAATCGTTTGTAATTTGTCGCTCAGTTGAGTTGGGATGTCTTTTTCCGTGTAAGCCTTATAAGCAATATTAACTGTACATTATTATAGAATTTCCTCGATTCTCTTTGCTATTGGAATAAAATCCAAGCATATTTGGAAAGAACTTTGTTTCTTTAATTTTCCTTTTAAAAGGGGTTCAGTTGGTGTACACACCTTTCTAGTGATTAGGGAAATCAGCTTACAATGTTCAAAATACAAGGATATATTCTAATTCTATGCTTTAGGTAGTGGTAGTGGTAGTAGCAATTATACGAAAATAACAACACAATAAACATACATTATATACATTACATTATAGAGGTTGTCCGGTTTACAAAGATTTAAAATCTAAACTTGATCAGGGTATACAAACCAAACGGTACCAACTCTCATATACTACTTCCATTCCGAGCCTTTCCAGCCTACCCAGCACAAATATTGGTCAAATGACCTATGCCAACGTAGTAAAAGCCAATGAACATGCCTCACCAGTCACTCCATTTAGTACTGGAGTTGAGACCATGATTCTTAATCTAACCCATTGCATGACACAATTTATGTCAACCCTGCAAAATATGGTTCAAGACCTAATAAACGCGCAAAACCAAATGCTCCAAACCCTGTTGACTAAAAAATGAGTAAACTCAGGACTTGCTTATGGAATGCTAATGGTGTAAACCAGCATAAATTAGCACTCAAATTTTTTTTTACAGATCCACGAAATTGATGTTATGCTTATATCTGAATCACATCTCACCCAGAAGTATAATTTTTACATCCCTGGGTTTAAGCTCTACAACACTAATCAAACCCAAATGGCAAAGCACATGGTGGCTTAGCTACACTCATAAGGAACCGTTTAAAGCACAACTTTCTTAATTCCTTTTCAACAAATTGGTTGCAGTCAACTTTGATCCCCCTTAAAAATAGGGGGGTTGACCTTACTTTTGCTGGGATTTACTGTTCGCCAAAAGATTTTAGCGACTTTTTTATAACTCTAGGAGATAGGTTCCTAGCTGGAGGTGATTACAATGCGAAGCATACTCATTGGGAATCGAGGCTAATTAATCCGAAAGGTCAGAAATATATATAGCAGCCTTCGTAGTTCATCTTTCATCTATTTTCCATGTCAGCAACTGGTATTTTTAACATGTCGATGTCTTAGGAACTGATAATTGTCAGTCTATGCATCAGCTTCATACTAGTTTAATACCAGTTCATATATACCAGCAAAACGCTGATTTGTACATACCAGTTGCGAATTAGTTCGGCTCGGAACAATCGAGTTTACCAACAAAATTCTACTACTTACCTATTTTAAGCCAAAAATCAATGAGAAAGATTATAATTCTATATTGTATATGTATGTATACGAGGGGATTAAGAAAACTTCGGTAAGCTAACCAAAACAAAAAAGGAAAAAAATTGGTTTGTATTTATTCGTAATCTTTGTCCTTTTTTATCTTCTCCACATAATCTCCATTGATTTCAATGCATTTCTTAGGCCTATAGATCCAGTCCTGAAAACAGTCTTCAAAATCTTGATTTTCTAAGCTTATCAACATTTCTTTTTAATTTTTTTTAACTTTCGGAAATAACCAGAAATCAAAAGGTGCTACATCCGGAGAATAAGGTGCTGGATGTATTTCTTCGATTCCAGAGATCACAATAAAATTACTCGTTATTTCAGCGGTGTGGAATGGCGCGTTGTCATGATGTAAAAAGTAGTGCCGTAAATCCTCTTTCTTCCTGTTTTCCAACAAATTTTTGAAAACTTTTGGTCAGCACTCTTCAATGTAAAATTTTGCAGTTACCGTCCGAGCTTTTTCCAGTGGAATGGGAGCTATGATTTAAGATCGGGTGAAGTAAACTGACATCATTAGTTTTGTTGCTTTTGTTGCTGATATTTTATTGTTTAGATTTTACGGGTGAGTTTGCTCGTGTTGGGTACTTATAGAACCGATATTTGTCCCCAGTAGACTGACCACTGTCGAATTTGTTTAGCAAAAATTGAGCAAAATGCACTCGAGCCTCTTTTTGGGTCTCATTTAAAATTCGAGCAGATTTCTTCGTGTACCGCAGATGATTACTTAATATTCGACAATACAGTAATGGCATTTAAGCCCAATTATTATTATTAGCTATCAGTTCTTTTGCCAATCGTGGGGTTTCGTCAATTTTGGGCTTATCCAGAGCTACAGTGACGTCATCAGCGGAAGATTTTGGTCGACCTTCTCTTGGCTCGTCTTCTACGGAAAAATGTCCGGTCTGGAATCTTCGGAACCACTTATAAATAGTCTTAAAGACGATGCAATCGTTCCGAAGAAAATCACATGGCAAATTTCTGTTTGCGTTGGTGGCGGAATTTCGTCTGACCTATCCTCAACTATCTTGCGTGTGCTCGTGTCCATTTTAGCCGATCGTTGTAAAATTTGAAAGGAAGACTAATCAAGTAATTGCAAAGGATTTGGTATTTTTAGATTTAACAAAAACAAATTGAAAGTCACCAATTGACCGAACTTTTGTTAATCCCCTCGTATACAATATATATTTAAAATAAAATTTTTTTGTTTTCCGTTTTCGTTTAAGATGGTTTTGAAAAAATTCCTTTCACTGATTTATTTGAAAAAAAGCAGGAAGTGAATCAGATATCGATCTATGTATTTGAAGCTTAATTGCGATTGCTCAACATTTTCTACAATTCAAAATATAAAATACCACAACAATATGTCGTTGGTTGTTGTTGTTGTAGCGGCAAGTCTAATAATGTGTGGTTGGAGCTTCTACTTACTTATGAGTAGTTTCGTGTTTTTTTTTGCAAAACGACAAACTGGTATGAATTCATCCTCAAAATACTAGTCCACATACTAAAACTTTTGCAAACTAGTCCAGATTTTACCGAAAAATTCTAGTTTAATTCCAGCCTATGGCAAACTAGTGTATTCATATCCTTTAAAAACTAGTACATTTCTGGTTTACAACAAACTAGTATGATTTCGTCTTCAAAATATTAGTATTTAACTAGAATTTATGCAAACTAGCCAAACTTTTCCCTGCAGGGCAGGGCTTGGGCATTATTACGATGGTGTATTCAAGTGCATGAATGTATGAGTTTTCACTTTGTCGAGAGTTGAATATTAATTTCAGATTGTTTTCAGAGATCTATAAGTAAATAAAATTGTTTAATAAAGCTCCCATTCATCTCTAATAAATATTATTCATGAATAAATATACGCCTTTTGTTGATAAAAGCTTTTGCGAAATACCGACGGAAACATTGAATAATTGCTAACAGATAAAACAGAAAATTGAAAAAGGTTTTATATACGAGTATAATAAAAAAAATCTATATATAACTAAATCCGTTTTGATAATTTATTAATATTTGAAAAATAATATTCTCGTTTATTTGATAACAATACCACAAAGATTTGTTATCTAACGTTAACCCAACAATACAACAATGTTATTTCTGAGCATAACTACTGGTGGTCTGTGGTGAATTCCTTATCGTCGTTCCGTATCATTTGGCGGTTTACACGATAGTCCGCAATTTGAAAGTTCTTTGTCTCTGGTTTTATGCATTGGCTACGAACCACTCAAGTTGAATTCATGTTTTCATTGTGAATTCAATCATCCGATAGTAAAGAAGTGTTGTGACAAGTGAAGTGATTAACATTCTCTAAATTGTATTTAGCAAAATTGAAGATCCACATAATCAAATACATAACAAGCTTAATAAATTCAGCTGGTGCTATTGTGTAAGTTTTGCATGCTTGATTGTGTTGGTCAACACCAACAGTTTAAACTTTTTCGCAAATTTCGTCATCGATGCGAGGAAGAGGCTTGTTGATAAAGGGTATAAGATTGTGTGCGTTTTGTGTACACATACATATATTCAAGCACTTTAATATGTATGTCTACGCAAAACGCTTTACACTTTGGCGTGAGTTCAACTTCAATTTCAGATTTCTGACAAAATTTGTTAGCGAAACTGCTTGTTGAAGAGGTTAGTGAGGGAAACGAGATCGCACAATACTTTGTGTGTATTTGTTTTATGTATACACATATGAAACTTTGAGTGTACATACATACGTGTATGTATGTGTTTTCGACACATGCTCCATTTCTGTTCTTGATTTTTAGCAAAATTTGACTTCTTGAGTGTGTGAGTATTTTTGTTGAATATATTAGGTCTACCAGAAAGTTCTGTCAGAATCTATGACACTGATCACTGATAAAATTAATTTACGCCACTGTATTTAATACGAAGAAATTTATTGAAAGTGTTTTGTAAAGGTACAGTTTCTGGCAAGACATCATTAATAATAATAACAATTATATTATTCAATGAAATTAATTAGTAGAACTTTCCCGTAGGCCTAATAAAAGTGCTCAGATAAGTAAGCGAGCTGCGCATATGTAGTTGTTGCTATGATTTATGGAATTTGATAATTTTTGTCGAAGTGAAAAGTGGCGTTTCACATTTTCCCTCAAATTTGGTTTGGTGCTTATTGGTTTTTAATCATTTGTGCATAAATTTCATTAAATATTTCTTTATAAAATATCAAATCACACAATTTATATGTACTCACTTTTTTTAATTTATACTAATATTTTTATAAAGATAAAATTTATCATGCTATAATATTTTAGACATAATAAAAATATCGTATTTTTTGTTTGAGGGGTAAAGTCACTCTAGAGGTTGAAAAAAAAGAAAAGAGAATAAAATTTCTATTTAACCATTTCATCGAACACATATTGAAGTATGAAAAAATATTCTTTAATGATTATTTTCTTACAAAATGGCTGTGATAAAATTCATTATTTCATCCATGTTTTTTTGAAAGGCGTCCACGGGAGGACCGATTTCTTCTAAAGTATGAGACCTAGAACAGAAAAGCAACAAGTTTTATGATCTACAAACTGTGATCTTTGTAACTAAGTACGGATTTATTTTTAACTAATTTTTATGAAAGCGGCACACTTTTTTTTTTTGAAATTGATTCTTGACTAAAAAATACGCACTAAATTATTAAAAAACGAAGTTTACATTTAATTGAAAACGGCTACATATATATTTGTGAAGCTACCATCAAAATTTCAGATAAATCGATGCAATAGGGTCCGAATAATCTGTCCTGCCAGTTTGAAAAATGTGATTTTGAGAAAAATGCTTTTAAAGTTTTCATTGTACTCAGCGCACACTCTGCAGCAAAATAAAAAGTTCAGCTATTTGAAATATTTCTTTCACTTTAAAACCAATTGCAGATCTTTTCTAGGACACAAAGGTACCCTGTGAGCAAAAGAAAACAAAAGTTGCGTTTTCCAAAATCCTAGAGTGGCTCTTTAACCCTTAAATTCAAAACATGAGATATAAGCAACAATCATCGATAGCAACGAATAGGCAACACGCCGATTTATAGACGTAGTGATAAATCGGCAACATTGCGTAATGGCGAGGGAAATATTTGATTTCATTTTAAAATTATAATTATAAATAAGAAAAAAATACATGAGTTATTTAAAAGTATAAAAGACACAGTTATTGCTCTAATATCGATACGATGGCGATATTAGCGGCGGTAAATTTGTTGCCAAGGGTGACCGGTAGCAAAAATTGTCTGGTGGGATAAACATACCTAAAGGACGTTATATTCAATTTATGAAAATTCAAATTTCGAATAAAAAAAAAACAAAATAAAATCAAAAATTCAAAACCGACGTCCTTTACTTTTCTGATTTATCTTATAATATTTAAAGTATTCATAGTATTTAAATTAACATTGCCGCAAGTTGAATTTTGATAACAAATTTATGTAATAAATTTTCAAAAAAAAAAAAAAATCAACAAAAACGGTTAATATAACAATCTTGTGGCACCAACAAGCGTTGCTTCCAATTCTAACAATTATTTAAAAAAAAGGGAATTTTTTTTTTAAATCAAAACAAAGCGAAGCATTTGCATATTTCATAAGTGATAATAAATAAATTTTATAATAAATTTTATTTTTTTATTATAAAATAAAATATTTATTTAATTTGGGAAAGTTGGAGATTTATTTCTCAATAAATGAAATTAGTAACTTGAAAATAAAGGAAAAGTCAAATAATAAACCGAATTTTGAGTGAAACCACCTTGTTTTTTGTATCAGAGGTTTTCGCCATGAATTACCGAATTATAAGTAATAAATGTATTAATTCCTTCTAGGTTCATATTTCGAATCAGATACATATGTAGGAGAGAGAGTCTTGCACACTTATCTCTTAAATATTATTTCAGATTTCGTAAAAATTCTTGTCAGTCATCTTAATACATAGATATATACATACATACATCTATTCAGTCAACTTTCAACATTTTAGTAAATATTTTAATGTTGTTTGCTGATAAGAAGTTGCAAAAAAGAGTTAAATACTTTATGGTTTTTCCTAAGGCTTTTTCTATAAGATTTCAAACACGTTCTCTAATGTTTCGACTTGAATTAATCTAATTTTACATAATATATGTATTTTCAGCTTCTGCGTATCTCTACTTTTTAATCTCTTTAAACAATTCATCCGAGGAAAATGGCAAACAGTACGACACCCATAACCCCTGCTGAGAGGGACTCTAAATTTACACAAAAACTTTTAAGTGGACTTCGGCACTTCTATAACGAGCAGAAATTGGTGGATGTGACTTTTAAAGTTTACAATCCCACTGCTTTGTAAGTACATATGTATATGTGTGACTATTTTTCAAGAAAATCGGATTTATACAAAAGTTCATTAATGATTGAATCATCTCATACGAATTCACATCCGATTGTTCTTATTAGGATTACCGCCCACCGTTTGGTACTATCTACTGCAAGTACTTACTTTGAGAATCTGTTTAGCTGCGATCAAGTTGGAACACCGATAATCGAAATAGAAGATATTGATAGTGATACCTTTGAGCGTCTGATCACTTTTTGTTACACGGGAAGGACTCTGATAACAAACGAAAATGTCGCTGAAATGCTAAAAGCGGCAAATATCTTTCAACTGGATGATGCTGCTGGGGACTGTGTTGATTACATTTTTCAAAATATAACGAAGGTCACACTTGAGCGGGTATATTCCCTGGAGCGCGAGACTCAGTGCGAACGTCTTCGGCAGAAAATCCAGGAGTATGAAATACAACATTTCATGGAAGTAAGTACAGTGAAGTCTCGCTAATATCAAATAATTTTGGAAAATACTATTTTGCTCAAATCATTAATTCATGTTGATTTGAAATACTTTCGAAAAGTCTGAAGAGCTTTTTCAAGAAGGAGCAAAGTTCTTTCACCCAAAGTCACAGTCCATTTGTCCAATGGCTGGTTTTCATTGCGGGTAGCCACAATAATGCAATAAAGTAGATATCTCGTATATTAGAGCTCCATGTATCATTATATTACTGTTAATCGAGTTCAACGTTCTATATACATGCAATATGTATACTTAAGTTTAATAAATGTTCATACACCTACATATGTGTGTATATAAAAATGTTAACTATTACATTTACTTTGTACTCATTACATCTTCTTTTTCCCTTAGATAAAAGGTAGTGCTGAATTCTTGAATTTTGACTATGAAAAATTGAAGGGAATCTTGGAGAGCGAAGACTTGAATGTGTCCTGCGAAGAAGATGTATTTGCCGCGATTAAACGTTGGTACGAACATGATACTGTCGGTCGTGAACGTCATTTGCTTGACCTCATTCGTTGCTTGCGTCTCACGCAACTCGATGCGAATTTCATATTGACAAATATTCAACCATTACCAGGATGTGAGTCGTTGGCTTTTCAGGCCTTACTATGGGTCAGAGAACCTTTGGCTCGCACAAAGATATCATTAAAATTCACTGGGCCGCGAGAATCTTTACGTACGAATCTCGAAGAGACATCCTGTTTGGCGGTGGATATAAGTTATAAGGTAAGTATTAATTTTATTATGGAAAATAGTTTATTTGGAATGGATTTTTATGTTATCCAATATTTTATTCACGACCTCACAGCATTCTGATTTCAAAATCTGTTGTTGCTTTCTCTTGCTGCAAATGCATATTGCATTACTTACCCCTCTGTTAAATGTTAATTTATATGTATGTTGATATGAATGAAAATCTCATAAAAAATGTGTGTCTTTTGCTCTATCGAAACTCCAACAATTTTCGAAAATGAAAGCTTCTCATAAAATTACTCCGTCGAAAATATTATATATGTATGCATGTAATTCGAGGCAAACTTGTGTACAATCTTGGCTGGAGTGGCGGACCGGTGTCAATAAGTAAATCCTGGGAACTTGCGCTGTGGTATTTCTTTACCGCTAGGACGGGTTGGGTTTTTCAGGAAGAAATACTAAATTTCTATAAGAACGATAAACAACCCTAACTTAAGCATCATCTAAATCGAGATATTAAGTTTTCTATTATATTATTGATCTGAGTACTTATTTATAAAATGTCAATATGTATTCAGATCTATGCTTATTCACACTCAAGTTGAACGTATACGCAAAACTTGAAACCTGCAGCCGCAGCCGCAGAATAATAAAAATGCGAAACGAACATACCTACGCACGATCTATGCTTATATCCAGATCATAATAATTTGTGTCAATCTGTCGGTGATCCCCTTCCCATATGGATAGTATTATCTATATTTCGAGCTAATCGAATATAATTCCAAGTCTCTGGTCCGTAATCCACTTTCCGAAAACAGAAATGTCAAGCGAAAAGAACTATTAACACCATTATTTCGCAAAAAGCCAACTTTTTACCGAATTTCAAGTAAATCGAACATAAATAAAATTTTCTCGAATATTTCAGTCCTTGGTCAAATTTCCGAAATTCTTTTTGTTTAAATCTTCCCAGAAACTATAAAACAATTTGACACATTAAATTTTTTATTTAAAAAACAGATTATATATATATATAGATATATGTATACATGTCCTGAATTAAAGTCTCTCATATTTTTCTTCTCATTTGCAATTTCTTTAAACAGAGTGGTGCTACCAAATGTGTCTTACGATACAATAAAACTGAAGATAAATGGCTGAAATACGCAGAGTTAAATACACAGGACGTTTCTTGGTTCGGTGTTATTCTTAATGATGATAATTTAATCTTCATCGGGGGAATGAAAAACGGGACTGCAATAAATGAAGTTCGAAGCTGGAATTTGCGTACCAAAACATGGAACCAGCTGCCAGGAATGACTTGTCCCCGGAAATATCACAGTGTTGCGCTTTTAGATGGCAAAATATACGCGATTGGTGGATATAACGAAGAAGAGACTGCCTTATCGTCGGTAGAAGTGTAAGTTTACATGTAGTATATGGAAGGTAAATATATATGAAAATGTGTATATACATACATAAATACCCGAAATGTGTACTGATCTATGTCGGTTATCAAACATTTTCATGAAAAACAAAAAACCATTTGCATTTAAAAGAACTTAAAAAATCCTAGATTTCCACAGTAAACGACTACAAACTCTTGTGATCTCTCAGTTTAGGAACTTAAAGGCGCACAAGTAACACCCATGTATATACATACATGTGTTTGTATTATATATCTATATTAACTATAATCTATCTTTTTCTATATTTAACTTTGTAAGTAATGAGTACTATACATACATACGTATCCGTAGAAGTATTCTTCCAATAGACCAACCGAGCGACGTCATCCCGTGAATCGTCAGTTGACTCATCCCTAATTTTAAGCCTTCGATTTTAATAAAGTAAAGTCATAAAGTTCATTCGTACAATACAGAATTGACTAAATTTGTGGGGCCTCCACAAGCACACAAAAAAACCTTCTTCGTTTGAGCACTTTTTAAAATTAAATAATTTACTCTCAGTTAATTTGTTGAACTTTAAAAAAGTGTCATTCGAAATCAGTTACTTTACTATATGTAGATATGTGCGAGTATGTGGTATGCACATGTATACATATTTTAGTTTTGTTCGTTGATCAGATGGGCAGTAACAATTTTTACCAAACTTTACAGGATCGTGTTCGTTGAGCCAAAAAGTCAGTAAAAGTTTGTAACGAGAGAGCGCAATTTTGACGTTTTGTTGGAGAGAAAGGAAAATTTGACACAGTAAAAACTAGCAAATATGAAAAACAGCTGATTTGTGATCAAATGATTGAATTTTTATCAACAAAACAAAATTGATTTAAAATTAAATTAAATTTTAATTCTTTAATATGAATGATATGATAACAAAGTAGTGGCTAAATGTAATGTTGTTTAATTTAACTGAACAATGTCAATGATTCCAATAATAGTAAAGGCACTCGTTAAACGAAAATGTGGAGGCAGTGGAGTGGAATCATCGCCCGCACACCACCCAGCTTCCGTTTAGAAATTAGAGGTTAGGAAGGCATGGAATTAGGATATATTATTATTTTTTGTGCAGCGCAAGTTGATTTACGATTTCCATAATTTACCAAATGAGCCGCAAAACATTGCAAAGCAAGGTTGTTGCAACGGTCACAGTGACGATAATGGATTCCTAAGCTTCTGGAAGCGACGACGATGCACAAAATGAAATATTAGTAGCATTTAAAAGGAAAAATAAAGCTCTTGCTTGGGTTTTATTTAAACATTATCTATAATAAACGCTATAAAATGTTGAGTTACTATGACCGGCTTACACGCAAAAGGAAATTCAAGCTCATTAGTCAACCTTACTAAAAATCTAAACGACAAATTGTTGCAAAACAAGTTTTTCATAAATCTTCGTCTTTTTAGAGAACTATTAGAAAAAACATATTAGTATATTTATCGTTTGATACAATTAATAAATTAAAAATGTCACATAATTACCAATCTTATTAAACACTAAGGAAAATACTTCAAAACAGGAAAAGAATAACTATACAAACGAACAGCTTCAAATTTAATTTTTACTGAATCCTGTTCGTTGAGAGCTTAGAAAATTTCTTTCTTTGGGAGAGTAAGACATCTTGCTCTGTCAATTTCGTTACTAGCTAGTTTTTACTGAGATTTCTTAACGAAAACAGCTTTTGTAAAACCCTTAGATCCCTATTAAAGGGTAAAGGCTAGTGAAGGATAAAAGTCTCTCTATTTTTGTGTTTGTAATTTGGCAGATTTTATGAAATTTTTGGGCTTTGAACAAAAACATGGTTGATTCCAGAGATGCTCAACTACGGCACAAACTCAGCGTTAATGGTAATTTGAAATTAAAATGGATGCTTGCTAAAATACTAACAGCAAACTCCAATTTTAACATTTAACATAATCTGTTAACGATTTAACATTAACATAGACGATTAACAGCTTTTCATTTCGGGTAAAAACGAGGTAAATTTTATTCTGATATCTGCTTTAAAGGACATAACATTTGCCGATATTGCAACCGAATCGATGGACATTTTTTGGTTAAGTTGAAATTTGTCCTTACGATGCAGCTTTGGTTGATTCCTATATAATATACAATGACAGTAATAATTTTTAAATATAAAATAACTTTAAATTGTAATCCCAAAATCACATTTAAAGTAATTATTTTCGAAAGTTTTCATGGGAGAACTCAATGTTACATAGCAATTTTTGTTGCGGTCCTCGTTATACAGATTATACAGATAAGAGGTTTTCCGAACGAGTGGACTCATGCGCCACCTATCGGTGTGAAATACACTCCACACTTTATTAGCACACTGTCATACCTACCAAATATCGATAAAAACGTTGGTAAATGTGTTTCGAGGAGCTTGGCCATAAACAACGGGATTTTTATACTAAATATAGATACATATGTACATATGTATGAATGTATAATTAGGGTTTTCCAAAACCTTAAAATATGTTTGTGTGTTGTTGTTATCCAGTCCTTAAGTTTTATTATATTTAATTCCTTTTAGGTTCTCCTCCACTGGTGGATGGCGGGCGGTACGCAATATGAATACAACACGCATGTCGGCAGCTGCAGTGACCTTAAATGGAAAGATTTTCGTTATGGGAGGTTGGAATGGACAAGATTTAAACTCTGTTGAACGCTACGATCCAACCACAGATACATGGACTTCTTGTGCGAATATGAAGGATTCGTATTCCGACCCTGGTGTAAGTGAACTCTAAATTTATACAGAAAAGAACTGTTTAGGCCTTTTAAATCAATTTTGTATTTATGAATATGTGCACGATGTGCTTGTCCGAGACCGAAGCTCTTACATTGTGCATGTGGTGGAGGGTGGATGGGTCTATCGGCAGTTCATTAAGTGAAGACCCTGCGAGTAGTCCGGTTTCCGGAACCTTGTAAAATTCTTCGACTGTTAAATAAACAACTAAAATTTTGGTTTGCATCTAATTCAAGTCAAATCGTACAAAATTATCAAAGATGTTTGGGCAAACAAATGCAAAATGAAATATTTATTTTAGATTTTGCTAGAAAAAACATTTAAATGCAGAAAACACGATCTTTTTCCAAATTTCAAAGAGAAGAATACCGTTATTTAATGAAAAATACAAATGAAATTTTCCTTGAATTTAAACTGAGCGACGACATTGAGTTTATAGAAGTCAGAGTTGCTTCAAGAGCATTCATTGTACCATTTTATGTACATATGTATGTATGTATATTTGTATAATTGTGTATTGCATTTGATTACATTTCAGGCAGCCGTGCACAAAGGATTCATATATGTTGTAGGAAAGAAAGGCGCTGAGCGATACGATCCACAAAGAGATGAATGGACGAAGGTTAGTTGACTAATTTTTAGGAATTTCTCACAAGTTCAACATTAATATTTATGCAAAATTATTCACAGATCTGTTCTTTACCTACCGAATATTATCAACGTGCTTGTATTTCCTTAAACAATCAATTATGGGCTATCGGCGGATGGTTAAGTGGACCAAAAGACTGTTCTTATGTTTATGATGAGGAAAGCGATCGGTGGGTGGAAAAGGCTCGTCTACCTAAAAGGGGTGTATACTCTTGCTTTATAGTGCCTGAAGCTTTCTTATAATTTGAATAAATTAAATAATAAAATATGAAAACTGTTAAAATATTTTTATATATAAATCAAAGTGAAAATAATAAAATTTTAATCCACAGTAATTTATTTTTTCCATACAAGTTTTCGATACACACGAAATGTGAATTAATAAAATCTAACACAGCACAGCCCAATAAAGAGCTCGACGGTATGGCTCTCCACTGCAACTGAGATGTGCGAGTTCACATTGTCTATTCCACGTGTCAGGTAAGAAAATATTGCAAAGTGATATGCAACTGATGGGAACCTTCTTTTGGCTGCTGCCACTTCGAGTTATTATGGTTCAGTAGGGTACCACACGTGAGAGGAATGATGCCTCCGCTGTTCTAGAATGGGGGAATCTACCAGCGCAAATATCATCAATGAGGGCCAACATCAAGGAGTGCCTTACACACATGGCTCCGGTGATATGAACCTATTTCCTAGAAGAAAAAGCTACACTTGGTATTCCACAAATTACATAGGTGGCACCAGAATTGTAATCCAGGGATCGCTTAAGATATTTACTGCCAACACTGGATTGATAACTTTGCGGAATTTGTCTCTCACACGCGCCAAGCTATTTATCTATAATTGTTTGAATTGATGCGTCGGCCGACCTTGTTTCACACCTCTGTGGATCACCGAACGTTTAATACCTTAAAAAACTCACGCAGCATGGATAGGGGAAGTAGGTATACCCAAATTTCTCTAGAGAAGCGGGAACGAGTCTCATTTGCGTACGGATTGAGGAAGATGGGCTGACGGAATGAAAACTAGTTATCAAGGGAGACGTTTTCGCAATATCGCTATTATCGACTAGGAGCCATTCTCATCGAACTGATTGGATCCAGAAAATCTTAAAAGACGCACTCAACCATACAAAAGAGAGCTGTACCTACATCACTATAACTTGGCTTTAAGTGTCTATGCCAATAGTGCCAGAATTGCGAGAGAAGACCCTGAACAGTTTGTTACCAAGTGTGGTTTTAGAGAAGAAGACTATCTAACGAGAAAGTATACTGTCATGAAAAAACAATATGAGCAGTAGAGTAAACAAATGTAGTTGGTTGAAGTGGTTGCTGGGCATCAGCGCACCTAGGCCCAAAGCGGGCCCCTTGTGATACCACTGAGGATCCTGATGACCCCTACTCGCTAATCAAACCAGTGAGTGAAGATTGCGAAACTGCATCTTGGTCCCCATTATCTCGCTCAAAGTGCGGGGCTTTCGCATAGAAAGTGCCTTAAGGTTTCAGGTTCTTCTTCTTTTCTGCAGCTTCTGCAGAAATCATTGGTTGGTACGCCAAGTCTCTCTGCGTGCCTGCATAATAAAATATGCCCTGTAAGAAGACCTATTACAGTATATATCTCCTTTCTTTTCAGTTCGATGAGGTCACGTGATCTTCTTCCGTTCCATTCTGGCCACAATGTCTTAGCCACATTACATGCAATTAAATTTTTCCATCTTAAGTTAGCATCTCTACCGAATAACTCTCTTATATTCAAATCTACTTAGAGACAGGCGAAATATCTCACACCAGCTATCAGAAGATAGAATATTTCGACAAAAGACCAAACTCTGCAAGTCGTAAACCAGAAGTGTGACAGACGATATTGGTTGAGAAGTCTCCTGCTACTTTTCAAGTGAACAGTTTTTATAATATTCATTGATAATTGCAAAAGAGACCGACCAAACTTCTGCTTTGATTTATGGCTTTGCGTCTTGATGTTTTCATACAAATGAAGAGATCACCTGGAACCGGTTGATGGATTAACAAGAAAGGCTTTTGCATTCAAATCAGAAATATTATCGGAGTGGTTATATTCTCCGCCGAGCGCCAACAGCTCCGAGCGTATAATGTTGCGACTGTTGGTTGTTACCTTGATTCATCAAGCCATGTTCTTGCAGCTCGTAACATATACCGGATATTACCTGTGTATACATTTCATACCCCTTTCTTCGAACTTATTTTCTTTTGTCTGACCTCAAACTGCGTGGGTTGTCACAATCTATGAGTGATCTCTGTCCTTCTTGCCGACTTTCGATGGAAAATTTTAATCAACGAGTTGCACACGTGGACGCACGTCTGTGTCTATTGGACTCTAGTATTTCGGTTTTCAGTGCAAAAGTAATTAAATAAAATGTTGTAATTGCCTAAGTACTTTGGTTACTTACCGTACTGAACATGTTCGCTTTTGTTGAAATTAATGAAAAAAAACCTTTATATTCATTCGCAATGAATGAATGATGAATTTTATTTGTTCTTCCTTTTTACAATTACAAATTTTACAACTTCATATACATATATGGGTTGCCCAAAAAGTAATTGCGGATTTTTCATATAGTCTGCTTTGACAATTTTTTTGAACGGCGGTGACTCAGTAATTGCATTCTTTATTTTGTCAGTTATTAGCTGTCACTTTTAGCTTGCTTTAGAAAAAAAGTGCGCGAAATTTTGTTTACATATGTTTGTTTGGCGTCAATTTTAATATGGAGCCCACAAAAGAGGATTTTCGTCATATTTTACTTTATTATTTCCGTCAAGGAAAAAACGCGGAGCAGGTTGCTAAAAAATTACGAGATGTGTATGGTGATAAAGCCTTAAAAGAAAGACAGTGTCAAAATTGGTTTCGCAAATTCCGTTCTGGAGATTTTTCACTTAAAGATGAGCCACGTTCAGGTCGGCCAAGTGAAGTTGACGATGACGATATCAAGGCTTTAATCGAATCGGATGGTCATGTAACTGAGCGTGAGATAGGAGAGAAATTAAATATACCAAAGTCAACCGTTCATTATCACATAAAAAGTCTTGGACTCGTAAAAAAACTTGATATTTGGGTACCACATGGATTGAAAGAATTTCATTTAACAAACCGAATCAACGCTTGTGATATACACCTTAAACGCAATGAATTCGATCCGTTTTTAAAACGAATCATAACTGGAGATAAAAAATGGATTGTTTACAATAACGTCAATCGAAAACGATCATGGTCCAAGCATGGTGAACCAGCTCAAACCACTTCAAAAGCTGATATCCACCAAAAGAAGGTTATGCTGTCTGTTTGGTGGGATTGGAAGGGTGTGGTATATTTTGAGCTGCTTCCAAGGAACCAAACGATTAATTCGGATGTTTACAGTCAACAATTGGACAAATTGAATACAGCCATCAAGGAGAAGCGACCAGAATTGGTCAATCGTAAAGGTGTCGTATTCCATCATGACAACGCCAGACTACACACATCTTTGGTCACTCGCCAAAAACTGAGTGAGCTTGGCTGGGAACTTTTGATGCATCCACCATATAGCCCTGACCTTGCACCATCAGACTACCATTTATTTCGATCTTTGCAGAACTCCTTAAATGGTAAAACTTTCGGCAATGATGAGGGTATAAAATCGCACTTGGTTCAGTTTTTTGCAGATAAAGGCCAGAAGTTCTATGAGCGTGGAATACTAAATTTGCCGGGAAGATGGCAAAAGGTTATCGAACAAAATGGCAATTATATATTTGATTAAAGTTTATTCTAAGTTTTATTAAAAATGCATTTACTTTCTTTTAAAAAATCCGCAATTACTTTTTGGGCAACCAATAGATTTACCTTCCATATACTTCGTTCTCTCCATGAAGCGCGTACATTTTGCCATCTAAAAGTGCAACACTGTGATCTCTCCGAGGGCCGGTTATTGCTGGCAGCTGGTTCCAACTTTCAACCTTATTTAGAATACATTCTCCGTTTCTTCGTCCTCCAGAGAAGATTGAACGATCCTCTTTCAGTATGATTCTGAAAGTGGAGACACACTGAGGATCTAAATCTGCGTATTTTAGCCATTTATCTTCACTTTTATTGCATCGTAAGAGATTTTTCAAATCGTTCTTTTTAAAGGAATTCCAATTGTAAATATGTATGTATAGGGAATTTACATTCATAACGAACAGACCTACTCGGGTACAACATTTGCGAATCGTGCAAATTTATTACCAAAATAATGCGTCCAATATTCGATGAAGCTCTTGGTCTTGGTTGAATTGCCGCATTCGGAGTGATGATAATCCATAAGCCATTATTGAGGCGCCCTTTACATTCGCAAATAGTCACCGTTTGGTGTGCTCTATGGGCATGGGAAATCATTGGTCCATATTTCTTCTAGATTGAAACTATTACAGTCAATGGGGAACGCTTTGGAGCCATGATAAATAACTTTGACGTGCCTGAATTGATGATTGAGGATGTTGATGTGGATGACATTTTGTTGGTTCCGTCGTCTACATGCCATACAGCATTTAACTTTTGGTGAGTGCATTAGCTTACGTGCTCTCCAAGATGAGGCGATTTAACACCGCTTGACCACTTTTTGTGGGGTAATGTGAAATCGCTTGTCAACGGAGATAAGCCTGAGACGAGCGACGCCTTGGAGGAGAATATTCGACGCGTTATTATTGACATACGGCTCCAATTGCTGCAAACAGTGGTCGAAAATTGGCCTCTCGGCTGGAAATTATTCGTTCACTTGCGCGAAATCATTTTAATGGCAAACCGTTATCTTTTTAATGAAGCTAAATTCCATATGTCTCAAATAAAAATAAAAAAAGAACACCCTTTATAGATGAAAGTTTGCCTCAAACTGGCGGAGTGATGAACTTTTATGGAGAAACTTTAATATTCGGAAATACACTCAGACCTTCCGGGGCAGAGAGCATACTTTTGTTAAAGACTTGGAGAGAGTAAAAGACATTAATTTTGTTAAAAGATTTTCATTTGTTAAGCTCAACATTATTGTTACTATAATTGGCGCTTTGTCACCGCTGAAGCGATTTTCAGCCGAGCTCCTCCACCAATTTGTGGTTTTTGCGGTTTGATGTTTTTTTCCACAAATGGAGGGACGGAGCCATCTTCGAACGGCCGATGGATTTTTATGTGGAGTTTTATTAATTAAAAATTAATTTGGGATGTTTGTCGAACCCGGACTGGAATCCTGACATTCCGAATGGCAGTACGCAATGCTAACCACTCGGCTATTGTGGCCGCCAACTCAACTCACTTATATGTATGTATACATAAAAATTAACTGTTACCAGTGGGATAAGTGATGTCTTTTGCAATATGCGGCAGATATTAGCTGTGTGCGGTGAGAAATGTCAGGGAGAATTAGCCAGTAACGAAATTGAGAGGGAGTCTCCCAAAGAAACATATTTACGGAGTTTTCACAGGAACAGGATTCAGTAAAAATGAGCTAGCAAATTAATTAAGAGCCATTTGTTTTGGCGGTAACATTGCAATCCGTTTAATTTAGACATTTTTTTGGGCTTTTAAGTATTTCCCCAAGTATTTTAATAAAATTGGCAATTATATGTCATTCTTAGTTCAATATTTACATTGAAAAGTTATTGTTAAGCTTCAAAGAGCCATCAAACCATAAAGATACCAATATGATTTTTCGGATAGTCCTCTGAGAGCAGAAAGATTTATAGAAAACTTGCTTTGCAATCGTTTGTAATTTGGCGCTCAGTTGAGTTGGGATGTCTTTTTCCGTGTAAGCCTTATAAGCAATATTAACTGTACATTATTATAGAATTTCCTCGATTCTCTTTGCTATTGGAATAAAATCCAAGCATATTTGGAAAGAGGTTTCTTTCTTGAATTTTCCTTTTAAAAGCGACTCAGTTGGTGTACACACCTTTCTAGTGATTAGGGAAATCAGCTTACAATGTTCAAAATACAAGGATATATTCTAATTCTATGTTTCAGGTAGTGGTAGTAGTAGCAATTATACGAAAATAACAGTCCTATGTACATACATTATATACATTACATTATAGAGGTTGTCCGGTTTACAAAGATTTAAAATCTAAACTTGATCAGGGTATACAAGCCAAACTGAACCAACTCTCATATACTACTTCCATTCCGAGCCTTTCCAGCCTACCCAGCACAAATATTGGTCAAATGACCTATGCCAACGTAGTAAAAGCCAATGAACATGCCTCACCAGTCACTCCATTTAGTACTGGAGTTGAGATCATGATTCTTAATCTAACCCATTGCATGACACAATTTATGTTAACCATGCAAAATATGGTTCAAGACCTAATAAAGGCGCAAAACCAGATGCTCGAAGCCCTGTTGACTAAAAAATGAGTAAACTCAGGACTTGCTTATGGAATGCTAATGGTGTAAACCAGCATAAATTAGCACTCAAATTTTTTTTACAGACCCACGATATTGATATTATGCTTATATCTGAATCACACCTCACCTAGAAGTATAATTTTTATATCCCTGGGTTTAAGCTCTACAACAGTAATCAAACCCAAATGGCAAAGCACATGGTGGCACAGCCATACTCATAAGGAACCGTTTAAAGCACAACTTTCTTAATTCCTTTTCAACAAATTGGTTGCAGTCAACTTCGATCACCCTTAAAAATAGGGGGGTTGACCTTACTTATGCTGGGATTTACTGTTCGCCAAAAGAATTTAGCGACTTTTTTATGACTCTAGGAGATAGGTTCCTAGCTGGAGGTGATTACAATGCGAAGCATACTCATTGGGAATCGAGGCTAATTAATCCGAAAGATCAGAAATATATATAGCAGCCTTCGTAGTTCATCTTTCATCTATTTTCCATGTCAGCAACTGGTATTTTTAACATGTCGATGGCTTAGGAACTGTTAATTGTCGCTCTATGCATCAGCTTCATACTAGTTTAATACCAGTTCATATATACCAGCAAAAATGCTGATTCATTCATACCAGTTGCGAATTAGTTCGGCTCAGAACAATCGAGTTTACCTACAAAATTCTACTACTCACCTATTTTAAGCCAAAAATCAATGTGAAAGATTGTATTTATATATTATATATGTATGTATACGAGGGGATTAACAAAAGATCGGTAAGCTAACTAAACCAAAAAAAAGAAAAAAATTCGGTTTGTATTTATTCGTAATCTTTGTCCTTTTTTATCTTCTCCACATAATCGCCATTGATTTCAATGCATTTCTTAGGCCTATAGATCCAGTCCTGAAAACAGTCTTCAAAATCGTGTGTTTCTAAGCTTATCAACATTTCTTTTTAATCTTGTTTAACTTTCGGAAATAACCAGAAATCAAAAGGTGCTACATCCGGATAATAAGGTGCTGGATGTATTTCTTCGATTCCAGAGATCACAATAAAATTACTCGTTATTTCAGCAGCGTGGAATGGCGCGTTGTCATGATGTAAAAAGTAGTGCCGCAAATCCTCATTCTTCCTGTTTTCCAACAAATTTTGGAAAACTTTTGGTCAGCACTCTTCGGTGTACCATTTTGCAGTTACCGCCCGAGCTTTTTCCAGTGGAATGGGAACTATGATTTAAGATCGGGTGAAGTAAACTGACATCATTACTTTTGCTGGTGATGTTTTTTTTTGTTTAGATTTTACGGGTGAGTTTGCTCGTGTTGGGCTCCATACTATGGACTGCTCTTTGGTTTCTGGATCGTACTTATAGAACCGATATTCGTCACCAGTAGACTGACCACTGTCGAATTTGTTTAGCAAAAATTTAGCAAAATGCACTCGAGCCTCTTTTTGGGCTTCATTTAAAATTCGTGGTACTCATCGAGCAGATTTCTTCGTGTGCCCCAGATGATTACTTAATATTCGCCAAATACAGCAATGGCATTTAAGCCCAATTATTATTATTAGCAATCAATTCCTGTGCGAATCGTGGGTTTTCGTCAATTTTGGACTTGTTCAGAGCTACAGTGACGCCATCAGTGGAAGATTTTGGTAGACCTTCTCGACGCTCGTCCTCTACGGAAAAATGTCCGGTCTGGAATCTTCGGAACCACTTATAAATAGTCTTTAAAGACGGTGCAATCGTTCCTTATGCAATTTGGTATTCACTGAACATTGGTAAGAGCTTAAAATTACGCCGAAATCCGAAGAAAATCACATGGCAAATTTCTGTTTGCGTTGATGGTGGAATTTCGTCTGACTTATCCTCAGCTATCTTGCGTGTGCTCATCTCCATTTTAGCGGATCGTTCTAAAATTTGAAAGGAAGACTAATCAAGTAATTGCAAAGGATTTGGTATTTTTAGATTTAACAAAAACAAATTGAAAGTCACCAACTGACCGAACTTTGGTTAATCCCCTCGTATAAAATAATTTTTTTTTGTTTTCCGTTTTCGTTTAAAATGGTTTTGAAAAAATTCCTTTCACTGATTTATTTGAAAAAAAGAACTTATGGTTGATTCTACTTGAAATCTGGTGCATTAGTTCTTTCCAGGAAGTGAATCAGATATCGATCCATGTATTTGAAGCTTAATTACGACTGCTCATCAGTTTCTACAATTCAAAATATAAAATACCACAACAATATGTCGTTGGTTGTTGTTGTTGTAGCGACAAGTCTAGTAATGTGTGGTTGGAGCTTCTACTTACTTATGAGTGCTCGTGTTTTTTTTTTTTTTTGCAAAACGACAAACTGGTATGAATTCATCCTCAAAATACTAGTCCACATACTAAAACTTTTGCAAACTAGTCCAGATTTTACCGAAAAATTCTAGTTTAATTCCAGCCTATGGCAAACTAGTATATTCATATCCTTTAAATACTAGTATATTTCTGGTTTACAACAAACTAGTATGATTTCATCTTCAAAATATTAGTATTTAACTAGAACTTATGCATACTAGCCAAACTTTTTCCTGCAGGGCAGGGCTTGGGCATTATTACGATGGTGTATTCAAGTGCATGAATGTATGAGTTTTCTGTTTGTCGAGAGTTGAACATTAATTTCAGATTTTCGACAAAATTTTGCAGAGGACTATAAGTAAATAAAATTGTTTAATAAAGCTCCCATTCATCTCTAATAAATATTATTCATGAATAAATATACGCCTTTTGTTGATAAAAGCTTTTGCGAAATACCGACGGAAACATTGAATAATTGCTAACAGATAATACAGAAAATTGCAAGAGGTTTTATATACGAGTATATTAAAAAAAATCTATATATAACTAAATCCGTTTTGATAATTTATTAATATTTGAAAAATAATATTCTCGTTTATTTGATAACAATACCACAAAGATTTGTTATCTAACGTTAACCCAACAATACAACAATGTTATTTCTGAGCATAACTACTGGTGGTCTGTGGTGAATTCCTTATCGTCGTTCCGTCTCATTTGGCGGTTTACACGCTGGTCCGCAATTTGAACGTTCTTTGTCTCTGGTTTTATGCATTGGCTACGAACCACTCAAGTTGAATTCATGTTTTCATTGTGAATTCAAACATCCGATAGTAAAGAAGTGTTGTGACAAGTGAAGTGAAGCGAAGTGAAGTATTTAACAAAATTGAAGATCCACATAATCAAATTCATAACAAGCATAATAAATTCAGCTGGTGCTATTGTGTAAGTTTGGCATGTTTGATTGTGTTGGTCAACACCAACAGTTTAAACTTTTTCGCAAATTTCGTCATCGATGCGAGGAAGAAGCTTGTTGATAAAGGGTATAAGATTGTTTGCGTTTTGTATATGCATACATATATTAAAGCAATTTAATATGTATGTATGTCTACGCAAAACGCTTTACACTTTGGCGTGAGTTCAACTTCAATTTCAGATTTCTGACAAAATTTGTTATCGAAACTGCTTGTTGATGAGGTTAGTGAGGGAAACGAGATCGCACAACACTTTATGTGTATTTGTTTTATGTATACACATATGAAACTTTGAGTGTACATACATATGTATGTGTTTTCGACTCATGCTCGATTTCTGTTTTTGATTTTCAGCAAAATTTGACTTCTTGAGTGTGTGAGTATTTTTGTTGAATATATTAGGTCTACCAGAAAGTTCTGTCAGAATCTATGACACTCATCACTGATAAAATTAATTTACGCCACTGTATTTAATACGAAGAAGTTTATTGAAAGTGTTTTGTAAAGGTACAGTTTCTGGCAAGACATCATTAATAATAATAACAATTATATTATTCAATAAAATTAATTGGTAGAACTTTCCCGTAGGCCTAATAGAAGTGCTCAGATAAGTTAGCGAGCTACGCATATATAGTTGTTGTTATGATTTATGGAATTTGAAAATGTTTGTCGAAGTGAAAAGTGGCGTTTCACATTTTCTCTCAAATTTGGTTTGGTGCTTATTGGTTTTTAATCATTTGTGCATAAATTTCATTAAATATTTTTTATAAAATATCAAATCACACAATTTATATGTACTCACTTTTTTTAATTTATACTAATATTTTTATAAAGATAAAATTTATCATGCTATAATATTTTAGACATAATAAAAATATCGTATTTTTTGTTTGAGGGGTAAAGTCACTCTAGAGGTTGAAAAAAAAGAAAAGAGAATAAAATTTCTATTTAACCATTTCATCGAACACATATTGAAGTATGAAAAAATATTCTTTAATGATTATTTTCTTACAAAATGGCTGTGATAAAATTCATTATTTCATCCATGTTTTTTTGAAAGGCGTCCACGGGAGGACCGATTTCTTCTAAAGTATGAGACCTAGAACAGAAAAGCAACAAGTTTTATGATCTACAAACTGTGATCTTTGTAACTAAGTACGGATTTATTTTTAACTAATTTTTATGAAAGCGGCACACTTTTTTTTTTTTTGAAATTGATTCTTGACTAAAAAATACGCACTAAATTATTAAAAAACGAAGTTTACATTTAATTGAAAAACGGCTACGTGTGCATTTGTGAAGCTACCATCAAAATTTCAGATAAATCGATGCAATAAGGTCCGAATAATCTGTCCTGCCAGTTTGAAAAATGTGATTTTGAGAAAAATGCTTTTAAAGTTTTCATTGTACTCAGCACACACTCTGCAGCAAAATAAAAAGTTCATCTATTTGAAATAATTTTTTCACTTTAAAACCAATTGCAGATCTTTTCTAGGACACAAAGGTACCCTGTGAGCAAAAGAAAACAAAAGTTGCGTTTTCCAAAATCCTAGAGTGGCTCTTTAACCCTTAAATTCAAAACATGAGATATAAGCAACAATCATCGATAGCAACGAATAGGCAACACGCCGATTTATAGACGTAGTGATAAATCGGCAACATTGCGTAATGGCGAGGGAAATATTTGATTTCATTTTAAAATTATAATTATAAATAAGAAAAAAATACATGAGTTATTTAAAAGTATAAAAGACACAGTTATTGCTCTAATATCGATACGATGGCGATATTAGCGGCGGTAAATTTGTTGCCAAGGGTGACCGGTAGTAAAAATTGTCTGGTGGGACAAACATACCTAAAGGACGTTATATTCAATTTATGAAAATTCAAATTTCGAATAACAAAATTAAAGCGTTCATTAAATGAAAATTATAAATATTTTACATTCTTTACTTTTCTGATTTATCTTATAATATTTAAAGTATTCATAGTATTTAAATTAACATTGCCGCAAGTTGAATTTTGATAACAAATTTATGTAATAAATTTTCAAAAAAAAAAAAAAAACAACAAAAACGGTTAATATAACAATCTTGTGGCACCAACAAGCGTTGCTTCCAATTCTAACAATTATTTAAAAAAAAAACGATTTTTTTTTAAATCAAAACAAAGCGAAGCATTTGCATATTTCATAAGTAATAATAAATAAATTGTATAATAAATTTCATTTTTTTATTATAAAATAAAATATTGATTTAATTTGGGAAAGTTGGAGATTTATTTCTCAATAAATAAAATTAGTAACTTAAAAATAAAGGAAAAGTCAAATAATAAACCAAATTTTGAGTGAAACCACCTTGTTTTTTGTATCAGAGGCTTTCGCCATGAATTGCCGAATTATAAGTAATAAATGTATTAATTCCTTCTAGGTTCATATTTCGAATCAGATACATATGTATGAGAGAGAGTCTTGCATATTTATCTCTTAAATACTTTTTCAGATTTCGTAAAAATTCTTCTCACTCATCTTAATACATAGATACATACATACATACATCTATTCAGTCAACTTTCAACATTTTAGTAAATTTTTTAATGTTGTTTGCTGATAAGACGTTGCAAAAAAGAGTTAAATACTTTATGGTTTTTCCTAAGGCTTTTTCTATAAGATTTCAAACACGTTCTCTAATTTTTCGACTTGAATTAATCTAATTTTACATAATATATGTATTTTCAGCTTCTGCGTATCTCTACTTTTTAATCTCTTTAAACAATTCATCCGAGGAAAATGGCAAACAGTACGGCACCCATAACCCCTGCTGAGAGGGACTCTAAATTTACACAAAAACTTTTAAGTGGACTTCGGCAGTTCTATAATGAGCAGAAATTGGTGGATGTGACTTTTAAAGTTTACAATCCCACTGCTTTGTAAGTACATATGTATATGTGTGACTATTTTTCAAGAAAATCGGATTTATACAAAAGTTCATTAATGATTGAATCATCTCATACGAATTCACATCCGATTGTTCTTATTAGGATTACCGCCCATCGTTTGGTACTATCTACTGCAAGTACTTACTTTGAGAATCTGTTTAGCTGCGATCAAGTTGGAACACCATTAATTGAAATAGAAGATATTGATAGTGATACCTTTGAGCGTCTGATCACTTTTTGTTACACGGGAAGGACTCTGATAACAAACGAAAATGTCGCTAAAATTCTAAAAGCGGCAAATATTTTACAACTGGATGATGCTGCTGTGGACTGTGTTAATTATATTTTTAAAAATATAACGGAGGTCACACTTGAGCGGGCATATTCTCTGGAGCGCGAGACTCAGTTTGAACGTCTTCGGCAGAAAATCCAGGAGTATGACATACAACATTTCATGGAAGTAAGTACAGTGAAGTCTCGTTAATATCAATTAATTTTGGCAAATGCTATTTTGCAACCATTATTAATTCACGTTCATGTGAAATACTTTCGAAAAGTCTGATTTACTTTGTACTCATTACATCTTCTTTTTCCCTTAGATAAAAGGCAGTGCTGAATTCTTGAATTTTGACTGTGAAAAATTGAAGGGAATCTTGGAGAGCGAAGACTTGAATGTGTCCTGCGAAGAAGATGTATTTGCCGCGATTAAACGTTGGTACGAACATGATACTGTCGGCCGTGAATGTCATTTGCCTCACCTCATTGGTTGCTTGCGTCTCACGCAACTCGATGCGAATTTCATATTGACAAATATTCAACCGTTGCCAGGATGTGATTGCTTGGCTTTTCAGGCCTTACTATGGGCCAAAGAACCTTTGGCTCGCACAAAGATATCATTAAAATTCACTGGGCCGCGAGAATCTTTACGTATAAATCTTGAAGAGACATCCTGTTTGGCAGTGGAAAGAAGTTATAGCGTAAGTATTAATTTTATTATGGATAGTAGTTTATTTGGAATGGATTTTTATGTTATCCAATATGTTATTCACGTCCTCACAGCATTCTGATTTCAAAATCTGTTG
Source organism: Ceratitis rosa (assembly GCA_037013455.1). Lineage (NCBI taxonomy): Eukaryota > Metazoa > Arthropoda > Insecta > Diptera > Tephritidae > Ceratitis > Ceratitis rosa. The sequence goes on along the minus strand of JAWMAG010000003.1, from coordinate 19,152,331 downwards.
TTGCGATCTCTTGTTGCAAATGCATATTGCATTACTTACCTCTCTGTTAAATGTTAATTTATATGTATGTATGTTTATATGAATGAAAATCTCATAAGAAATGTTTGTCTTTTGCTCTATCGAAGCTCCAACAATTTTCGAAAATGAAAGCTTCTCATAAAATTACTCCGTCGAAAATATTATATATGTATGTATGCATGTAGTTTGAGGCAAACTTGTGTACAATCTTGGCTGGAGTGGCGGACCGGTGTCAATAAGTAAATCCTGGGAACTTGCGCTGTGGTATTTCTTTACTGCTAGGACGGGTTGGGTTTTTCAGGAAGAAATACTAAATTTCTATAAGAACAATAAACAACCCTAACTTAAGCATCATCTAAATCGAGATATTAAGTTTTCTATTATATTATATTATTGATCTGACTACTTATTTGTAAAATGTCAATATGTATGCCTCGAACTAAGACAAACCCACCACTCAGATCTATGCTTATTCACACTCAAGTCGAACGCATAAGCAAAACTTGAAACCTGCAGCCGCAGCCGCAGAATAATAAAAATGCGAAACGAACATACCTACGCACGATCTATACTTATATCCAGATCATAATAATTTGTTTCAATCTCTCGGTGATCCCCTTCCCGTATGGAGAGTATTATCTATATTTCGGGCAAATCGAATATAATTCCAGGTCTCTGGTCCATAATTCACTTTCCGAAAACAGAAATGTCAAGCAAAAAGAACTATTAACACCATTATTTCGCAAAAAAAGCCAACTTTTTACCGAATTTCAAGTAAATCGAACATAAATAAGTAAATCTCGAATATTTCAGTCCTTGGTCCAATTTCCGAAATTCCTTTTTGTTTAAATCTTCCCAGAAACTATAAAACAATTTGACACATTAAATTTTTTATTTAAAAAACAGATTATTTATATATATATATGTGTACATATGTCCTGAATTAAAGTGTATGTCTCTTATATTTTTCTTCTAATTTGCAATTTCTTTAAACAGAGTGGTGCTACTAGTTGTCTCTTACGATACAATAAAACTGAAGATAAGTGGCTGAAATACGCAGAGTTAGATACACAGGGCGTTTCTTGGTTCGGTGTTATACTTAATGATGATAATTTAATCTTCATCGGAGGAGAAAGAAACGGGACTATAATAAATGAAGTTCGAAGCTGGAATTTGCGTACCAAAACATGGAACCAGCTGCCAGCAATGACTTGTCCCCGGAAATATCACAGTGTTGCGCTTTTAGATGGCAAAATATACGCGATTGGTGGATTGAACGGAAGTACTGCCTTATCGTCGATAGAAGTGTAAGTTTACATGTATTATATGGAAGGCAAATATATATGAAGATGTGTATGTACATACATAAATACCCGAAATGCATACTTATCTATGTCGGTTATCAAACATTTTCATGAAAAACAACAAATTATTAGCATTTAAAAGAACTTAAAAAATCCTAGATTTCCACAGTAAACGACTACAAACTCTTATGATCTCTCAGTTTAGGAACTTAAAGGCGCACAAGTAACACCCATGTACATATATACATATGTATGTATTATATATCTCTATATTAACTATTACCGATGTTTTTCTATATTTCACTTTGTAAGTAAGGAGTATTATACATATATAAGTATCCGTAAAAGTATTCTTCCAATAGACCAACCGAGCGACGTCATCCCGTGAATCGTCAGTTGCCTCATCCCTAATTTTAAGCCTTCGATTTTAGTTAAAGTCGAAAAGTTCATTCGTACAATACAGAATTGACTAAATTTGTGGGGCCTCCACAAGCACACAAAAAAACCTTCTTCGTTTGAGCACTTTTTAAAATTAAATAATTTACTCTCAGTTAATTTGTTGAACTTTACAAAAGTGTCATTCGAAATCAGTTACTTTACTATATGTAGATATGTACGAGTATGTAGTATGTACATGTGTACATATTTTAGTTTTGTTCGTTGATCAGATGGGCAGTAACAATTTTTACCAAACTTTAATGGATCGTGTTCGTTGAGCCAAAAACTCAGTAAAAATTGGTAACGAGAGAGCGGAATTTGAACGTTTAGTTGGAGAGAAAGGAAAATTTGACAAAGTAAAAACTAGCAAATATGAAAAACAGCTGATTTGTGATCAAATGATTGAATTTTTATCAACAAAACAAAATTGTTTTAAAATTAAATTAAATTTTAATTCTTTAATATGAATGATATGCCAACAAAATAGTGGTTAAATGTAATGTTGTTTAATTTAACTGAACAATGTCAATGATTCCAACAATAGTAAAGGCACTCGTTAAACGAAAATGTGGAGGCAGTGGAGTGGAATCATCGCCCGCACACCACCCAGCTTCCGTTTAGAAATTAGTTTTTCATAAATCTTTGTCTTTTTAGAGAACTATCATTGTTGAAATACAGTAAATTTTGAATACAGTTAATAAATTAAATATGCTATAAAATTACCAATCTTATTAAAACACTTAGGAAAATACTTCAAAACAGGAAAAGAAACTATACAAAAGAACAGCTTCAAATTTAACTTTTACTGAATCCTGTTCGTTGAGAACTCAGTAAATTTCTTTTTTTGGGAGAGTAAGACATCTTGCTCTGTCAATTTCGTTACTAGGTAGTTTTTACTGAGATTTCTCAACGAAAACAGCTTTTGTAAAACCCTTAGATCCCTATTAAAGGGTAAAGGCTAGTGAAGGATAAAAGTCTCTCTATTTTTGTGTTTGTAATTTGGCTGAATTTATGAAATTTTTGGGCTTTGAACAAAAACATGGTTGATTCCAGAGGTGCTCAACTACCGAACAAACTCAGCGTTAACGGTAATTTGAAATTAAAACGGCTGCTTGCTAAGATTCTAAACGCGAATTCCAATTTTAACATTTAACATTATCTGTTAACGATTTAACATTAACGACGATTAACAGCTTTTCGTTTCGGGTAAAAACGAGGTAAATTTTATTCTGATAACTGCTTTAAAGGAGGTAAAATTTGCCGATATTGCAACCGGGTCGATGGACATTTTTTGGTTGAAATTTCTCCTCACGATGCAGCCTTGGTTGATTCCTATACAATATACAATGACAGTAATAATTTTTAAATATAAAATAACTTTAAATTGTAATCCCAAAATCACATTTAAAGTAATTATTTTCGAAAGTTTTCATGGGAGAACTCAATGTTACATAGCAATTTTTGTTGCGGTCCTCGTTATACAGATTATACAGATAAGAGGTTTTCCGAACGAGTGGACTCATGCGCCACCTAGCGGTGTGAAATACACTCCACACTCTATTAGCTCACTGTCATACCTACCAAATATCCACAAAAACGTTGGTAAATGTGTTTCGAGGAGTTTGGCCACAAACAACGGTATTTTTATACTTAATATAGATACATATGTACGTATGTATGAATGTATAATTAGGGTTTTCCTAAATCTTAAGCTATGTTTGTGTGTCGTTGTTATCCAGTCCTTAAGTTTTATTATATTTCATTCCTTTTAGGTTCTCCTCCACTGGTGGATGGCGGGCGGTACGCAACATGAATACACCACGAAGGGAGGCAGCTGCAGTGACCTTAAATGGAAAGATTTTCGTTATGGGAGGTTGGAATGGACAACAAATATTAAACTCTGTTGAACGCTATGATCCAACCACAGATACCTGGACTTATTGTGCGAATATGAAGGATTCGTATTGGCTACATGGTGTAAGTGAACTCTAAATTTATATAGAAAAGAACTGTTTAGGCCTTTTAAATCAATTTTGTATTTATGAATATGTGCACGATGTGCTTGTCCGAGACCGAAGCTCTTACATTGTGCATGTGATGGAGGGTGGATGGGTCTATCGGCAGTTCATTAAGTGAACACCCTGCGAGCACTCCGGTTTCCAGAACTTTGTAAAATTCTTCGACTGTTAAATAAACAACTAAAATTTTGGTTTGCATCTAATTCAAGTCAAATCGTACAAAATTATCAAAGATGTTTGGGCAAACAAATGCAAAATGAAATATTTATTTTAGATTTTGCTAGAAAAAACATTTAAATGCAGAAAACACGATCTTTTTCCAAATTTCAAAGAGAAGAATACCGTTATTTAATGAAAAATACAAATGAAATTTTCCTTGAATTTAAACTGAGCGACGACATTGAGTTTATAGAAGTCAGAGTTGCTTCAAGAGCATTCATTGTACCATTTTATGTACATATGTATGCATGTATATTTGTATAATTGTGTATTGCATTTGATTACATTTCAGGCAGCCGTGCACAAAGGATTCATATATGTTGTAGGAAAGGAAGCGGCTGAGCGATACGATCCACAAAGAGATGTATGGACGAAGGTTAGTTGACTAATTTTTAGGAATTTCTCACAAGTTTAACATTAATATTTATGCAAAATTACTCACAGATCTGTTCTTTGCCTACCAAATATAATCATCGTGCTTGTATTTCCTTAAACAATCAATTATGGGCTATCGGCGGATGGTTAAGTGGACCAAAAGACTGTTCCTATGTTTATGATGAGGAAAGCGATCGGTGGGTGGAAAAGGCTCGTCTACCTAAAGATGGTGTATACTCTTGTTTTATAGTGCCTGAAGCTTTCTTATAATTTGAATAAATTAAATAATAAAATATGAAAACTGTTAAAATATTTTTATACATAAATCAAAGTGAAAATAATAAAAGTTCAATCCACGGTAATTTATTTTTTCCATGAAAGTTTTCGATACACACGAAATGTGAATTAATAAAATCTAACACAGCACAGTCCAATAAAGAGCTCGACGGCATGGCTCTCCACTGCAACTGAGATGTGCGAGTTCACACTGTCTCTTCCACGTGTCAGGTAAGAAAATATTGCAAAGTGATATGCAACTGATGGGAACCTTCTTTTCGCTGCTGTCACTTCGAGTTATATTCTCAACTTCGCACCCCACATGAGAGTAATGATGCCTCCGCTGTTCTAGAATGGGGGAATCTACCAACGCAAATATCATCAATGAGCGCCAACATCAAGGAGAGTCTTACACACATGACTCCGGTGATATGAACCTATTTCCCGGAGGTAAAATCTACACTTGGTATTCCATAAATTACATAGGTGGCACCAGAATTGTAATCCAGGGATCGCCTAACATATTTACTGCTAACACTGGATTGATAACTTTGTGGAATTTGTCTCTCACACGCACCAAGCTATTTATCTATAATTGCTTGAATTGATGTGTCGGCCTTGTTTCACACCTCTGTGGGTCACCGATCGTTTATTACCTTAAAAAAACTCACGCAGCACGGATAGGGGAAGTCTACCCAAATTTCTCTAGAGAAGCGGGAACGTGTCTATTTGCGTACGGATTGAGGAAGATGGGCTGACGGAATGAAAACTAGTTATCAAGGGAGACGTTTTCGCAATATCGCTATTATCGACTAGGAGCCATTCTCATCGAACTGATTGGATCCAGAAAATCTTAAAAGACGCACTCAACCATACAAAAGAGAGCTGTACCTACATCACTATAACTTGGCTTTAAGTGTCTATGCCAATAGTGCCAGAATTGCGAGAGAAGACCCTGAACAGTTTGTTACCAAGTGTGGTTTTAGAGAAGAAGACTGTGTAACGTGAAAGTAGACTGTCATGAAAGAACAAGATGAGCAGTAGAGTAAACAAATCTAGTTGGGTGGTTGGTTGGTTGGTTGAAGTGGTTGCTGGGCATCAGCGCACCTAGGCCCAAAGCGGGCCCCTTGTGATACCACTGAGGATCCTGATGACCCCTACTCGCTAATCAAACCAGTGAGTGAAGATTGCGAAACTGCATCTTGGTCCCCGTTATCTCGCTCAAAGTGCAGGAGCATTCGCATAGAAAGTGCCTTAAGGTTTCAGGTTCATCTTCTTTTCTGCAGCTTCTGCAGAAATCATTGGATGGTACGCCAAGTCTCTTTGCGTGCCTGCATAATAAAATATGTCCTGTAAGAAGACCTATTACTGTATATATCTCCTTTCTTTTCAGCTCGATGAGGTCACGTGATCTTCTTCCGTTCCATTCTGGCCACAATGTCTTAGCCACATTACATGCAATTAAATTTTTCCATCTTAAGTTAGCATCTCTACCGAATAACTCTCTTATATTCAAATCTACTTAGAGACAGACGAAATATCTCACACCAACTATCAGAAGATAGAATACTTCGACAAAAGACCAAACTCTGCAAGTCGTAAAACGGAAGTGTGGCAGACGACATTGGTTGAGAAGTCTCCTGCTACTTTTCAAGTGAACAGTTTTTATAATATCCATTGATAATTGCAAAAGAGACCGATCAAACTTCTGCTTTGATTTGAGGCTTTGCGTCTTGATGTTTTCCTATAAATGTAGAGACCACCTCGAACCGGTTGATGGATTATAAAGAGAAGCTTTTGTTTTCAAATCAGAAATATTGTCGGAGTCGTTATATTCTCTGCCGACCGCCAACAGCTTCGAGCGTCTAATGCTTCGGTTGTTGGTTGTTACCAGGATGCATCAAGCCATGTCCTCGCGGTTCGTAACATATATCGGATATTACGTGTGTATGCATTTCATGCCCCTTTCTTCGAACTTATCATCGTTGCGTTTGTCTGACGTCAAACTGCGTGGGTTGTTATAATCTATGAGTGAGCTCTGTCCTTCTTGCCGACTTTCGATGGAAATTTTTAAGCAACGTAAGCCATTATTGAGACGCCCTTTACATTCGCAAATAGTCACCGTTTGGTGTGCTCTATGGACATGGAAAATCATTGGTCCATATTTCTTCTAGATTAAAGCTATTACAGTCAATGGGGAACGCTTTGGAGCCATGATAAATAACTTTGACGTGCCTGAATTGATGATTGAGGATGTTGATGTGGACGACATCTTGTTGGTTCCGTCGTCTACATGCCATACAGCATTTAACTTTTGGTGAGTGCATTAGCTTACGTGCTCTCCAATATGGGGGATTCAACACCGCTGGATCATTTTTTGTGGGGTAGTGTGAAATCGCTTGTCAACGGTGATAAGCTCAAGACGAGTGACGCCTTGGAAGAGAATATTCGGCGCGTTATTATTGACATCCGGCCCCAATTGCTCCAAACAGTGGTCGAAAATTGGCCTCTCGGCTAGAATTTATTCGGTCACTTGCTCGAAATCATTTTAATGGCAAACCGTTTTCTTTTTAATGAAGCTAAATTCCACAACTCTCAAATAAAAATAAAAAAGAACACCCTTTATACATGAAAGCTTGCCTGAAACTGGCGGAGTGATGAACTTTTATGGGGAAACTTTAATATACGGAAATACACTCAGACCTTCCGGGGCAGAGAGCATACTTTTGTTAAAGACTTGGAGAGAGTAAAAGACATTAATTTTGTTAAAAGATTTTCATTTGTTAAGCTCAACATTATTGTTACTATAATTGGCGCTTTGTAACCGCTGAAGCGATTTTCTGCCGAGCTCCTCCACCAATTTGTGGTTTGATGTTTTTTTCCACAAATGGAGTGCCCTACAGTTTATACTAAGCCATCTTCGAACGGCCGATGGATTTTTATGGAGAGTTTTTATTAATTAAAAATTAATTTGGGTTGTTTGTCGAACCCGAACTGGAATCCTGACATTCCGAATGGCAGTAGGCAATGCTAACCACTCGGCTATTGTGGCCGCCAACTCAACTCACATATATGTATATATGGTATACATATAAATTAACTGTTAGCAGTGGGATAAGTGATGTCTTTTGCAATATGCGGCAGATATCAGCTGTGTGCGGTGAGAAATGTCAGGGAGAATTAGCCAGTAACGAAAATGAGAGAGAGTCTCCCAAAGAAACATATTTACGGAGTTTTCACAGGAACAGGATTCAGTAAAAATGAGCTAGCAAATTAATTAAGAGCCATTTGTTTTGGCGGTTACATTGCATTCCGTTTCATTTAGACATTTTTTTGGGCTTTTAAGTATTTTCCCAAGAATTTTAATAAAATTGGCAATTATATGGCATTCTTAGTTCAATATTTACATTGAAAAGTTATTGTTATGCTTCAAAGAGCCATCAAACCATAAAGATACCAATGTGATTTTTCGGATAGTCCTCTGAGAGCAGGAAGATTTATAGAAAACTTGCTTTGCAATCGTTTGTAATTTGTCGCTCAGTTGAGTTGGGAAGTCTTTTTCCGTGTAAGCCTTATAAGTAATATTAACTGTACATTATTATAAAATTTCCTCGATTCTCTTTGCTTTTTGAATAAAATCCAAGCATATTTGGAAAGAGCTTTCTTTCTTTAATTTTCCTTTTAAAAGGGGCTCAGTTGGTGTACACACCTTTCTAGTGATTAGGGAAATCAGCTTACAATGTTCAAAATACAAGGATATATTCTAATTCTATGCTTTAGGTAGTGGTAGTAGTAGCAATGTTGTCCGGTTTACAAAGATTTAAAATCTAAATTTGCTCAGGGTTTACAAGCCAAACGGAACCAACTCCCATATACTACTTCCATTCCGAGCCTTTCCACCCTACCCAGCACAAATATTGGTCAAATGACCTATGCCAACGTAGTAAAAGCCAATGAACAGGCCCCCACAGTCACTCCATTTAGTACTGGAGTTGAGACCATGATTCTTAATCTAACCCAGTGCATGACACAATTTATGTCAACCATGCAAAATATGGTTCAAGACCTAATAAAGGCGCAAAACCAAATGCTCCAAACCCTGTTGACTACAAAATGAGTAAACTCAGGATTTGCTATGGAATGCTAATGGTGTAAACCAGAATAAATTAGCTCACATCACATCACACCTCACCCAGAAGTATAATTTTTATATCCCTGGGTTTAAGCTGTACAACACTAATCAAACCCAAATGGCAAAGCACATGGTGGCACAGCTATACTCATAAGGAACCGTTTAAAGCACAACTTTCTTAATTCCTTTTCAACAAATTGGTTGCAGTCAACTTCGATCACCCTTAAAAATAGGGGTGTTGACCTTACTTTGGCTGGGATTTACTGTTCGCCAAAAGAATTTAGCGACTTTTTTATGACTCTAGGAGATAGGTTCCTAGCTGGAGGTGATTACAATGCAAAGCCTACTTATTGGGAATATAGGCTAATTAATCCGAAAGGTCATCAGTTATATAACAAGATCATAAGTACAATACAAAAAATAGTTACGATTTTATCTCCACAAGACAACCTTACTTACTGGCCTACGGACTCAAGGAAATTACCTGACCTGATTGACTTTGCAGTCACTGAAAACGTAGATAAGAGTTTAGTGTTTGCTGAAACCTGTGCTGACTTATCTACTGATCATTCCTCAATGATCATTAAGTTGAACGAACAAGCAATTGAAAGTGAGCATGCTTTTCGACTTACTACATCAAGAACTAACTGGCTTAAATATAAAAAATACATTAGCAGTTATATACAGACCAATCCGCAAATAGAGAGAGGAACTGATGTTGAAAACGAGTTACTTGTATTCTACAGTATACTAGCAACAGCAGCAACTATAGCCATACCAGAGCAGAAAACTGAATTACTGGTCCGAAAATATGCGACGTTTGCGTCGCGAATGGCAAGCCTACCGATCTCCCGATGCAAAAATTCGTCTTAAGGTGGCAGAAAACAAACGATAATAAAAAAGGTATTAATATACGAAGAAGAAAGAAATATCAAACATCTTACACGTATAACGTCTTTGTCTCCCAACGTTTCTACTAAAAAATCTCTATGGAAAGCAAAAACCTTAAGCCGCCAGTAAGCACTGAAGTACCGTTGAGACTGCGTAATGGTTCATGGGCAAGAACGGATGAAGAAAAGGCGTCTTGTTTTGCAGAGCACCTCAGCACAGTATTTCAACCACCTTTGTTACCGAACCATACTGCTCCTAGATACACTGTTACTTGCGGAGCATCTGTGTCTGAACCAAAAAAGCACTATATTCGCTTTAAATCCAAATATAAATTCCAAGAGACGATCATATCTCACCAAAAATGCTAAAAGAATTGCCAAGCATTGCTATCGTTTTTCATGGAAAGCTTTTCAGTGCCATTTTAATGCTAGGATATTATCCACATACCTGGAAAAAGTCGCAGATAATTATGATAGCTAAACCAGGTAAAGACTCAACCCTACCGTCATCATATGCATAGACCAATCAGCCTGTTGCCTTGCCTATCAAAACTTTTCGAAAAAGTGCTGCTATCCAAAAATTCCTCTTTTTCTCCAACAAAATGATATTATTCCTACACATCAATTTGGTTTTCGGGATAAACACGGCACAATTGAACAAGTTAATCGTATAACAAATGAAGTATGGAAAGCTTTCGAAATGAAAGAGTATTGCTCGGCCGTTTTTCTTGATGTGGCGCAAGCAGTTGGCAAAGTGTATTATGATGGCCTCATTCATAAAATTAAAGAAATCATTACCCAACACGTTCCACAATATCCTTGAATCCTACTTATCCCCAAAGGCGATTCACAGTAAAAGTAAATGAATACATAACAGAAGAGTGTCCAATTACGGCAGGTGTTTCGGGGTAGGGGGCAGGGTAGTGTTCTTGGGCCGCAGATATTCCTACAAGTGATTGATGAATTAATTACGTCAACATTTGCGGATGATACTGTGATACTGTTATACTAAGTCGACATAAACGCCCCATTGCAACCACAAAAGTTTTACAGCAGCATCTTATACGTAAACTAATTGAAGAATGTCTAGTGAAATGGCGCATAAAAGTTAATGAAAACAAGTGCAAACACATAACTTTTACATCGGAATCCACTTGGACAGGCGCTTAACATGGAGACGGACGACACATTGCAGCTAAAAAGTTGCAGTTTAAACTTAAAATCTGCCAGTTTATGGTACATTGGCTTTTAAACAAGAAGTCTGGACTTAGCCTTAGCAACAAAGTCTCTTATATACCATCATGCAGCAAATAAAACCGATATGGATGTATGGAATCCAGTTATGGGGCACAGCTTGCACGACGAATATACATAGATATAATACAAAGGTTCGAATCGAACGGGGGCACCATATGGTATATGCGTAATTTAGTTTAATTTTCCTTTTAAAAGCGGCTCAGCTGGTGTACACACCTTTCTAGTGATTAGGGAAATCAGCTTACAATGTTCAAAATACAAGGATATATTCTAATTCTAAGCTTCAGGTAGTGGTAGTAGTAGCAATTATAATTATAATTATAATTATAAATAACAATCCTATATATACATACATATGGTACATACATACATACATACAGAGATAGAATATTGCTCATGCTGACTACCCATCTTACATACCTTTCATCCATAGCTACGTATCTTATGAGAGCGCCATGTAAATACAAAGTTGTCACCGCTCGCCGATGCCGTTACTGACGGTTGTCCCGCAGAGACCAGCGGCGATTTGATTTTCTCCGTAAAACCGATTTAGCTGATTGCTCGCTGTTATTCAATGTTGCCAGTATAGTCTTTTTTAAAGGAATATTAAATAATCGAAGAAGAAATGATAACTAAATTCATAAATAATTATTATGGCGGCCGCGGTAGCCGAGTGGTTAGCATTGCGTACTGACATTCGGAAGACTCGGCTTCATAGACCGGTGCCACCAACATCCAAAAGTTATGGAAAATTAAGTTATATAAAAAAACAATTCCGGTCGCCCCTCGGCAGGGAATGTCCACCCCTCCGAGTGTACGGTATTTCGGACATGAAAAAAAGGCTCCTCGTAAAAAAACCGTCAGCCATTCGCAGGCGGCTTAATATAAACTGTAGGTCCCTCCATTTGTTGAAAAATAACATCAAGCCGCAAAAACCACAAATTGGTGGAGAAGGTCGGCCGAAAATCGCTTCAACGATTACAAAGCCCCAATTATATATATATTATATATAATTATTTATTACCATATACTCGCAGATTATGTATATTTGATTGGCGTTTATATTCGAACATATAAATTATGAAATTTGTTGACGAAATTTATAAGAGTGTTTAAAATTATGCAAACACACTGGCAGCTGGCAACATTCCGCCGACGAACGCTGGCGCAGGAAAAATACTAGTAGTTAACTAGAATCCAAATACTTAACATATTTACACTTACTACGAGTCATCTTTCATCTATTTTCCATGACAGCAACTGGTATTTTTAACATGTCGATGTCTTAGGAACTGTCAATTGTCAGTCTGTGCATCAGCTTCATACTAGTTTAATACCAGTTCATATATACCAGCAAGAATGCTCATTCGTTCATACCAGTTGCGAATTAGTTCGGCTCAGAACAATCGAGTTTACCTACAAAATTCTACTACTTACCTATTTTAAGCCAAAAATCAATGAGCAAGATTGTAATTCTATATTGTATATGTATGTATACGAGGGGATTAACAAAAGTTCGGTAAGCTAACCAAAAAAAAAAAATTCGGTTTGTATTTATTCGTAATCTTTGTCCTTTTTTATCTTCTCCACATAATCGCCATTGATTTCAATCAATTTCTTAGGCCTATAGATCCAGTCCTGAAAACTGTCTCCAAAATCTTGCTTTTCTAAGCTTATCAACATTTCTTTTTAATCTTTTTTAACTTTCGGAAAATTATTTCTTCGATTCCCGAGGTCACAATAAAATTACTCGTTATTTCAGCAGTGTGGAATGGCGCCTTGTCATGATGTAAAAAGTAGTGCCGCAAATCCTCATTCTTCCTGTTTTCCAACAAATTTTGGAAAACTTTTGGTCAGCACTCTTCCGTGTACCATTTTGCAGTTACCGTCTGACCCTTTTCCATTTAAGATCGGGTGAGGTAAACTGACATCATTACTTTTGCTGCTGATGTTTTTTGTTTAGATTTTACGGGTGAGTTTGCTCGTGTTGGGCTCCATACCATGAGCTGCTCTTTGGTTTCTGGATCGTATTTAAAGGACCGATATTCATCACCAGTAGACTGACCACTGTCGAATTAGTTTAGCAAAAATTGAGCAAAATGCACTCGAGTCTCTTTATGGGTCTCATTTAAAATTCGAGCAGATTTCTTCGTGTACCCCAGATGATTACTTAATATTCGCCAATATAGTAATGGCATTTAAGCCCAATTATTGTTATTAGCAATCATTTCTTGTGCCAATCGTGGGGTGTCGTCAATCTTGGACTTATCCAGAGTTACAGTGACGTCATCAGCGGAAGATTTTGGTCGACCTTCTCGGGGGTCGTCCTCTACGGAAAAATGTCCGGTCTGGAATCTTCGAAACCACTTATAAATCCGAAGAAAATCACATGGCAAATTTCTGTTTGCGTTGATGGTGGAATTTCGTCTGACCTATCCTCAACTATTTTGCGTGTGCTCGTGTCCATTTTAGCCGATCGTTCTAAAATTTGAAAGGAAAACTAATAAGGTAATTGCAAAGGATTTGGTATTTTTAGATTTAACAAAAACAAATTGAAAGTCACCAACTGACCGAACTTTTGTTAATCCCCTCGTATACAATATATAAATATTTAAAATAAAATTTTTGTGTTTTCCGTTTCCGTGTTTCGTTTAAAATGGTTTTGAAAAAATTCCTTTCACTGATTTATTTGAAAAAAAAAGCACTTATGGTTGATTTTACTTGAAATTTGGTGCATTAGTTCTTGCCAGGAAGTGAATCAGATATCGATCTATGTATTTGAAGCTTAATTACGATTGCTCAACATTTTCTACAATTCAAAATATAAAATACCACAACAATATGTCGTTGGTTGTTGTTGTTGTAGCGACAAGTCTAATAATATGTGGTTGGAGCTGTTTTTTTTTTTTTGCAAAACGACAAACTGGTATGAATTCATCCTCAAAATACTAGTCCACATACTAAAACTTTTGCAAACTAGTCCAGATTTTACCGAAAAATTCTAGTTTAATTCCAGCCTATGGCAAACTAGTGTATTCATATCCTTTAAATACTAGTATATTTCTGGTTTACAACAAACTAGTATGACTTCGTTTTCAAAATATTTGTATTTAACTAGAATTTATGCAAACTAGCCAAACTTTTTCCGGCAAGGCAGGGCTTGGGCATTATTACGATGGTGTATTCAAGTGCATGAATGTATGAGTTTTCACTTTGTCGAGAGTTGAATATTAATTTCAGATTGTTTTCAGAGATCTATTAGTAAGTATAATTGTTTAATAAAGCTCCCATTCATCTCTAATAAATATTATTCATGAATAAATATATGCCTTTTGGTAATAAAAGCTATTGCGAAATACCGACGGAAACATTGAATAATTGCTAACAGATAATACAGAAAATTGCAAAAGGTTTTATATACGAGTATATTAAAAAAATCTATATATGACTAAATCCGTTTTGATAATTTATTAATATTTGAAAAATAATATTCTCGTTTATTTGATAACAATAGTACAAAGATTTGTTATCTAACGTTAACCCAACAATACAACAATGTTATTTCTAAGCATATTTACTGGTGGTCTGTGGTGAATTCCTTATCGTCGTTCCGTCTCATTTAGCGGTTTACACGCTGGTCCGCAATTTGAACGTTCTTTGTCTCTGGTTTTATGCATTGGCTACGAACCACTCAAGTTGAATTCATGTTTTCATTGTGAATTCAAACATCCGATAGTAAAGAAGTGTTGTGACAAGTGAAGTGAAGCGAAGTGAAGTATTTAACAAAATTGAAGATCCACATAATCAAATACATAACAAGCATAATAAATTCAGCTGGTACTATTGTGTAAGTTTTGCATGCTTGATTGTGTTGGTCAACACCAACAGTTTAAACTTTTTCGCAAATTTCGTCATTGATGCGAGGAAGAAGCTTGTTGATAAAGGGTATAAGATTGTGTGCGTTTTGTGTATACATACATATATTTAAGCACTTTAATATATATGTATACGCAAAACGCTTTACACTTTGGCGTGAGTTCAACTTCAATTTCAGATTTCAGACAAAATTTGTTATCGAAACTGCTTGTTGATGAGGTTAGTGAGGGAAACGAGATCGCACAATACTTTGTGTGTATTTGTTTTATGTATACACATATGAAGCATTGAGTGTACATACATACATGTATGTATGTGTTTTCGACACATGCTCCATTTCTGTTTTTGATTTTTAGCAAAATTTGACTTCTTGAGTGTGTGAGTGTTTTTGTTGAATATATTAGGTCTACCAGAAAGTTCTGTCAGAATCTATGACACTGATCACTGATAAAATTAATTTACGCCACTGTATTTAATACGAAGAAATTTATTGAAAGTGTTTTGTGAAGGTACAGTTTCTGATAGGACATGCAGGAAATGGTACGAAAAATTTAAAGCAGGTGATATCGACCTTTTTACCATCTTTGATCAACGGCAATGTTGTTGTTGGGATATAGAAATTGAGTTCATTAATAATAATAACAATTATATTATTCAATAAAATTAATTGGTAGAACTTTCCGTTAGGCCTAATAGAAGTGCTCAGATAAGTTAGCGAGCTACGCATATATAGTTGTTGTTATGATTTATGGAATTTGAAAATGTTTGTCGAAGTGAAAAGTGGCGTTTCACATTTTCTCTCAAATTTGGTTTGGTGCTTATTGGTTTTTAATCATTTGTGCATAAATTTCATTAAATATTTCTTTATAAAATATCAAATCACACAATTTATATGTACTCACTTTTTTTAATTTATACTAATATTTTTATAAAGATGAAATGTATCATGCTATAATATTTAAGACATAATAGAAATATCATATTTTTTGTTTGAGGGTAAAGTCACTCTAGAGGTTGAAAAAAAAAGAAAAGAGAATGAAATTTCTATTTAACCATTTCATCGAACACATATTGAAGTATGAAAAAATATTCTTTAATTATTATTTTCTTACAAAATGGCTGTGATAAAATTCACTATTTCATCCATGTTTTTTTGCAAGGCGTCCACGGGGGACCGATTTCTTCTAAAGATGAGACCTAGAACATAAAAGCAATAAGTTTTATGATCTACAAACTGTGGTCTTTGGAACTAAGTACAGATTTATTTTTAACTAATTTTTATGAAAGCGGCACACTTTTTTTTTTTAAATTGATTCTTGACTAAAAAATACGCACTAAATTATTAAAAAACGAAGTTTACATTTAATTGAAAACGGCTACATATATATTTGTGAAGCTACCATCAAAATTTCAGATAAGTCGATGCAATAGGGTCCGAATAATCTGTCCTGCCAGTTTGAAAAATGTGATTTTGAGAAAAATGCTTTTAAAGTTTTCATTGTACTCAGCGCACACTCTGCAGCAAAATAAAAAGTTCAGCTATTTGAAATATTTCTTTCACTTTAAAACCAATTGCAGATCTTTTCTAGGACACAAAGGTACCCTGTGTGCAAAAAAAAAAGTTGCGTTTTCCAAAATCCTAGAGTGGCTCTTTAACCCTTAAATTCAAATCATGAGAAATAAGCAACA
Source organism: Ceratitis rosa (assembly GCA_037013455.1). NCBI lineage: Eukaryota > Metazoa > Arthropoda > Insecta > Diptera > Tephritidae > Ceratitis > Ceratitis rosa. Next base: position 19,135,839 of record JAWMAG010000003.1, on the reverse strand, counting down.
ATCATCGATGGCAACAAATAGGCAACACGCCGATTTATAGCCGTAGTGATAAATCGGCAACATTTGCTTCTTGTTCTCTTGTTGCCAATTCGCTGCCGGGGAGATAATAAATCGGAAATATTGGTTTCCGTTAGTACATTATAAACAACAACTTTTTTTTTACTTGGATGATTCGGATGATCGGATTTATACTATTCTCCAAAAGCATCTAATTTATGCCAAAGATAGGATAGAAAAATTTCCTTCGCCATTAAATATTTGATTTCATTTTAAAATTATAATTATAAATAAGAAAAAACATAAATTATTTAAAAGTATAAAAGACACAGTTATTGCTCTAATATCGATACGATGGCGATATTAGCGGCGGTAAATTTGTTGCCAAGGGTGACCGGTAGCAAAAATTGTCTGGTGGGACAAACATACCTAAAGGACGTTATATTCAATTTATGAAAATTCAAATTTCGAATAACAAAATGAAAGCGTTCATTAAATGAAAATTATAAATATTTTACATTCTTTACTTTTCTGATTTATCTTATAATATTTAAAGTGTTCATAGTATTTAAATTAACATTGCCGCAAGTTGAATTTTGATAACAAATTTATGTAATAAATTTTCAAAAAAAAAAACTTGTGGCACCAACAAGCGTTGCTTCCAATTCTAACAATTATTTAAAAAAAAAAACGATTTTTTTTAAATCAAAACAAAGCGAAGCATTTGCATATTTCATAAGTAATAATAAATAAATTGTATAATAAATTTTATTTTTTTATTATAAAATAAAATATTAATTTAATTTGGGAAAGTTGGAGATTTATTTCTCAATAAATAAAATTAGTAACTTAAAAGTAAAGGAAAAGTCAAATAATAAACCGAATTTTGAGTGAAACCACCTTGTTTCTTGTATCAGAGGTTTTCGCCATGAATTACCGAATTATAAGTAATAAATGTATTAATTCCTTCTAAGTTCATATTTCGAATCAGATACATATGTATGAGAGAGAGTCTTGCACATTTATCTCTTAAATACTTTTTCAGATTTCGTAAAAATTCTTCTCAGTCATCTTAATACATAGATACATACATACATACATACATCTATTCAGTCAGCTTTCAACATTTTAGTAAATATTTTAATGTTGTTTGCTGATAAGAAGTTGCAAAAAAGAGTTAAATACTTTATGGTTTTTCCTAAGGCTTTTTCTATAAGATTTCAAACACGTTCTCTAATTTTTCGACTTGAATTAATCTAATTTTACATAATATATGTATTTTCAGCTTCTGCGTATCTCTACTTTTTAATCTCTTTAAACAATTCATCCGAGGAAAATGGCAAACAGTACGACACCCAAAACCCCTGCTGAGAGGGACTCTAAATTTACACAAAAACTTTTAAGTGGACTTCGGCACTTCTATAACGAGCAGAAATTGGTGGATGTGACTTTTAAAGTTTACAATCCCACTGCTTTGTAAGTACATATGTATATGTGTGACTATTTTTCAAGAAAATCGGATTTATACAAAAGTTCATTAATGATTGAATCATCTCATACGAATTCACATCCGATTGTTCTTATTAGGATTACCGCCCACCGTTTGGTACTATCTACTGCAAGTACTTACTTTGAGAATCTGTTTAGCTGCGATCAAGTTGGAACACCGATAATCGAAATAGAAGATATTGATAGTGATACCTTTGAGCGTCTGATCACTTTTTGTTACACGGGAAGGACTCTGATAACAAACGAAAATGTCGCTGAAATGCTAAAAGCGGCAAATATTTTTCAACTGGATGATGCTGCTGGGGACTGTGTTGATTACATTTTTCAAAATATAACGAAGGTCACACTTGAGCGGGTTTATTCCCTGGAGCGCGAGACTCAGTGTGAACGTCCTCGGCAGAAAATCCAGGAGTATGACATACAACATTTCATGGAAGTAAGTACAGTGAAGTCTCGCTAATATCAATTAATTTTGGAAAATACTATTTTGCTCCCATTATTAATTCACGTTCATGTGAAATACTTTCGAAAAGTCTGATTTACTTTGTACTCATTACATCTTCTTTTTCCCTTAGATAAAAGGCAGTGCTGAATTCTTGAATTTTGACTATGAAAAATTGAAGGGAATCTTGGAGAGCGAAGACTTGAATGTGTCCTGCGAAGAAGATGTATTTGCGGCGATTAAACGTTGGTACGAACATGATACTGTCGGTCGTGAACGTCATTTGCCTGACCTCATTCGTTGCTTGCGTCTCACGCAACTCGATGCGAATTTCATATTGACAAATATTCAACCATTGCCAGGATGTGAGTCGTTGGCTTTTCAGGCCTCACTATGGGTCAGAGAACCTTTGGCTCGCACAAAGATATCATTAAAATTCACTGGGCCGAGAGAATCTTTACGTACAAATCTTGAAGAGACATCCTGGTTGGCGGTGGAAATAAATGCTGGCGTAAGTATTAAAATTATTATGGAAAATAAATTATTTGGAATGGATTTTTATGTTATCCAATATGTTATTCACGTCCTCACAGCATTCTGATTTCAAAATCTGTTGTCGCGATCTCTTGCTGCAAATGCATATTGCATTACTTACCTCTCTGTTAAATGTTAATTTATATGTATGTTGATATGAATGAAAATCTCATAAAAAATGTGTGTATTTTGCTCTATCGAAACTCCAACAATTTCCGAAAATGAAAGCTTCTCATAAAATTACTCCGTCGAAAATATAATATATGTATGTATGCATGTAGTTCGAGGCAAACTTGTGTACAATCTTGGCTGGAGTGGCGGACCGGTGTCAATAAGTAAATCCTGGGAACTTGCGCTGTGGTATTTCTTTACCGCTAGGACAGGTTGGGTTTTTCAGGAAGAAATACTAAATTTCTATAAGAACAATAAACAACCCTAACTTAAGCATCATCTAAATCGAGATATTAAGTTTTCTATTATATTATTGATCTGACTACTTATTTGTAAAATGTCAATACGTATTCAGATCTATGCTTATTCACTCAAGTTGAACGTATAAGCTGCAGCCGCAGAATAATAAAAATGCGAAACGAACATACCTACGCACGATCTATGCTCATATCCAGATCATAATAATTTGTGTCAATCTGTCGGTGATCCCCTTCCCATATGGATAGTATTATCTATATTTCGAGCTAATCGAATATAATTCCAGGTCTCTGGTCCATAATCCACTTTCCGAAAGCAGAAATGTCAAGCGAAAAGAACTATTAAAACCATTATTTCACAAAAAGCCAACTTTTTACCGAATTTCAAGTAAATCGAACATAAATAAAATTCCCTCGAATAGTTCAGTCTTTGGTCCAATTTCCGAAATTCCTTTTTGTTTAAATCTTCTTAGAAACTATAAAACAATTTGACACGTTAGATTTTGATATATAAAAAACAGATTATATATATATATATATATATATATATATAGATATATATATATATATATATGTACATATGTCCTGAATTAAAGTGTATGTCTCTTATATTTATCTTCTTATTTGCAAATTCTTTAAACAGTTTGGTACTACTAGTTGTCTCTTACGATACAATAAATGTGAAGATAAATGGCTGAAATACGCAGAGTTAGATACACAGGGTGACTTTTCGTTCCGTGTCATTCTTAATGATGATAATTTAGTCTTCACCGGGGGAATAAAAAACGGGACTGTAATAAATGAAGTTCGAAGCTGGAATTTGCGTACCAAAATATGGAACCAGCTGCCAGCTATAACTTGTCCCCGGGGTATTCACAGTGTTGCGCTTTTAGATGGCAAAATATACGCGATTGGTGGAGATAACGAAGAAGGGATTGTCTTATCGTCGGTAGAAGTGTAAGTTTACATGTGGTATATGGAAGGTAAATATATATGAAGATGTATATTATACATACATAAATACCCGAAATGCATATTTATCTATGTCGGTTATCAAACATTTTCGTGAGAAAAAAAATCATTTGCATTTAAAAGAACTTAAAAAATCCTAGATTTCCACAGTAAATGACTACAAACTCTTATGATCTCTCAGTTTAGGTGCAGAAGTTTTTCTATATTTCACTTCGTAAGTAAGGAGTATTATACATACATACGTATCCGTAGAAGTATTCTTCCAATAGACCAACCGAGCGACGTCATCCCGTGAATCGTCAGTTGACTCATCCCTAATTTTAAGCCTTCAATTTTAATAAAGTAAAGTCATAAAGTTCACTCGAACAATACAGAATTGACTAAATTTGTGGGGCCTCCACAAGCACACAAAAAAACCTTCTTCGTTTGAGCACTTTTTAAAACTAAATAATTTACTCTCAGTTAATTTGTTGAACTTTACAAAAGTGTCACTCGAAATCAGTTACTTTACTATATGTAGATATCTACGAGTATGTAGTATGTACATGTGTACATATTTTAGTTTTGTTCGTTGATCAGATGGGCAGTAACAATTTTTACCAAACTTTACAGGATCGTGTTCGTTGAACCGAAAACTCAGTAAAAGTTTGTAACGAGAGAGCGCAATTTTGACGTTTTGTTGGAGAGAAAGGAAAATTTGACCCAGTAAAAACTAGCAAATATGAAAAACAGCTGATTTGTGATCAAATGATTGAATTTTTATCAACAAAACAAAATTTATTTAAAACTAAATTAAATTTTAATTCTTTAATATGAATGATATGATAACAAAGTAGTGGCTAAATGTATTGTTGTTTAATTTAACTGAACAATATCAATGATTCCAACAATAGTAAAGGCACTCGTTAAACGAAAATGTGTATGCAGTGGAGTGGAATCATCGCCCGCACACCTCCCTGCTTCCGTTTAGAAATTAGTTTTTCATAATTCTTCGTCTTTTTAGAGAGCTATCATTGTTGAAATGCAGTAAATTTTAAATACAATTCATAAATTAAATATGCTATATAATTACCAATCTTATTAAAACACTTAGGAAAATACTTCAAAACAGGAAAAGAAAAACTATACAAGAGAGAAACTATACAAACGAACAGCTTCAAATTTAATTTTTACTGAATCCTGTTCGTGGTAAACTCAGTAAATTCCTTTCTTTGGGAGAGTAAGACATCTTGCTCTATCAATTTCGTTACGAGCTAGTTTTTACTGAGATTTCTTAACGAAAACAGCTTTTGTAAAACCCTTAGATTCCTATTAAATGGTAAAGGCTAGTGTTTGTAATTTAGCACATTTTATGAAATTTTTGGGCTTTGGACAAAAACTTGGTTGTTTCCAGAGATGCTCAACTACGGCACAAACTCAGCGTTAACGGTAATTCGAAATTAAAACGGCTGCTTGCTAAGATTCTAACAGCAAATTCCAATTTTAACATTTAACATTATCTGTTAACGATTTAACATTAACGACGATTAACAGCTTTTCGTTTCGGGTAAAAACGAGGTAAATTTTATTTTGATATCTGCTTTAAAGGACATAACATTTGCCGATATTGCAACCGGATCGATGGACATTTTTTGGTTGAAATTTTTCCTTACGATGCAGCCTTGGTTGATTCCTATACAATATACAATGACAGTAATAATATTTAAATATAAAATAACTTTAAATTGTAATCCCAAAATCACATTTAAAGTAATTATTTTCGAAAATCTTCACCAATTTTTGTTGCGGTCCTCGTTATACAGATAAGAGATTTTCCGACCAAATGGACTCATGCGCCACCTAGAGGTGTGAAATACACTCCACACTCTATTAGCACACCAAATATCCACAAAAACGTTGGTAAATGTGTTTCGAGGAGCTTGGCCACAAACAACGGGATTTTTATACTAAATATATATATCTATTGTACATATGTATGAATGTACAATTAGCGTTTTCCAAAACCTTAAGCTATGTTTATGTGTTGTTGTTACCCAGTCCTTAAGTTTTATTATATTTCATTCCTTTTAGGTTCTCCTCCACTGGTGGATGGCGGGCGGTAAGCAACATGAACACACCACGCAGGTTGGCAGCTGCAGTGACCTTAAATGGAAATATTTTCGTTATGGGAGGTTGGAATGGAAAACAAGATTTAAACTCTGTTGAACGCTACGATCCAACCACAGATACCTGGACTTCTTGTGCGAATATGAAGAATTCTCATTCCTTCCATGGTGTAAGTGAACTCTAAATTTATATAGAAAAGAACTGTTTAGGCCTTTTAAATCAATTTTGTATTTATGAATGTGTGCACGATGTGCTTGTCCGAGACCGAAGCTCTTACATTGTGCATGTGGTGGAGGGTGGATGGGTCTATCGACCGTTCATTAAGTGAAGACCCTACGAGTACTCCGGTTTCCAGAACCTTGTAAAATTCTTCACCTGTTAAATAGACAACTAAATTTTTGGTTTGCATCTAATTCAAGTCAAATCGTACAAAATTATCAAAGACGTTTTGGCAAACAAATGCAAAATGAAATATTTGTTTTAGATTTTGCTAGAAAAACCATTTAAATGCAGAAAACACGATCTTTTTCTAAATTTCAAAGAGAAGAATACCGTTATTTAATGAAAAATACAAATGAAATTTTCCTTGAATTTAAACTGAGCGAAGACATTGAGTTTATAGAAGTCAGAGATGCTTCAAGAGCGTTCATTGTACCATTATATGTACATATGTATGTATGTATATTTGTATAATTGTGTATTGCATTTGATTACATTTCAGGCAGCCGTGCACAAAGGATTCATATATGTTGTAGGAAAGAAAGGCGCTGAGCGATACGATCCACAAAGAGATGAATGGACGAAGGTTAGTTGACTAATTTTTAGGAATTTCTCACATGGTTAACATTAATATTTATGCAAAATTATACACAGATCTGTTCTTTGCCTACCGAATATAAATGGCCTGCTTGTATTTCCTTAAACAATCAATTATGGGCTATCGGCGGATGGTTTAATTATCGCACTTATGTTTATGATGAGGAAAGCGATCGGTGGGTGGAAAAGGCTCGTCTACCGCAAGGTGGTATATACTCTTGTTTTACAGTGTCTGAAGCTTTCTTATAATTTGATTAAATTAAATAATAAAATATGAAAACTGTTAAAATATTTTTATACATAAATAAAAGTGAAAATAATAAAAGATCAATCCACAATAATTTATTTTTTCCATACAAGTTTTCGATACACACGAAATGTGAAGTAATAAAATCTAACACAGCACATTCCAATAAAGAGCTCGACGGCATGGCTCTCCACTGCAACTGAGATGTGCGAGTTCACATTGTCTATTCCACGTGTCAGGTAAGAAAATATTGCAAAGTGATATGCAACTGATGGGAACCTTCTTTTGGCTGCTGCCACTTCGAGTTATTCTGGTTCAGTTGGGCACCACACGTGAGAGTAATGATGCCTCCGCTGTTCTAGAATGGGGGAATCTACCAACGCAAATATCATCAATGAGGGCCAACATCAAGGAGAGTCTTACACACATGACTTCGGTGTTATGAACCTATTTCCGGGAGGGAAAATCTACACTTGGTATTCCATGAATTACATAGGTGGCACCAGAATTGTAATCCAGGGATCGCCTAACATATTTACTGCCAACACGGGATTGATAACTTTGCGGAATTGTCTCTCACACGCGCCAAGCTTTTTATCTATAATTGCTTGAATTGATGTGGCGGCCGACATTGCTTCACACCTCTGTGGATCACCGATCGTTTATTACCTTAAAAAACTCACGCAGCACGGATAGGGGAAGTAGGTATACCCAAATTTCTCTAGAGAAGCGGCAACGTGTCTCATTTGCGTACGGATTGAGGAAGATGGGCTGACGGAATGAAAACTAGTTATCAAGGGAGACGTTTTCGCAATATCGCTATTATCTACTAGGAGACATTCTCATCGAACTGATTGGATCCAGAAATCTAATCTTGTAAGGGAAGCAACACATAACATTTTTTCTGCGGCTTAATAGACGCACTCAACCATACAAAAAATACCAGTACCTTGTACATCACTGGCTTTAAGTGTCTATGCCAACAGTGTCAGAATTGCAAGGGAATACTCTGAACAGTATGTCACCAAGTAAGGTTTTAGAGAAGAAGACTGTCTAACGAGAAAGGAGACTGTCATGAAAGAACAATATGAGCAGTAGAGTAAACAAATCTAGTTGGGTGGTTGGTTGGTTGGTTGAAGTGGTTGCTGGGCATCAGCGCACCTAGGCCCAAAGCGGGCCCCTTGTGATTCCACTGAGGATCCTGATGACCCCTACTCGCTAATCAAACCAGTGAGTGAAGATTGCGAAACTGCATCTTGGTCCCCATTATCTCGCTCAAAGTGCGGGGCTTTCGCATAGAAAGTGCCTTAAGGTTTCAGGTTCTTCTTCTTTTCTGCAGCTTCTGCAGAAATCATTGGTTGGTACGCCAAGTCTCTCTGCGTGCCTGCATAATAAAATATGCCCTGTAAGAAGACCTATTACAGTATATATCTCCTTTCTTTTCAGTTCGATGAGGTCACGTGATCTTCTTCCGTTCCATTCTGGCCACAATGTCTTAGCCACATTACATGCAATTAAATTTTTCCATCTTAAGTTAGCATCTCTACCGAATAACTCTCTTATATTCAAATCTACTTAGAGACAGGCGAAATATCTCACACCAGCTATCAGAAGATAGAATATTTCGACAAAAGACCAAACTCTGCAGGTCGTAAATTGGAAGTGTGGCAGACGACATTGGTTGAGAAGTCTCCTGCTACTTTTCAAGTGAACAGTTTTTATAATATTCATTGATAATTGCAAAAGAGACCGACCAAACTTCTGCTTTGATTTGTGGCTTTGCGTCTTGATGTTTTCCTACAAATGTAGAGACCACCCCGAACTGGTTGATGGATTAACAAGAAAGGCTTTTGCATTCAAATCAGAAATATTATCGGAGTGGTTATATTCTCTGCCGAGCGCAAACAGCTTCGAGCGTATAATGTTTCGGCTATTGGTTGGTACCAGGATGCATCAAGCCATGTCCTCGCGGTTCGTAACATATATCGGATATTACGTGTGTATGCATTTCATACTCCTTTCTTCGAACTTATCATCGTTGCGTTTGTCTGACGTCAAACTGCGTGGGTTGTCACAATCTATGAGTGAGCTCTGTCCTTCTTGCCGACTTTCGATGGAAATTTTTAAGCAACGAGTTGCACGCGTGAACGCACGACTGTGTCTATTGGACTCTAGTATTTCGGTTTTGAGTGCAAAAGTAATTAAATAAAATGCTGTAATTGCCTAAGTACTTTGGTTACTTACTGTACTGAACATGTTCGCTTTTGTTGAAATTAATGAAAAAACCTTTAAATTCATTTGCAATGAATGAATGATGAATTTTATTTGTTCTTCCTTTTTATTGTGTGTTATATTTTGAGCTGCTTCCAAGGAACCAAACGATTAACTCGGATGTTTACTGTCAACAATTGGACAAATTGAATACAGCCATCAAGGAGAAGCGACCAGAATTGGTCAACCGTAAAGGTGTCGTATTCCATCATGACAACGCCAGACCACACACATCTTTGGTCACTCGCCAAAAACTGAGTGAGCTTGGCTGGGAACTTTTGATGCATCCACCATATAGCCCTGACCTTGCACCATCAGACTACCATTTATTTCGATCTTTGCAGAACTCCTTAAATGGTAAAACTTTCGGCAATGATGAGGGTATAAAATCGCACTTGGTTCAGTTTTTTGCAGATAAAGGCCAGAAGTTCTATGAGCGTGGAATACTAAATTTGCCGGGAAGATGGCAAAAGGTTATCGAACAAAATGGCAATTATATATTTGATTAAAGTTCATTCTAAGTTTTATTAAAAATGCATTTACTTTCTTTTAAAAAATCCGCAATTACTTTTTGGGCAACCAATACATTTAACTTCCATATAATTCGTTCTCTCCACGAATCGCGTACATTTTGGTATCTAAAAGTGCAACACTGTGACCTCTCCGAGAGCCGGCTATTGCTGGTAGCTGGTTCCATATTTCAACCTCATTAAGAATACATTCTCCGTTTCTTCGTCCTCCAGAGAAGATTGAACGATCCTCTTTCAATATGATTCTGAAAGTTGAGACACACTGAGGATCTTAATCTGCGTATTTTAGCCATTTATCTTCAGTTTTATTGCATCGTAAGAGATTTTTCAAATCGTTCTTTTTAAAGGAATTCCATATGTACATATGTATGTATAGGGAATTTATATTCATAACGAACAGACCTACTCGGGAACAACGTTTGCAAATCGTGCAAATTTATTACCAAAATAATGCGTCCAAGATTCGATGAAGCTCTTGGTTTTGGTTGAATTGCCGCATTCAGAGTGATGATAATCCATAAGCCATTATTGAGGCGCCCTTTACATTCGCAAATAGTCACCGTTCGGTGTGCTCGATGGGCATGGGAAATCATTGGTCCATATTTCTTCAAGAATGAAACCGGTCAATAGGGAACGCCTTAGAGCCATGATAAATGACTTTGTCGTGCCTGAATTGATGATTGAGGATGTTGATGTGGACGACATCTTGTTGGCTCCACCGTCTACATGGCGTACAGAATTTAACTTTTGGTGAGTGCATTAGCTTACGTGCTCTCCAAGATGGAGCGATTTAACACCGCTGGACCATTTTTTGTGGGGTAATGTGAAATCGCTTGTCAACGGTGATAAGCCTGACAAGAGTGACGCCTTGGAAGAAAATATATTCGGCTCGTTATTACTGACATCCGGCCCCAATTGCTCCAAACAGTGGTCGAAAATTGGCCACTCGGCTGAAATTTATTCGGTCACTTGACCGAAATCATTTTAATGGCAAACCGTTATCTTTTTAATGAAGCTAAATTCCATATTTCTCAAATAGAAATAAAAAAAACACCCTTTATACATAAAAGTTTGCCTCAAACTGGCGGAGTGATGAATTTTATGGAGAAACTTTAATATTCGGAAATACACTCAGACCTTCCGAGACAGAGAGCATACTTTTGTTAAAGACTTGGAGAGAGTAAAATACATTAATTTTGTTAAAAGATTTTCATTCTTTAAGCTCAACATTATTGTTTTTATAATTGGCGCTTTATAACCGCTGAAGCGATTTTCAGCCGAGCTCCTCCACCAATTTTTGGTTTTTGCTGCTTGATGTTTTTTTTCCCCACAAATGGAGGGCCCTACAGTTTATACTAAGCCGCCTCCGAACGGCCGATGGATTTTTATGTGGAGCTTTTATTAATTAAAAATTAATGTGGGTTGTTTGGCGAACCCGGACTGGAATCCTGACATTCCGAATGGGAGTACGCAATGCTAACCACTCGGCTATTGTGGCCGCCAACTCAACTCACAAATATGTATGTATGGTATACATATAAATTAACTGTTAGCAGTGGGATAAGTGATGTCTTTTGCAAAATGCGGCAGATATTAGCTGTGTGAGGTGAGAAATGTCAGGGAGAATTAGCCAGTAACGAAATTGAGAGAGAGTCTCCCAAAGTAACATATTTACGGAGTTTTCACAGGAACAGGATTCAGTAAAAATGAGCTAGCAAATTAATTAAGAGCCATTTGTGTTGGCGGTTACAGTGCAATCCGTTTCATTTAGACATTTTTTCTTCTTTTAAGTATTTTCCCAAGTATTTTAATAAAATTGGCAATTATATGGCATTCTTAGTTCAATATTTGCATTGAAAAGTTATTGTTATGCAAAACTCTACACGCTTCAAAGAGCCATCAAACCATAAAGATATCAATATGATTTTTCGGATAGTCCTCTGAGAGCAGGAAGATTTATAGAAAACTTGCTTTGCAATCGTTTGTAATTTGTCGCTCAGTTGAGTTGGGAAGTCTTTTTCCGTGTAAACCTTATAAGTAATATTAACTGTACATTATTATAAAATTTCCTCGATTCTCTTTGCTTTTTGAATAAAATCCAAGCATATTTGGAAAGAACTTTCTTTCTTTAATTTTCCTTTTAAAAGCGGCTCAGTTGGTGTACACACCTTTCTAGTGATTAGGGAAATCAGCTTACAATGTTCAAACTACAAGAATATATTCTAATTCTATGTTTCAGGTAGTGGTAGTAGTAGCAATTATACGAAAATAACAACACTATATACATTATATTATAGATGTTGTCCGGTTTACAAAGATTTAAAATCTAAATTTGCTCAGGGTATACAAGCCAAACGGAACCAACTCCCATATACTACTTCCATTCCGAGCCTTTCCACCCTACCCAGCACAAATATTGGTCAAATGACCTATGCGTAGTAAAAGCCAATGAACAGGCCCCCACAGTCACTCCATTTAGTACTGGAGTTGAGACCATAACACTTAATCTAACCCATTGCATGACACAATTTATGTCAACCATGCAAAATATGGTTCAAGACCTAATAAAGGCGCAAAACCAATTGCTCCAAACCCCGTTGACTACAAAATGAGTAAACTCAGAATTTGCTTGTGGAGTGCTAATGGTGTAAACCAGCATAAATTAGCTCACATCACATCACACCTCACCTAGAAGTATAATATTTATATCCCTGGGTTTAAGCTGTACAACACTAATCAAACCCAAATGGCAAAGCACATGGTGGCTTAGCTACACTCATAAGGAACCGTTTGAAGCAGAACTTTCTTAATTCCTTTTCAACAAATAGGTTGCAGTCAACTTCGATCACCCTTAAAAATAGGGGGGTTGACCTTACTTATGCTGGGATTTACTGTTCGCCAAAAGAATTTAGCGACTTTTTTATGACTCTAGGAGATAGGTTCCTAGCTGGAGGTGATTACAATGCGAAGCATACTCATTGGGAATCGAGGCTAATTAATCCGAAAGGTCAGAAATATATATAGCAGCCTTCGTAGTTCATCTTTCATCTATTTTCCATGTCAGCAACTGGTATTTTTAACATGTCGGTCAGCTTCATACTAGTTTAATACCAGTTCATATATACCAGCAAAAATGCTGATTCGTTCATACCAGTTGCGAATTAGTTCGGCTCAGAACAATCGAGTTTACCTACAAAATTCTACTACTCTCCTATTTTAAGCCAAAAATCAATGAGAAAGATTGTATTTATATATTGTAACAAAAGTTCGGTAAGCTAACCAAAACAAATAACAAAAAAAATTCGGTTTGTATTTATTCGTAATCTTTGTCCTTTTTTATCTTCTCCACATAATCGTCATTGATTTCAATGCATTTCTTAGGCCTATAGATCCACTCCTGAAAACTGTCTTCAAAATCTTGTTTTTCTAAGCTTATCAACATTTCTTTTTAACCTTTTTTAACTTTTGGAAGTAACCAGAAATCAAAAGGTGCTACATCCGGAGAATAAGGTGCTGGATGTATTTCTTCTATTCCAGAGATCACAATAAAATTACTCGTTATTTCAGCAGTGTGGAATGGCGCGTTGTCATGATGTAAAAAGTAGTGCCGCAAATCCTCTTTCTTCCTGTTTTCCAACAAATTTTTTAAAAGTTTTGGTAAGCACTCTTCAGTGTAAAATTTTGCAGTTACCGTCTGACCCTTTTCCAGTGGAATGGGAACTATGATTTTAGATCGGATGAAGTAAACTGACATCATTACTTTTGCTGCTGATGTTTTTTTGTTTAGATTTTACGGGTGAGTTTGCTCGTGTTGGGCTCCATACTATGGGCTGCTCTTTAATTTCTGGATCGTATTTATATGACCGATATTCGTCACCAGTAGACTGACCACTGTCTAATTTGTTTAGCAAAAATTTAGCAAAATGCACTCGAGCCTCTTTATGGGTCTCATTTAAAATTCGAGCAGATTTCTTCGTGCACCCCAGATGATTACTTAATATTCGCCAATACAGTAATGGCATTTAAGCCCAATTATTGTTATTAGCAATCATTTCTTGTGCCAATCGTGGGGTTTCGTCAATTTTGGACTTATCCAGTGCTACAGTGACGTCATCAGTGGAAGATTTTGGTCGACGTTCTCTTTGCTCGTCCTCTACGGAAAAATGTCCGGTCTGGAATCTTCGAAACCACTAATAAATCCGAAGAAAATCACATGGCAAATTTCTGTTTGCGTTGGTGGTGGAATTTCGTCTGACCTATCCTCAACTATCTTGCGTGTGCTCGTGTCCATTTTAGCCGATCGTTCTAAAATTTGAAAGGAAGACTAATCAAGTAATTGCAAAGGATTTGGTATTTTTAGATTTAACAAAAACAAATTGAAAGTCACCAACTGACCGAACTTTTGTTAATCCCCTCGTATACAATATATAAATATTTAAAATAAAATTTTTGTGTTTTCCGTTTCCGTGTTTCGTTTAAAATGGTTTTGAAAAAATTCCTTTCACTGACTTATTTGAAAAAAAGCACTTATGGTTCATTTTACTTGAAATTTGGTGCATTAATTCTTTCCAGGAAGTGAATTAGATATCGATCTATGTATTTGAAGCTTAATTACGACTGCTCATCAGTTTCTACAATTCAAAATATAAAATACCACAACAATATGTCGTTGGTTGTTGTTGTTGTAGCGGCAAGTCTAGTAATGTGTGGTTGGAGCTTCTAATTACTTATGAGTACTTTTGTTTTGTTTTTTTTTTGCAAAACGACAAACTGGTATGAATTCATCCTCAAAATACTAGTCCACATACTAAAACTTTTGCAAACTAGTCCAGATTTTACCGAAAAATTCTAGTTTAATTCCAGACTATCGCAAACTAGTGTATTCATATCCTTTAAAAACTAGTATATTTCTGGTTTACAACAAACAAGTATGATTTCGTCTTCAAAATATTAGTATTTAACTAGAATTTATGCAAACTAGCCAAACTTTTTCCTGCAGCGCAGGGCTTGGGCATTATTACGATGGTGTATTCAAGTGCATGAATGTATGAGTTTTCACTTTGTCGAGGTTTGAATATTAATTTCAGATTTTCGACAAAATTTTGCAGAGATCTATAAGTAAATAAAATTGTTTAATAAAGCTTCCATTCATCTCTAATAAATATTATTCATGAATAAATATATGCCTTTTGTTAATAAAAGCTATTGCGAAATACCGACGGAAACATTGAATAATTGCTAACAGATAAAACAGAAAATTGCAAAAGGTTTTATATACGAGTATATTAAAAAAATCTATATATAACTAAATCCGTTTTGATAATTTATTAATATTTGAAAAATAATATTCTCGTTTATTTGATAACAATAGTACAAAGATTTGTTATCTAACGTTAACCCAACAATACAACAATGTTATTTCTAAGCATATTTACTGTTACTACACTCATCAATGTTATACGCCAAAACTGAATTCTGTTAACCAGAGAACTTATAATAACGAGAAGGTGCAAATTCGTTGCAACATCGAACCACCTTCGAACATTTTCTGAAAAATATCTCGGAAGGGATTCACCACACTTTATTTAACAGCCACTGTAAAAGTTAGCAGAGACATTCAAGCGATGTTCTGTTATGAATAATGAACAGAGTGGCAATTGCAGGTGGATGTTATTGTTTTGTCCTTTCTTTTTGTCATGGCCTTTATTGCCATATTAATTACAGACCAATATGTCAATAATTGCGCCAAAATGATAAAAAGTCAAAAGTTTTCGTTGGACCGGTCGCGCGTTTTTAGTGTCGGGAGTGAAAATCGTGAAATTCTTTTAAAAAAAATTAGTGAAAATGCCGAAAATTCGGAAGTGTCGCGTTACGGGATGTTGCAGTACCAGCGAGGTACTGCGACTATTTAATTTTCCACAAGAAAAGGATTTAGAGCGAAAGTGGAGGCAGAATCTCAACATTTTTCAAACGGAGCACCTGCCGCCCTGCAACTCGTACGTATGCGAGAAACATTTCACAAAGGAGGAGTTGGGAATACGGAATTTGAAGGCAAATGCCGTGCCAACATTGTACCTTGGTAAGTGTTTTGTTATACCTATATTATTAACAATAAGTACGTTAGGGTTATTTTGTGGCTAAAAATGTTTTAATTTGTATGTACATATGTACATACGTGTACATGGTTATGGTTATGGGTTTTGTATACATATGTATGTAGATATGTCTGTGTATATATGCATAAGGTTTTGGCGCACTTATGTATGTATGCACATATATATGTAGTAAGTTTGTATATTCATACGTTCCACATACGTTGAAATGGGCCAAGGCAACCCAATTGTTCGTCAAAAGAATGAACGATCTTTTCGACGAAGTGGATTGCAAGACATTGTACCATCCCAACCCAACGAGACAGCCAATAATGAAAAATTGTAACCAAAAAATCAAACGCCTAGAGGACCATATCAATTTCTTAAAGACAATAAAGAGACCGAGTAATATACAGTGTTTTGACATGTTTGTACAAACAATAAACGGAATGGTTGAATTGAGCAGGGATTTGTTCAAGGAAGATAGAAACGTTTCGTTTATACTGCTGGGAAAGATGAACCAGGACGCACTTGAAAACTTCTTTTATAGGGTAAGAGCTAATCTAGGTATGAATACAAATCCATCGGCATATGAGATGCAATATATTGTTGCGAGATTGGTCTCAATGCACATTTTGCGTAGGAAATTTTCAAAAACTGGAAGCAATTGCGAAGAAGACGATGATATCAACCTTGATTGGAATGTTGCCCAGGAGGATGAAGAAATCGTTAACTTGGAGCCATTGGAGCAAAATGCCGTGGAAAATGTCAATGTTCCAGATGAGCATTTTGCAAATGTTGAAAAACCAGGCGAACTCCAAGTTAAACGATACTATACTGGGTACGCGATATATAACAAGGTAGTCTGCAAATTGCGATGCGAAAAATGTGTAGAAACGATGGGGAGTAATAGAAAGTTGCTAGATAAAAGTTCGGAAGCTCTAATACTCGAAAAGAATTTCAAGGGAGCAGAAGATTTGCGGCTGGTAAATCCCGAAGAAAAGCAGTTTGAAATATGTCGGATGCAAATGGGAATATATAGCGAAATGTTCTCGAAGTACGCTGCTCGGATAGGAATTAAGGAGCTTATGTTGTCGGTAATCAGGAAAAAAACAGAGACAACATATCCCGAATGGTACCTCGAAGCAGGCTCCTGTTTAGATCACAGGAATAAGTTTTTGGATTTTTTGGTTAGTGTTTTGCTTTACAAAAACGCAAAATGGCTAGCGAGACAGGGAACAGATATGCACAGGTTAAAAATAAGAAAGAAATTTTGTAATTAATTAATTCCAATCCCTTCAAATTACAATCTAGACGAAGATTCGTAGGCAACTTTCGACAAGTAGTATAATTTTCTTATATAGTACATATGCATATATTAATAATAAATTTTATTTTCTCGTTTCAGGATTTTAGAATAAATATTTTATACATACATATACATATACATGCCTTAAATATTATATTTATATTTTCATTTCAGATTAGACCCCCAGGATATGTAGAATATAGAAATGAATGTTATATAGTATTATTGTTAATTGTTAATTGTTTGTTGTTATTGTAGTTTAGTAGCCTTGTTTTTGTTTGAGTTACTATTATTGTTTATTGTTGAGTTTATTGCAATTGAAGTATTACTAGAATATAAGTAGTTGTTGTTATTAGTAGCATGTAAGTAGTATGACACACACGAGCCAAGTTTTATTAATCAGTAGACATATGATTTTTAAATGTTAAATCATGGTTTATAAAACTGGTGAAAAAATAGCTTAATCTTAATAGATTAGGCCGTGTGAGAATTGCCTAAAGATGGTAGGCAATTCGAAAATCGTGTCTAATTAAAAAAAATTATTTGTTTTTACTTTAAATTAATACATTTTAATTTTTTTTTAATTTTTCATTTCAGGTTTTTTCTTTATTTACAGCTTTATTTTAGATTTAATAACAAATAGAAATATATTTTTTAATAAAATTAATAAATGAACAACCAAGTTGGTTAAAAATCGTTTTCTTATTCAAATTGGAATTTCAGTTCATTTCCATATGATTATTGTATTGATATAGAAGCAAAAATACACATATACGCACATATATTCTTTTGCACATTTGTCTATATGTATAATAGAATAATATGTGTCGTATATTTGTATTCACAAAATTGAAGAATTTGCTTCTACTGGCAAACCACCATCAATTACCGAATAAGATGACCAACCCTCAAAGTGGTCTGTGGTGTGTTGGTTAGACTACTTGCATGGCGCTTTTAAGTGTTTAGGTTGGAATCTCCGCAGGGGAGAAATGAATTTTTAATTTTTTCGATAGAGAATTATTTTAGGATTTTGCATTTTGCCAACGGATTGCCGAAATTGTAAATTGACGAAGCAGTATTACGAAGAAGAGAAGAAGCTCGTACTTTTGCTGTGATGTGCATACATATGCGTAAGTTTTGAGTGTACATATTCTCATGTATGACTGTGTTGGTCAACATCAATTTCAACTTTTTCGCAAATTTTGTCATCGTCGCGAAGAAATCGCTTGTTGATGACGAGGTACAAGGGAAAGAAGTTGGCATGCTATTATGAGTATGTATGGGTTTTTCGTGTACATGCAGGCACCTTTAAATGTGTTTGTATTTCACTTCAGCTCAACTTGAAATTCTGATTTTTGTCAATTTTGCCATCGTCGAGAAGAAATTGCTTGTGGATGGCGGGTATAGGGGAAGAGAATAGGCAAGTTTTTGTGTATGTATAGATTTTTCGTATATGTACACTTTGGTCGCTTTGAATGTATTTGCGTTCAACTCCAGACCAACTTGAAATGCTGATTTTTGTCAATTTTGTAATCGTCGCGAAGAAACTGCTTGTTGATGAAGAGTGGCAGAAGGAAGGGCATGCGCATTATTAAGATTGTATGCGTTTTGCGTGTACATATTAAATTCTTTGGATGTATGTGTTTTCACTTTGCCATGAGCTCAACAGCAAATTCTGATTTTTAGCAAAATTCGTTTGCGAAGCTGCTTGTTGATGAAGGGAACAAGGGAAGAGGGTTCAGAAAATACTCTGTATGTATTTTTTTTTTGTATACGTACATATAAGCAACTTTAAATGTACATATGTATGTGCATTTGACTTCAGTTTAGCATTGATTTTTGTCTTTCGTTCGTTCTGAAGAAGCATTTTGTGAATGAAAGGCAAATGAATGAATGGAATGGTTTGTATGTGGTTTTTGTTTTTGTTACTTTATGCTTCTTCGTTTTATGGTCATTGACACAAGCAGTTGCTATCATGAATAAATATTTGGGTTTGAATGAGATTATAAGAATATGTACATACATAAATACACATGTATGGGATATAGAGATATTACAAATAAATATGGTTATAATTTCATGAATATGATTGAATGAAATAACCTAATTCAAATATGAAATGCATTGATTTATTCAAATTAAATTTCACTCTTATGTTCAAACAATTGTATGTATATCATGTTTCTACATATTTATTTATTATAATTGCTTCTACATACAACATATATGTATGTATACTTATTTCATGTGGTACATATAGACGTAGGTATATCATTGCCATGGCAACAATTTTAATGGCGTCCAGTAAAGCGAATACAATATTGATATACATAAAAATGAAGTTGAAAGAAAGAAGAAGTAAGAACCGATTTCTATTTGTTCGTTAGTATAAGTACGCAATTATGCATTCAGTGGTTAATATGTTGAGTGGCACAGATGTTAGCGTGTTGCCACGGAGTTCATTTTTCCTACTTTTGACGCAGGTTCAAATATCAACAAGAAGCGAAACAAAATTTTTTTTTTCAATGAATTTTATTTTTCTTAAATATCAATAATTTTATTTTCGATAATTTTCAAATTCTTCCTTAATATAAGAAATCCTTCGTAAAACACAAAAAAGCACAAAATATATTTTTTTTTTAATTAATTATATTTTACTCATTTGCTCATGCACTTTCCATGGGATTACAAACTAAACATGTGTAGGTTGAAAAGTATAGTAAATATACGTAAATAATGACTTTATACAAAAGTACCAAAAAATTGTATTGTTTTAATCATCAGTAAATATTATTGGTCTTATTTCTTCCTTCTCTTGTAAGTAACATATCTGTTTATGCTAAATCGTCCGTCAATAACAGCAATTTCTTCTGTTAAACCATCAAAACTGCTAGTTTACAGCCAAAATTTAACAGAGTGGTGAATCCCTTCCGAGATTTCTTCTAGCTCTGTAGAAATTTCAATCGAGCATCGAACCAAAAGTCAATTGCACCTTCTCGTTATTATAAGTTCTCTGGTTAACTTCTGGTGGCCTATGGTGAATTCCTTCTCGTCGTTCCGTTTCATTTGGCAGTTTGTCTCTGGTTTTATGCATTGGCTACGAACCACTCAAGTTGAATTCATGTTTTCATTGTGAGTTCAAACATCCGATAGTAAAGAAGTGCAGTGACAAGTGAAGTGATTAACGTTATCTAAATTGTATTTAGCGAAATTGAAGATCAACATAATCAAATACTTAACGAGCTTAATAAATTCAACTGGTGCTATTGTGATTTCTGTTTTTGATTTTTAGCAAAATTTGACTTCTTGAGGAAACTGTTTGTATGACATCATTTTCGCCACGTAAGCACATATTTATTTATTGCATGTTTGGTTCTATATTTTTATCGCTTAATGTATACATACTGACGTTGCAAATAGAGTATAATAAAGATGATTCACATTAATTTTAAGTGTGAAACGATAGTATATTCATGGCGACTGATAAAGTTAATTTACGCCACTGTATTTAATACGAAGAAATTTAATGAAAGTGTTTTGTAAAGGTACAATTTCTGGCAAGACATCAATAATAATAATAACAATTATATTATTCAATGAAATTAATTAGCAGAACTTTCCGGTAGGCCTAAT
Organism: Ceratitis rosa; assembly: GCA_037013455.1. NCBI lineage: Eukaryota > Metazoa > Arthropoda > Insecta > Diptera > Tephritidae > Ceratitis > Ceratitis rosa. Next base: position 19,114,953 of record JAWMAG010000003.1, on the reverse strand, counting down.
AGAAGTGCTCAGATAAGTAAGCGAGCTGCGCACATGTAGTTGTTGTTATGATTTATGGAATTTGAAAATCTCTGTCGAAGTGAAAAGTGGCGTTTCACATTTTCTCTCCAATTTCTCACCACTCTCGTAGCACAGCGAGGCAGTGAACATAAATCAAAAAGAAGGTTCGGGGCGTTACATGGGGGATTCTGAAATGAATTTCACCACGCTTGAACAGTGAGCAAACAGAAATCGTGCTCAAAATACCAGAAATAGCACGATTGTATGTAAAATGAGAAAAAATTTGTGATATTATGAATCAACTTGTGCTTATTGGCTTTTAATCATTTGTGCATAAATTTCATTAAATATTTCTTTATAATTTATATGTACTCACATTTTTTAATTTATACTAATATATTTATAAAGATGAAATTTATCATGCTGTAATATTTTAGACATAATAGGAATCTCGTATTTTTTGTTTGAGGGGTAAAGTCACTCTAGAGGTTGAAAAAAAAGAAAAGAGAATGAAATTTCTATTTAACCATTTCATCGAACACATATTGAAGTATAAAAAAATATTCTTTAATTATTGCTTTCTTACAAAATGGCTGTGATAAAGTTCATTATTTAATCCATGCTTTTTTTGAAAGGCATCCACGGGAGGACCGATTTCTTCTAAAGTATGAGACCTAGAACAAAAAAGTAACAGGTTTTATGATCTACAAACTGTGGTCCTTGGAACTATGCACGGATTTATTTTTAACTAATTTTTATGAAAGCGGCACACTTTTTTTTTTTTTTTTAAATTGATTCTTGACTAAAAAATACGCACTAAATTATTAAAAAAATTATGTTTACATTTAATTGAAAAACGGTGTTTACGCGAGGTACTTTCTTCGAAGTTAGTTGAAATAAAAGTCACTTGCGTTTTCAATTTAAGTTGTACAATGTTTTATTAATTATTAATTATTAAGGGTTTATTAAAGTTTTATTTTATATTTTGGTATTACAAAGTTTTTTCTTTTATATAAATGTTTCTTTGTATATATGTACCTATGTACATATATAAATATTTGATTTAATTTAATTTAACAATTTTAGATTTGTTGCCCCGTGCGCGCGTGCCGATATGTTGATATGAAATCTCGCTTGTTTGTTTGACAAGCACGGCTTATATAGGCCCAAAACGCGTTAGGGTGCGTACAAAAGATATGGATGTGCTAATGGTTAAGCACACGCTTAAACATCCTGGGCCACCCTGCACGAAGTGCTGAATTAACCCCGTTTTCATGGAGGCCGTTGATGGTGTTGATTCCTCCTGTGGTTCCGTATATTATTTCTGCTGTTGTATTTCCCTTCAGAACTACGGCAGGTTCTCTTGGTATGATAAACCGTGACCCGTTGTGTCCGTGTCCTGGAAAGAAAAAGTTGGAAGTATACTGCAGCGGAAAGTGCATTTTCTTAATATTCTGTTTACTAATATTTTGATCATGCAGACATGAATGAGTGTCATGCTGCCGATAGGAGCCTGTTCTACGGGACTTGTAGACTTATTTGTAATGCGTCCTTGGAAAACGTCTGATCTGGGGGTGATCAGAGTATGCAATGAGCAGATCTTCTCATGATTTGAGCAGTGCGATTGCATGTTATTTCTGTTGACCGATTGGAAATTATGATCTGGGGTGATCATCCCAGTTTTCTGTGTATTTCGACTCGGAAAGGTCAAAATCGAATTTCTCTGTGTGTCTTGACTTGGGGTGGTCAAGTGTACCTGTTTGTGTTTATCTTGACACAGGGAGGTCAAGGGCACATTTCTTTTATTTATTCGGTCAAACCCATGAGTTGGGCTTAAGTGCAAAAGAGTATTATGCCTTTTTGGCAAGTCAAGCATGTGTGTTGCGATATACACCGTTTAAGGGTATGGTGCAACGCAGGACAATGCTTGCAATGCTTTAACGTATGATTCTTTTTGCACAATTTGCACGATTGGTGGTTATTCTGTGGAGAAAGAATAGGCTTAGTTATGTTATGCGAAGTAGGGGATTTCGCGAGCTTGTGTTCAACGCATTCTTTAATTTCGAATTGCCTGTATAGAAATTCTTTCATTTGTTGCCATGTTGGGCATTGCTTTCGGGATGCGAGAGATTGCTTCCATAGCATTAGAGAATTTTCTGGTAATGCGGATGAGCATATATTCACCAGAATTGGGTCCCAGCTATCAGTGGGTGTGCCGAGAGTTTCGAGCACTGATAAAGAGTTTGTGATTGTGGAATACAAATCAATTAACTCTTCACTGGTTTCTTTTCGAACTTTGGGTAAGTTCAATAATTTTGTGACCTGATTGTCGACTAATTGGCGCTTGTTTTCATATCGGGAGTGGAGAGCGTCCCAAGCCAATTGGAAATTGTCGTTAGTTAAAGCGAATCGTTTAACTATATCTCCTGCTTGGCCTCTTGTTTTATACCGGAGATGGTATAACTTTTGAGCTGGAGATAGCAGGGGGTGATTTACATATGCGGCAGTGAACATGTCTCGGAAAGACGGCCACTCCTCGTATCCACCATAAAATGTTTCAGTGTCACAGGGCGGAAGTTGGAGATATATTTCCGGTTGTTCAACTATTTTGGGTCTGGGTTCTGTTTGAGAACTAGACATTGGTTGATTCAGTGCATTAATTAATTTTAGTTGTTCAGCAATTTTTGCTTTTGTTACTTCATAAGTATCAATGCTAAATTGATACTTTCCTTCCGCCAGCGCAAGTAAATTCGGGGAGGTCTTCTTTGTCTTTTTGGAATAAGACATCGTATGCGTCTTGAACTTGTTTATACCAATCGTCAAGAGAATTACTTTTAATTTTCAGGAGATTTTCTGAAAATTCCTCTATGGGGGAAGAGGTAAATCTGGCACAATATCTTATTAAGCCATCAGTTGTTGCGTTAAATATTTGCGCACCCGGGTAGTGTGGTTTGTATTTTGAGGCTTGAGCCTCCCTTTTGCTTCTAGCTGCTACATGGGGAGAAGCAGCATTAGTCTCGAGTTGTACCATAAGCTGAGTTGGAGATTTTGGGTTTAGATTTTTCGGCAATGTTTGATGTAATTTTAAATTTATTTAAATATTTTTTATCGAAATTTCTTGTTTTTAAACAAGTTAACACTTAGCCTCGTGAAACTAGTGTTACGTTAAATTGGGCGTAGTCGAGAACTACTTGAATATATAATGACCCAGAAGTGTTTATTGCTGGGTTGGGATGCAGTTTATGTGTATGTATGTATATTTGTGTTTATACTTCAAGAGAAGAGCGAAGTAAATCAATTGATCTTTTAATGCATTAAGCGGCTACAGTATATGTGCGATTGTGTGTTCGCTGTTATGCTGAAGCTGCGCTTGAAAAAGCACAAAGCAAAATAGAAAAGCAAGCCAAAGAGGGAGTTTAAGCTGTTCTTTAAATGCAATAAAAACAATATAAGAGTGTAGTGCGTTAGAATATTCAAACTATTTAATGCTGAAAAACATAAGAGAAATTGTCACTGGAGAGTGATATGATTTTTGGATACAAGCTGAATTTATTAGTTGGGAACACTAAATAATTCTCTTGAATATGTAAAAATGTATGTACACATATGTACACATGCTTAATTTGCAAACCCTCAAATTCGAAATTGAGGTCAACAACCTTCAAGATCGCGTTACTAAATTTCTTGCTATTGGATAAAGCAAGTTTATTTTGTAAGTTTGCAAGTTTTTATTTTTGTTGGGCAAACAAAAGTGATTTGCTACATATGTATATTTGGGCTGTATATATTTTGGATTTACAAAAAACATATAAATATATGAACTATTTGTGGAAAGGTTCTTTTATACTATTTATTTGCATAAAAAAAATCTTACGCCTCTTTATTAAATTCCACCGGTGAAGTTCCTTTGAATCCTTTGATTTTAGATATGAGCCGATGGGTCTTCTTTGGATAATAACTGGCCACTTTCCTTCTGATTATGTTGTTTTGTTATGATTAATGTTGATTGTATTGTTATTTTTGATTTTGTATTTTACATTAATGTTAATTTTGCTTTTCTTGTTGTTTTTGTTTTAATTTATAAAAAGTGCATCTTTGAAAATGTTGCTGAATTTGTTGTGGTTGCTTTTGTGCAATTTTTTGTATCGAATGTTGGTAAATAATTTTGTTTTTTCTGTTTTTTTTTTTTTCTTAAGTCTTGATTGCTTTTATTTAAGTTTATGCTAGTAGCTTATATTTCGTTTGCACTGCACAAATACTCCTTTTGTAAATAGTTTTAATGTTATGCACTTGGTTTTTTTTGTTGTTGTATGAGTTTGAAAGTGCACATTCAGTTTTGATTAATTTTATTATGTTTATATGCACATTCAATTGATTTTCTCCATAGTATCACTTCACGAAAGTTTGAGTTTTATTTTAGTTTTCTTAGTGTTTTTTTTTATTTTTTTGTTTAATGGTGGCTGTAAACCATAAGTAGGCTCAATTTCAGCCTCGAAGGACCATGTTCACGCTAGGTACCTTCTTCGAAGTTGTTTGAAATAAAACCACTCGCGTTTTCAATTTAAATCGTACAATGTTTTATTGAATTAGTAATTATTAGGGTTTTATTAAAGTTTTATTTTGTGTTTGTGTATAACAATGTTTTTTGTGATATAAATGTCTCTATGTATATATATGTACATATGCATGTATTTTTTAAGAAAAAAAAATAATTTTAAATATTTTAACCCCGTGCGCGTTGTTAGAAATCTCGCTTGTTTGTTTGACAAGCACGGCTTATATAGGCCCAAAATGCGTTAGGGTGCGTACAAAAGATATGGATGTGCTAATGGTTAAGCACACGCTTACACAAACGGCTACGTATAGATTTGTGAAGCTACCATCAAAATTTCAGATAAATCGATGCAATAGGGTCCGAATAATCTGTCCTGCCAGTTTGAAAAATGTGATTTTGAGAAAAATGCTTTTAAAGTTTTCATTGTACTCAGCGCACACTCTGCAGCAAAATAAAAAGTTCAGCTATTTGAAATGTTTCTTTCACTTTAAAACCAATTGCAGATCTTTTCTAGGACACAAAGGTACCCTGTGAGCAAAAAAAATTGCTTTATCCAAAATCCTAGAGTGACTCTTTAACCATTAAATTCAAGACATGAGAAATAAGCAACAATCATCGATGGCAACAAATAGGCAACACGCCGATTTATAGCCGTAGTGATAAATCGGCAACATTTGCTTCTTGTTCTCTTGTTGCCAATTCGCTGCCGGGGAGATAATAAATCGGTAATATTGGTTTCCGTTAGTACATTATAAACAACAAATTTTTTGTTATTTTTTTACTTGGATGATTCAGATGATCGGATTTATACTATTCTCCAAAAGCATATAATTTATGCCAAGAATAGGATAGAAAAAATAGGAAGCGTAATGGCAAGGGAATTATTTGATTTCATTTTAAAATTATAATTATAAATAAGAAAAAAATACATGAGTTATTTAAAAGTATAAAAGACACAGTTATTGCTCTAATATCGATACGATGGCGATATTAGCGGCGGTAAATTTGTTGCCAAGGGTGACTGGTAGCAAAAATTGTCTGGTGGGACAAACATACCTAAAGGACGTTATATTCAATTTATGAAAATTCAAATTTCGAATAAAAAAAAACAAAATAAAATTAAAAATTCAAAACCGACGTCCTTTACTTTTCTGATTTATCTCATAATATTTAAAGTATTCATACGTATAGTATTTAAATTAACATTGCCGCAAGTTAAAATTTGATAACAAATTTATGTAATAAATTTTCAGAAAAAAAAACAACAAAAACGGTTAATATATTATTCTTAAAAAAAAACGAATTCTTTTTTTTAATTTAAAACAAAGCGAAGCATTTGCATATTTCATAACTAATAATAAATAAATTTTATTTTATAATTATTATAAAATAAAATATTAATTTAATGCCAATAAATATTAATAAATAAAATTAGTAACCTAAAAATAAAGGAAAAGTCAAACAATAAACCGAATTTTGAGTGAAACCACCTTGTTTTTTGTATCAGAGGTTTTCGCCATGAATGCCCGAATTATAAGTAATAAATGTATTAATTCCTTCAAAGTTCATATTTCGAATCAGATACATATGTAGGAGAGAGAGTCTTGCACATTTATCTCTTAAATACTTTTTCAGATTTCGTAAAAATTCTTCTCAGTCATCTCAATACAGAGATACATACATACATACATACATCTATTCAGTCAACTTTCAACATTTTAGTAAATTTTTTAATGTTGTTTGCTGATAAGACGTTGCAAAAAAGAGTTAAATACTTTATGGTTTTTCCTAAGACTTTTTCTATAAGATTTCAAACACGTTCTCTAATTTTTCGACTTGTATTAATCTAATTTTACATAATATATGTATTTTCAGCTTCTGCGTATCTCTACTTTTTAAACTCTTTAAACAAATCATTCGAGGAAAATGGCCAGCGGTATGGCACCCACAACCACTGCTGAGAGGGACTCTAAATTTACCCAAAAACTTATGAGTGGACTTTGGCAGTTCTATAATGAGCAGAAATTGGTGGATGTGACTTTTAAAGTTTACAATCCCACTGCTTTGTAAGTACATATGTATATGTGTGACTATTTTTCAAGAAAATCGGATTTATACAAAAGTTCATTAATGATTGAATCATCTCATACGAATTCACATCCGATTGTTCTTATTAGGATTACCGCCCACCGTTTGGTACTATCTACTGCAAGTACTTACTTTGAGAATCTGTTTAGCTGCGATCAAGTTGGAACGCCGATAATCGAAATAGAAGATATTGATAGTGATACCTTTGAGCGTCTGATCACTTTTTGTTACACGGGAAGGACTCTGATAACAAACGAAAATGTCGCTGAAATGCTAAAAGCGGCAAATATTTTTCAACTGGACGATGCTGCCGTAGATTGCGTTGATTATATTTTTCAAAATATAACGGAGGTCACGCTTGAGCGGGTATATTCCCTGGAGCGCGAGACTCAGTTTGAAAGTCTTCGGCAGAAAATCCAGGAGTATGAAATACAACATTTCATGGAAGTAAGTACAGTGAAGTCTCGTTAATATCAATTAATTTTGGCAAATGCTATTTTGCAACCATTATTAATTCACGTTCATGTGAAATACTTTCGAAAAGTCTGATTTACTTTGTACTCATTACATCTTCTTTTTCCCTTAGATAAAAGGCAGTGCTGAATTCTTGAATTTTGACTATGAAAAATTGAAGGGAATCTTGGAGAGCGAAGACTTGAATGTGTCCTGCGAAGAAGATGTATTTGCCGCGATTAAACGTTGGTACGAACATGATACTGTCGGCCGTGAACGTCATTTGCCTCACCTCATTGGTTGCTTGCGTCTCACGCAACTCGATGCGAATTTCATATTGACAAATATTCAACCATTGCCAGGATGTGAGTCGTTGGCTTTTCAGGCCTTACTATGGGTCAGAGAACCTTTGGCTCGCACAAAGATATCATTAAAATTCACTGGGCCGCGAGAATCTTTACGTACAAATCTTGAAGAGACATCCTGTTTGGCGGTGGAAATAAATTATGAGGTAAGTATTAAATTTATTATGGAAAATAGTTTATTTGGAATGGATTTTTATGCTATCCAATATTTTATTCACGTCCTCACAGCATTCTGATTTCAAAATCTGTTGTTGCGATCTCTTGCTGCAAATGCATATTGCATTACTTACCTCAGTAAGTAAATGCACAAGTGTACGGACGTGTTTTTTTGATCGGCTCCGTAACTTCATTTAAAGTCTTAGAAAACGTACATATTAATTCGTTTAAACTTATACACCGACTGTAGTGGGTGGATAGCCACTTAAGTTGGCAATAAGCAAATAAAATAATAAATATAATAAAAAAAAACAAAATAAAAAAAAAAAATAAAAAAATAAACAGAGAAACGAAAACGATAAGCAACAAGTGTACCGGCGATGTAATGAGCGATCAACGCTCAAATCAGAAAGAGCGTCGGCATTCAGTTGCGACGACAGAGCGAAATGCTTATTTCACTGTTGTTGCGAGCAAATCACCACCTAACAGCAGTGCAAAGGCAAGCAGTTCAACTCTAAAGGCGCCAACGCAGACCTTAGCAACAGAGAAATCAAAGAGTGAAAAAGGTCTCTTCCCAACAGAAAAACAAACAGCTATGCAGTCAAGCAGCGCAGCAGCAGCAGCAACTCCAGTGCGGGCGACTAATACTGAGCAAGGTGAGACAGCCAAAATGAAAAAAGGGTCGGCAGTGCAGACAGGCATTGATCGGTACATAAATGTGGTAAACAAAAAGAGGAAATCTAGTCCTCCCAAAAAAGTGATTAATGCCAAGAAGTTTAATACCGTTGGCTCCACTATCGATGCTGATGGTAATGCTCTAAAAGGGAACAGATTTGCCCCGTTAAATGAGGAAGAGCATATAACAGACCCGAAGGGTATTTCCACAGTCGCCAGTACTAAACCTCCACCAATCTACTTGCGGGAGCGCAGCTCCAATTTGCTAGTTACGAACATAGCTAAGATAATAGGTACCAACAATTTTCACATTGTACCTCTTAAAAAAGGTAACATAGACGAGACAAAAATACAAGTACACAGTGAAAAAGACTTTCGTGAAGTCGTTGTGTTTCTCTCTGCAAACAACAAGAATTATTACTCTTACCAGTTGAAGAGTGCGAAAGGCCTGATTGTTGTAATTAAGGGAATTGAAGCGACTGTTGACTCATGTGACATAAAAGAAGCTCTAGAGGAGCAAGGGTTTGAAATTAGGGCGGTTGTTAACATAATTAACAGAAATAAAGTGCCGCAGCCTATGTTTAAAGTGTTCTTATCGCCAAGCTTAGCTCAACTTAAGAAAAACGAAACGCATCCAATTTACGGTTTAAAATACCTTTTGCACCGAAGAATCACGGTGGAAGAAGCGCTTAAGCGTAATGGTCCCGTGCAATGCACAAACTGTCAGGAATTTGGTCACACAAAATCCTATTGTACTTTACGTACCGTTTGCGTAGCATGTGGTGATCTTCACCATTCTACCAAATGCCCCTTGAATAAAACGGATGTAACACAAAAAAAGTGTAGCAACTGCGGTGGCAATCACACCGCTAATTATAGAGGTTGTCCGGTTTACAAAGATTTAAAATCTAAACTTTCTCAGGGTATACAAGCCAAACGGAACCAGCTCCCATATACTACTTCCATTCCGAGCCTTTCCAACATACCCAGCTCAAATATTGGTCAAATGTCCTATGCCAACGTAGTAAAAGCCAATGTACAGGCCCCACCAGTCACCCCATCCAGTACTGGAGTTGAGATCATGATTCTTAATCTAACCCAGTGCATGACACAATTTATGTCAACCATGCAAAGTATGGTTCAAGACCTAATAAAGGCGCAAAACCAAATGCTCCAAACCCTGTTGACCAAAAAATGAGGGAACTCAGGATTTGCTTATGGAATGCTAATGGTGTAAACCAGCATAAATTAGCACTCAAATTATTTTTACAGACCCACGAAATTGATGTTATGCTTATATCTGAAACACATCTCACCCAGAAGTATAATTTTTACATCCCTGGGTTTAAGCTGTACAACACTAATCACCCAGATGGCAAAGCACATGGTGGCACAGCTATACTCATAAGGAACCGTTTAAAGCATAACTTTCTTAATTCTTTTTCAACGAATTGGTTGCAGTCAACCTCGATCACCCTTAAAAATAGGGGGGGTGACCTTACTTTAGCTGCAATTTACTGTCCGCCACGTTTCGTAATAACCGAAAAACAATTTAGCGACTTTTTTATGACTCTAGGTGATAGGTTCCTAGCTGGAGGTGATTACAATGCGAAGCATACTCATTGGGGATCGAGGCTAATTAACCCGAAAGGTCGTCAGTTATATAACACGATCATAAGTTCAAAAAATAGTTACGATTTTATCTCCCCAAGACAACCAACTTACTGGCCTACGGACTCAAGGAAATTACCTGACCTGATTGACTTTGCAGTCACTAAAAACGTAGATAGGAGTTTAGTACTTGCTGAAACCTGTGCTGACTTATCTTCTGATCATTCCTCAATAATCATTAAATTGAACGAACAACCAATTGAAAGTGAGCATGCTTTTCGACTTACTACATCAAGAACTAACTGGCTTAAATATAAAAAATACATTAGCAGTCATATACAGACCAATCCGCAAATAGAGGGAGGAACTGACGTTGAAAATGAGTTACTTGTATTTAACAGTATACTAGCAACAGCAGCAACTATAGCCACACCAGAGCAGAATACAAAAGTAAAGGCATTGATAACTAATAGTGGAATAGAATTACTGGTCCGAAATAAGCGACGTTTGCGTCGCGAATGGCAAGCCTGCCGATCTCCCGATGCAAAAATTCGCCTTAAGGTGGCAGAAAACAAACTCAAAAAGGCATTAAGATACGAGGAAGAAAGAAATATCAAACATCTTATAACGTCTTTGTCTCCCAACGTTTCTACTAAAAAATCTCTATGGAAAGCTAGCAAAAACCTTAAGCCGCCAGTAAGCACTGAAGTACCTTTGAGAATGCGTAATGGTTCATGGGCAAGAACGGATGAAGAGAAGGCGTCTAGTTTCGCAGAGCACCTCAGCACAGTATTTCAACCAAATACTGCTACATATAGTGCACCTTTGTCACCGACCCATACTGCTCCTAGATACACTGTTACTTGCGGAGCATCTGTGTCTGAACTAAAAAACACTATTGCCGCCTTAAATCCAAAAAAATCTCCAGGAGACGATCATATCTCACCAAAAATGCTAAAAGAATTGCCAAGCATTGCTCTCGTTTTTCTTGCAAAGCTTTTCAATGCCATTTTGATGCTAGGATATTATCCACAACTCTGGAAAAAGTCGCAGATAATTATGGTAGTTAAACCAGGTAAAGACGCAACCCTGCCGTCATCATATAGACCAATCAACCTGTTGCCTTGCCTATCAAAACTTTTCGAAAAAGTGCTGCTATCCAAAAATTACTCCTTTTCTCCAACAAAATGATATTATTCCTACACATCAATTTGGTTTTCGGGAAAAACACGGCACAATTGAACAAGTTAATCGTATAACAAATGAAGTGTGGAAAGCTTTCGAAATGAGAGAGTATTGCTCGGCCGTTATTCTTGATGTGGCGCAAACATTTGACAAAGTGTATTATGATGGCCTCATTCACAAAATTAAAAAATCATTACCTAACACGTTCCACAATATCCTTGAATCCTACTTAACCAATAGGCGTTTCACAGTAAAAGTAAATGATTACATAACAGAAGAGTATCCGATTACGGCAGGTGTTCCGCAGGGCAGTGTTCTTGGGCCAGTATTGTACATTCTGTTTACCGCAGATATCCCTACAAGTGACGAAGTAATTACGTCAACATTTGCGGATGATACTGCTATACTAAGTCGACATAAATGCCCCATTACAGCCACAAAAGTGTTACAGCAACATCTTAAACAAATTGAAGAATGGCTGGCGAAATGGCGCATAAAAGTTAATGAAAACAAGTGCAAACACATAACCTTTACATTAAGACCAAAAACGTGTCCTACTGTTAAGCTCAACAATGTATCAATACCGCAAGCTGACGAAATTACATACCTCGGAATCCACTTGGACAGGCGCTTAACCTGGAGACGACACATTACAGCTAAAAAGCTGCAGCTTAAACTCAAATCTGCTAGTTTACATTGGCTTTTAAACAAGAAGTCTGGACTAAGCCTTAGCAACAAAGTCCTCTTATATAATGCAATAATAAAACCGATATGGATGTATGGGATCCAGTTATGGGGCACAGCTTGCGCGACGAATATAGATATAATTCAAAGATTCCAATCGAAAACGCTAAGAGTAATAACGGGCGCACCATGGTACGTGCGTAATGAAAATATTCAAAGAGATCTAAATATACCTACTATCAAGGAAGAAATTGAAATCGCAGCAAAAAAATACTTAATAAAACTGCGTAACCATCCGAACCCTTTGGCTAACACCTTGGCCCATGCAACAAGTCAAACCCGCCTGCGGAGAAGAGACAAAGCAGCCTTCTAAAGAGCAACGTCAAGCCAGCAGCCCATTCCTACTAATGGGCTTTATGTTTTAATTTAGTTTAAGATTTTATTACTTATTGTTAGGCTTCCGAAGTCGAAGTAGATCCAATAAATAAATATTAATGTTTAAAAAAAAAACTTACCTCTCTGTTAAATGTTAATTTATATGTACGTGTATGTTAATATGAATGAAGATCTCTTAAAAAATGTGTGTCTTTTGCTCGATCGAAACTCCAACAATTTTCGAAAATGAAAGCTTCTCATAAAATTACTCCGTCGAAAATATTATATATGTATGCATGTAATTCGAGGCAAACTTGTGTACAATCTTGGCTGGACTGACTGACAGGTTGGGTTTTTCAGGAAGAAATACTAAATTTCTATAAGAACAATAAACAACCCTAACTTAAGCATCATCTAAATCGAGATATTAAGTTTTTTATTATATTATAGATCTGACTACTTATTTGTAAAATGTCAATATGTATTCAGATCTATGCTTATTCACACTCAAGTTGAACGTATAAGCTGCAGCCGCAGAATAATAAAAATGCGAAACGAACATACCTACGCAGGATTTATACTTATATCCAGATCATAATAATTTGTGTCAATCTCTCGGTGATCCCCTTCCCATATGGATAGTATTATCTATATTTCGGGCTAATCGAATATAATTCCAGGTCTCTGGTCCGTAATCCACTTTCCGAAAACAGAAATGTCAACCGAAAAGAACTATTAACACCATTATTTCGCAAAAAAGTAAACTTTTTACCGAATTTCAAGTAAATCGAACATAAATAAAATTCCCTCGAATAGTTCAGTCTTTGGTCCAATTTCCGAAATTAATTTTGTTTAAATCTTCCCAGAAATTATAAAACAATTTGACACATTAAATTTTTTATTTAAAAAACAGATTATATATATATATATATATATATATATATATATATATATATATATATATGTACATATGTCCTGAATTAAAGTGTATGTCTCTCATATTTTTCTTCTTATTTGCAATTTCTTTAAACAGAGTGCTAAATGTCTCTTACGATACAATAAAACTGAAGATAAGTGGCTGAAATACGCAGAGTTAGACACACAGGACGTTTCTTGGTTCGGTGTTGTTCTTAATGATGATAATTTAATCTTCACCGGAGGAGAAAGAAACGGGACTATAATAAATGAAGTTCGAAGCTGGAATTTGCGTACCAAAACCTGGAACCAGCTGCCAGCAATGACTTGTCCCCGGATGTATCACAGTGTTGCGCTTTTAGATGGCAAAATATACGCGATTGGTGGAGAGAACGGAAGTACTAACTTATCGTCGGTAGAAGTGTAAGTTTACATGTAGTATATGGAAGGTAAATATATATGAAGATGTGTATATACATACATAAATACCCGAAATGCATAATTATCTATGTCGGTTATCAGACATTTTCATGAGAAAAAAATCATTTGCATTTAAAAGAACTTAAAAAATCCTAGATTTCCACAGTAAACGACTACAAACTCTTATGATCCCTCAGTTTATGAACTTAAAGATGCACAAGTAACACCCATGTACATATATACATATGTATGTATTATATATCTCTATATTAACTATAACCGATGTTTTTCTATATTTCACTTTGTAAGTAAGTAGTATTATACATACATACGTATCTGAAGAAGTATTCTTCCAATATTCCAACCGAGCGACGTCGTCCCGTGAATCGTCAGTTGACTCATCCCTAATTTTAAGCCTTCAATTTTAATAAAGTAAAGTCATAAAGTTCACTCGAACAATACAGAATTGACTAAATTTGTGGGGCCTCCACAAGCACACAAAAAAAGCTTCTTCGTTTGAGCACTTTGCAAAATTAAATAATTTACTCTCAGTTAATTTGTTGAAATTTACAAAAGTGTCTTTCGAAATCAGTTACTTTACTATATGTAGATATGTGCGAGTATGTAGTATGCACATGTGTACATATTTTAGTTTTGTTCGTTGATCAGATGGGCAGTAACAATTTTTACCAAACTTTACTGGATCGTGTTCGTTGAACCAAAAACTCAGTAAAAGTTTATAACGAGAGAGCGCAATTTTGACGTTTTGTTGGAGAGAAAGTTGCAAATTCGTGTTGGGAAAATTTGACACAGTAAAAACTAGCAAGTATGAAAAACAGCTGATTTGTGATCAAATGATTGAATTTTTATCAACAAAACAAAATTGATTTAAAATTAAATTAAATTTTAATTCTTTAATATGAATGATATGCCAACAAAATAGTGTTTAAATGTAATGTTGTTTAATTTAACTGAACAATGTCAATGATTCCAACAATAGTAAAGGCACTCGTTAAACGAAAATGTGGAGGCAGTGGAGTGGAATCATCGCCCGCACACCACCCAGCTTCCGTTTAGAAATTAGAGGTTAGGAAGGCATGGAATTAGAATATATTATTATTTTTTGTGCATCGCAAGTTGATTTTGGATTTATATAATTTACCAAATGAGCCGCAAAAGATTGCAAATCAAGGTTGTTGCAACGGTCACAGTGACGATAATGGATTCCTAAGCTTCCGGAAGCGACGACGATGCACAAAATGAAATATTAGTAGCAGTTAAAAGGAATAATAAACCTCTTTCTTGGGTTTTATTTGAACAAGATCGATAAAATTGTATGATAATGTTGAGTTAATATGGTCGGCTTACACGGAAAAGAATTTCAAGCTCATTAGTCATCCTTACTAAAAATCTAAGCGACAAATTGTTGCAAAGCAAGTTTTTCATAAATCTTCGTCTTTTTAGAGAACTATTAGAAAAAACATATTAGTATATTTATCGTTTGATACAATTAATAAATTAAAAATGTCACATAATTACCCATCTTATTAAAACACTAAGGAAAATACTTCAAAACAGGAAAAGAAAAACTATACAAATGAGAAGCTTCAAATTTAATTTTTACTAGATCCTGTTCGTTGTAAACTCAGTAAATTCCTTTCTTTGGGAGAGTAAGACATCTTGCTCTGTCAATTTCGTTACTAGCTAGTTTTTACTGACATTTCTCAATGAAAACAGCTTTTGTAAAACCCCTAGATCCCTATTAAAGGGTAAAGGCTAGTGACAGATAAAAGTCTCTCTATTTTTGTGTTTGTAATTTGGCAGATTTTATGAAATTTTTGGGCTTTGGAAAAAAAACATAGTTGATCCCAGAAATGCTCAACTACGGCACAAACTCAGCGTTAACGGTAATTTGAAATTAAAACGGCTGCTTGCTAAGATTCTAAACGCGAATTCCAATTTTAACATTTAACATTGTCTGTTAACGATTTAACATTAACATTTAACATTTTTTGGTTGAAATTTTTCCTTACGATGCAGCCTTGGTTGATTCCTATACAATATACAATGACAGTAATAATATTTAAATATAAAATAACTTTAAATTGTAATCCCAAAATCACATTTAAAGTAATTATTTTCGAAAATCTTCACCAATTTTTGTTGCGGTCCTCGTTATACAGATAAGAGATTTTCCGACCAAATGGACTCATGCGCCACCTAGAGGTGTGAAATACACTCCACGCTCTATTAGCTCACTGTCATACCTACCAAATATCCACAAAAACGTTGGTAAATGTGTTTCGAGGAGCTTGGCCACAAACAACGGGATTTTTATACTAAATATAGATACATATGTACATATGTATGAATGTACAATTAGCGTTTTCCAAAACCTTAAGCTATGTTTATGTGTTGTTGTTACCCAGTCCTTAAGTTTTATTATATTTCATTCCTTTTAGGTTCTCCTCCACTGGTGGATGGCGGGCGGTAAGCAACATGAACACACCACGCAGGTTGGCAGCTGCAGTGACCTTAAATGGAAATATTTTCGTTATGGGAGGTTGGAATGGAAAACAAGATTTAAACTCTGTTGAACGCTACGATCCAACCACAGATACCTGGACTTCTTGTGCGAATATGAAGAATTCTCATTCCTTCCATGGTGTAAGTGAACTCTAAATTTATATAGAAAAGAACTATTTAGGCCTTTTAAATCAATTTTGTATTTATGAATGTGTGCACGATGTGCTTGTCCGAGACCGAAGCTCTTACATTGTGCATGTGGTGGAGGGTGGATGGGTCTATCGACCGTTCATTAAGTGAAGACCCTACGAGTACTCCGGTTTCCAGAACCTTGTAAAATTCTTCACCTGTTAAATAGACAACTAAAATTTTGGTTTGCATCTAATTCAAGTAAAATCGTACAAAATTATCAAAGACGTTTTGGCAAACAAGTGCAAAATGAAATATTTATTTTAGATTTTGCAAGAAAAACCATTTAAATGCAGAAAACACGATCTTTTTCCAAATTTCAAAGAAAACAATTCCGTTATTTAATGAAAAATACAAATGAAATTTTCCTTGAATTTAAACTGAGCGACGACATTGAGTTTATAGAAGTCAGAGATGCTTCAAGAGCGTTCATTGTACCATTTTATGTACATATGTATGTATGTATATTTGTATAATTGTGTATTGCATTTGATTACATTTCAGGCAGCCGTGCACAAAGGATTCATATATGTTGTAGGAAAGAAAGGCGCTGAGCGATACGATCCACAAAGAGATGAATGGACGAAGGTTAGTTGACTAATTTTTAGGAATTTCTCACAAGTTTAACATTAATATTTATGAAAAATTATTCACAGATATGTTCTTTGCCTACCGAATATAATTGGCCTGCTTGTATTTCCTTAAACAATCAATTATGGGCTATCGGCGGATACTCTTTTGGATCAGAAGCAGACTTTTCCTATGTTTATGATGAGGAAAGCGATCGGTGGGTGGAAAAGGCTCGTCTACCTAAAGATGGTTCATACTCTTGTTTTATAGTGCCTGAAGCTTTCTTATAATTTGATTAAAGTAAATAATAAAATATGAAAACTGTTAAAATATTTTTATACATAAATAAAAGTGAAAATAATAAAATTTGAATCCACAGTAATTTATTTTTTCCATACAAGTTTTCGATACACACGAAATGTGAACTAATAAAGGCTAACACAGCACATTCCAATAAAGAGCTCGACCGTATGGCTCTCCACTGCAACTGAGATGTGCGAGTTCACATTGTCTATTCCACGTGTCAGGTAAGAAAATATTGCAAAGTGATATGCAACTGATGGGAACCTTCTTTTGGCTGCTGCCACTTCGAGTTATTATGGTTCAGTAGGGTACCACACGTGAGAGGAATGATGCCTCCGCTGTTCTAGAATGGGGGAATCTACCAACGCAAATATCATCAATGAGCGCCAACATCAAGGAGAGTCTTACACACATGACTTCGGTGTTATGAACCTATTTCCGGGAGGGAAAATCTACACTTGGTATTCCATGAATTACATAGGTGGCACCAGAATTGTAATCCAGGGATCGCCTAACATATTTACTGCCAACACGGGATTGATAACTTTGCGGAATTGTCTCTCACACGCGCCAAGATTTTTATCTATAATTGCTGGAATTGATGTGCCGGCCGACCTTGTTTTACACCTCTGTGGAACACCGATCACGCAGCACGGATCAGGGAAGTCTACCCAAATTACTCGACAGAAGCGGGAACAAGACGCATTTGCAAATTGCGTTTGTATTAGAAATTTCGATCTATCGCTATTATCGACTAAGTGCCAGAATTGCAAGGGAATACCCTAAACAGTTTACCACCAAGTGTGGTTTTAGACAACAAAAAAAAGGACTCTATCGAGAAAGTAGACTAACTTGAGAAAAAAAACAAAATTAAAAATGAACGAAATTAATTGAAAAATAAAGGAAATAAAAAAGTAAGAAGATAAATAAAACGAAATAAAATAAATAGAGAAATAAAATAAATATAATGGTTAATAATACGAAAAGTTAAAGTAAAATGAGCAAAAAAAGTAAAATGCAATAGAAGAAAATACAATGAAATAAAAAAAAATTAATTAAATAAAAAGCTGGAAATTAAAAAATTGAAATTAAAAGTAAAAAAAAACTAAAAATAAAAGAAAAAAAACAGAAAAAACTTAGAAAGCACCTTTAACTATTTGGAAAGACAAAAAAAATTTTTATATTTTGCCCTAAACGGGGTTAGATCGCCGAAAGGGTGACAGCCCTTGACCGGATAAAATCCGAGTCAACACCGGTGCGTAGAACCGGCTGACCCTTTGGTACATCCCGTCGAAACAGCACGTTTCCTGGACCTCCCATTAGTTGACATCGGCGGATTAGATTAATTAAGCCTGTCCTAAGCGGTGTTAGTGAACCGCTACTACTACTACAACAACAACAAAAATTGTGAATATTGTTGCTAACCTATCTGCTTTGAATAATTTGTTTGGCGTATATGTATATTTGTACATATGGATGTACATTTAGTAATAAAGCTCATAAATAACGAAATTATTGTTAAAAAATACTAAAATTAAACGCTTATATGTATATTTATTTACATAACTGAATGCATGAATGCATGCTCGGAGGTCAAACAAACCTGACCGTACAACACTAAGGATAAGCTAGCAGCACATTAGATTTGTAGTCTTTATTTAAGCCATAGTTTTAAAAATATAACTAATTGAAATTAAATTAATCATTTTAAAAATATACATCTTGATAAAAATAATATAAACAACATTTTATTTTGGCCAACTCGAAGTAGTTTTTCTCTTTAATTTTATTTTAGATTCATTCCACTGGTTTTTATTACGCTGTTTAGTAAACTCATTATCAGCAGGTTTGGAATATAAAGTGCCAACGGAATCGGATTTGTAGTAAAAAACTTTGTCCTTTCGCTCTTGCCTTGGCTGCCAACCTGCTACGAGCCTTCCACTGGTAACGTCCTCAACACTTACAGCTGCTAAAGTAATAAGTTTTTGTGGGGTTTCAGTTTCTTCCGCATCAACCTTTCTTCTCTTAATAAGAGGCCGCTTCTTTGGCCCTTCCGACTCATATTCAAATTCTTCATATGGTTTGACATAACAATCTGCACCTGCAATTAACGTTATCCGGCTCTTTCCCGTTTTTTTAAATTTTGTCGGCGTGTCAACATTAAAAAATTCCACATTTTGCGCAATTATTTCAGAAAGTTTTTTTGCGACGTGCTTTTTTACTGCATCGGTTGCTATAAATTCGGCATTATCTTTAGAATTTTCCTCCAATAAATAGCGATTCGATTTTTGTTCTACGATAGAAAATTATAATTAGATATTAGTCTTAAAACAATAGTTGATGTTTAAATACTAGTGGTAATTGCACTGCATGTGTAGAGGAACCAGTAATCGAAATTTTCATCTCATTTATATTAACCTTTTCTTTCCAATACGATTTCCTCCACTTTTTCTAGACTTTCAGTTATATTTTCTTCGACACTATGCTTCACTAAGGGCATTTGATACATTGTGTTGGTAAGCAATGTGGTATCCGCTGCTTCCAGGAATTGACGCATTTGTTCATCGTTCCCATCATCGGAGTCACTTGAAGACTCTTCATTATCTCTGGATCTCATATTTATGTAAAAAAAAATCTGTGTTATTGAATATTTGGTTACTATCTATTTTCCGCAGCTTTTTTTTTTTTGGTAAACAATGAAGAAGGTGAATGCAGAAATTCACAATGGCAAGTAATCAGATGTTTGTCATATACCAGCAGTGGAATTCACGTTCTCTGGTGGAACTATTTTGATAAGTTTTGTCGGATAAATAACTTGCGAATATCATTGCTTGCACTAACGATTATTCGATTATCTAACTAATTTTGAACGATAATCGACAACTGACATTTCTTTTTATTTATTAAAATGGAGGAAAGGTGGAATTACAGCTTCAAAGCCCAAAACACAATAGCGCAGTGGCAGTGGCAGTTTTCGAAAACAGCTGTTTTTTTTTAGGAAGTATGCTGTACAAGGATGCAACACACAATACAGCAGGTGAGTGTCAAATAAAGCAGTCACTGCCAAAGCCGTATTGAGTTTGCAGCAGCAGTCGCTGTTAATATTAGCTTCAACAGCTGATTTTAAGAACTGTCACAGTCACTGCCACTGGGCTATTGTTTTTTGACCTTAACTGCTGTCCCTAAATTGGAACGTTGAGCGCTAAACTACTGTCAAATATCCTCATGCCCATACAATTTGTATGGGACATCCTACAATAACGCGGCGTCAACGTTGAGCAAATGGAATGGTGTTAGAAAACGCTACATACCGATTCAAGGCAAATTCACACAAAACTTCGCCTTGATACCGATTATGTTCTGCAACAGCTCTGTCATTGTCATAATATATCTTTAATTCTACATAAAGGTAAACGAAATCTAGTTTTGTCCTCTGTTATTATCGATAGATTCTATACTTTCAATTTCTTCTGATAGTTCAATACCAGACTCTCGTTCAAATATTTACATAACATTTTTTATAAGGAAAACTTAAATCTAAATTAATTTTTATTTGCCGATTTGTTTTTAAATTATTAGAGTTTAGATAAAATTATTCGTAGAATGTGCAGCTGGTAAATGTGGGCACTCTATTCATTAACGACTTTGCGGACAACCAACAAATGTCATCGCATAACAAATTAACAAAAACAAATGTAAATTTATATGAACATCTTCTCTTCGGTAGTGTTTAAAGTAATTTATACACATGAAATAGATAAAAAAAACCACAAAAACGCGTAAATTCAATAAGGCACTCCTAT
Organism: Ceratitis rosa; assembly: GCA_037013455.1. Taxonomy (NCBI): domain Eukaryota; kingdom Metazoa; phylum Arthropoda; class Insecta; order Diptera; family Tephritidae; genus Ceratitis; species Ceratitis rosa. The sequence goes on along the minus strand of JAWMAG010000003.1, from coordinate 19,094,080 downwards.
CAATAATAAATTATACGTACAATGGAGGTGAGTAGCTAAGATTAGCATTACCAATCTACAAAAACTTTTAAATTTTATGTCTCCAGGAAGAGTTGGTACCCCGTTTGCCAGTTGACAGCGAAATTATTGACTTTCAAGGCTGGCATATAAGCTACCTCAAATCACATATACTTAAAAGTATCTGCAAGAAGGGGCAAGATGGCACTTGCAACAAAGTAGAAGATGAATGCTGTGAATTATGCACATATCGTTACGCACTTGAACTGCCTCACCTGCCCGATATGGTTTTCCATAAAAATAAGTTATCATTAAAACATAAAGATGGCGCTCTGCTAGAGTTTTTACCAATGGATTCTCTACGCTTGGTAGAGAATGGCAAGCAGGCGCTACAAGTAGCTTGTGCACAGGAGTGGAAAGAAAGCCGACCTGATTGTCATATGGAGGAGAAATTTAAACCTTTCGATTGGACGTTTACAACAGACTATCAGGGCACACTGAATGAAAAATTCCGTGTAGAGGCGACAGATTTATCGTTAAACAAATTTAAATTAATGCAAAGGGAGAAAATTCTATTCTATCACGACCTCACACTTTTCGAAGATGAGTTGCATGACAATGGCATATCTTCGTGTTCAGTTAAAATTGTAAATATAACACTTGAAAACATCGTTAAATGTTAATTATTTTTATTCATCTTTTTAGCGTGTTATGCCATCGGGTTTCTTTATTTTGCTTAGACATTTCCTACGAGTCGATAACGTGCTGCTTAAAATGCACGATACACGTTTCCATTATGAGATCGAAAATGATTATATATTCAAGGAGTTTACAAAGCGCGAGGCCACATACAATGAGCTGAAGAATGTAGGTTTATTAAAAGAAAAATGTATTTTCTTAAATATTTCAATTTCAATATTTGCTTTCTCTTTCAGGTACCACCGCCATTTTTCACAGTACCCAATGAAATTGAGAACTATTTACCAATTAAGGCAAAACAAGCTTATAAACTATATTTCAATTAAAGAGTTTTTTAATTTAAAAAAATAATAATTTAAAAGTAAATCTTAAAAAAACTGACAGTTTGGCAAGTACATTTGTTTTTATATTTATTTCCAAGTGAATTTATTTGGAGATAATGTCGGATATTAGTGAAATTCTATGTTGCATATGTACATATGTTTGTAAGTATATTTATAATTACGTACATATATATGTACATACATAAACCAAGAACATCTGGAATAATGTAGTAAATTGCACTCAGGCTAAGTATAAAAATTTTGTTAAAACGATCGGTTCAGATCGCTAAGGTATAACACAACTTATTTTTTTATTTATACATTTATTTTGTTGAAATATATAAATCTTGTATACAATAGTAATTACTACACACGTGCAATATTATTATTATAACAACACTAATCCATTAAAAAATATATATTGATACAAGAATTCATAAGCAATTACTGCAAAATACTTAAGCGCTACCCAGAAGGGCAGTTAAGGCTTTCTTGTAATCACCAGATGTCTCGGACTGCAAAAATTGTAAAGAATTTTCAATTAAAGTCAAACAAAATTTAATTTTTTTTTGCTTAGATTTTCTTACCACAACAGCACTGTATAAAGTACGATTGTAAATCCGCTCGAATTCATCTTTAATATTACCCAAATCGATTTCAGAACGACTGACAATTATGCGAATGAGAGTGTCATCATTTGTGCCCATACCTTGCATGGCATGATATAAACGATTGGCGAAAAAGGCAGCAGGTGACTGAACGCATTCAACTGCAAGCAAGTACATAAATACATACAAACATATGTGAAATTTAATAAACAACATTCATATGTAATTATATAAAAATACTTTATGAATAAGCTGTTTATACACAATTTGCCACTTACCAATCGCAATCATGGCATCGTGTAAGGCACCACTCATCTCATGTTTGATCGCTTGTTCAATAGTCTGGCCCGAAAGTTGCTTATACTCATCAAATATAAGTCGTAATTGAGCAAAGCTACTGTGAGACATAATACGATTGAATACAGCTTCATCGGTGCCTAGCATACCTTCACCAGCCGCATATAGTGCTTCGGCCTCTTCATGCGCCTTAGCTGCATCAACGATTCCCACGGAATCTCGTACGCCTGTAACAATCAATGTTAGAAGGCGTCGAAAGAAACCAGAAGTTTCACTACACATTTGCTCCGCCAACGGACGATCATATTTAGCTTCATAAGCAGCAACTATTTCCTGCATTTCTTCATTCGTTTTTGTACAGAGTATTTCGACAAGTGTCTCCTCATCGGTACCCATGCCAGCCATGGCATCGTGTAATTGCTTACATAAATACTCAACGGGTGGTGTCATTAAAGCCACAATTACATCTTCAAATTTTCCACCCAATTCACTTTTTAAATCCTTAATTAAGTCACGTCCAAACTCGGCCTCGAATTGCGTTTTGATTTGTTGTCGTTGGGCATTCGTGCGGGCGGTAAGTATGTTAATGATCTCCTCTTCATCTGTACCAAAACCTTTCATGGCGGTGCGTAAAGCTTGCGCATCAGCAGAGGCATCAAAGGGAGCAGCGGGAAATACAGTAGGAGTTGGCTAATTAGTGTGTTGGAAAAATTGAAATGGGAGAGGGCGTTTTAGTGGTGGTAATTATTTAATATTCTTTAATTACTTTTCATTTACTCACTGTGTAATCCATTGCGCTAAATAGAATACGTTTGCTGTTTTATAATACTTTAATTTTAATAAATTAGTTTATTTAGATTTTCATAAAGTTTTTATTTTATTTATTTTCTCTTGTTTATTACTCAAAAGTCATACACAGACTGATTGTCAGATACTTTCACTTAACCGCTCGCACAGAGAATGGAATCTCATATGTGCATATATGTAGGTATATAATATGTATGTAGAGTCTACATTATTATTGTTGTTAAAGGTGCAATGCACATGAAAAGAGAACTCGATATTTGGAAATTTTTTTGTTTTTTCCTCACATTTACGTTTGTTTACACTGGTCAACAAAATTAGAATTTTTAAATATTTTAAATGTAATCAATTCCGTGCCATGTGTTCTGCAGGCTGTGCAGTGTCTATAATATGACCTATTCATGATATTTAAGACATTAGTCCTTTAATTTTGCGAAGGAACGGGCGAGATTAGTCTAAATCATCGAGGTCATCCAATGGAAGGTTCAGGAAACGGACTGCTTCGATAAGTCCGGACCACAATTCCCTTGTCAGCGGGTTCTGGGGCGCTATTAAGATCTGGATACTGTAGTCGACTAAATTCCTACCTAACCAGACTTTACCGTGACATATTCACCGTATGTCCTGTATGGAATGAGTACCCGGGCGACACTGACCAACTCTTTATATATATATATATATATATTTGGCGCGATTTTCAGCCGAGCTCTTCCTCCAATTTGGGGTTTTTGCGGTTTGATGTTTTTCAAACATCATTGACATTCCCTGCCGAGGGGTGATCGCAATTAGAATATTTAGCTTAATTTTTTATTTAAATTAATTTTCTATAACTTTTTGGATGTTAGGATTTGAACCCGAGCCTTCCGAATGACAGTACGCAATGCTAACCACTCGGCTAGCGCGGCCGCCACTCTTTGCATACCCCTAAAAACAACCTTATCTAACCCCTCCTTTCCCTCTGGTCTGAACCCGTTGAAACATCTCCCGTTAGATGACCTCAATGGTATGTTAGAGAAGTTGGTTTTAGGTAGTAGGCAAAGATGTGGTTATTGTAGCGCGGCGTAAAGTTTGGATAAATAGAAAGGAAGTCGATATGTCAATATTATTCCGATCTCTCGAGGCAACTCCAGTACTTGGTCTTCAATAGGTTTTGCTTGGAGGTTGACACCTGCAGCCAAGGATATATTGGTCACGCCAGGGTTCTCGTGATCTTCCTCATAAGATTATTCCCACATCACAGATTCCTCGTCTGCAATAGCCGATGGACGTGCTCCAAAAACGCCATTCAGCGTAGAAAGTTATAGTAGGTATTTAGGTCTTTCCATTTCTTGGAAAAATATTAAGACACTCACCCCAAAAATTGGAGGAGGTGCTCGTTCTTTATGAAATAGCGGGGCCAATTTGATAATCCCTTTGGCATGGAGAAACTAAAGTTTTAATTTAAGTGAATGGATAACTAAAAATAGGGGAAAAAACTAATGTTATTGATTTTTAATCCATAAATTATTCAGCCATGATTATTGCGCGATTTGTAACGCTTTAATGGGGGTAATTTCACATATGAGTACATTCATAATGTGTGTGGATATTTATTTTGTGGAGGCTTTTAACAAAAAAACATGTTTGGTTTGACAGATGTCAAAAAATAGCCCTGTACTTTCGAAGTCATGAAATGGAAAACCTCATATTAGTTTTGTTCGTTGACTAGATGGGTAGTAACAATTTTTACCAAACTTTAAACAAAAACTCAGTAAAAATTGGTAACAAGAGAGCGCAATTTTCACGTTTAGTTGGAGAGAAGGTTGCAAATTCGTGTTGGGAAAATTTGACACAGTAAAAACTAGCAAGTATGACAAACAGCTGATTTGTGATCATATGATTGAATTTTTATCAACAAAACAAAAAAATTGATTTAAATTAAATTAAATTTTTATTCTTTGATATGAGTGATATGCCAACAAAATAGTGGTTAAATGTAATGTTGTTTAATTTAACTGAATAATGTCAATGATTCCAACAATAGTAAAGGCACTCGTTAAACGAAAATGTGGAGGCAGTGGAGTGGAATCATCGCCCGCACACCACCCAGCTTCCGTTTAGAAATTAGAGGTTAGGAAGACATGGAATTAGAATATAATATTGTTTTTTGTGCAGCGCAAGTTGATTTACGATTTCTATAATTTACCAAATGAGCCGCAAAACATTGCAAAGCAAGGTTATTGCAACGGTCACAGTGACGATAATGAATTCCTAAGCTTCCGGAAGCGACGACGATACATAAAATGAAATATTAGTAGCATTTAAAAGGAAAAATAAAGCTCTTGCTTGGGTTTTATTTGAACAAGATCGAATAAATTGTATTATAATGTTGAGTTAATATGGTCGGCTTACACGGAAAAAGCATTACAAGCTCATTTCTGTATTTCAGTCATCCTTACTAAAAATCTAAGCGACAAATTGTTGCAAAGCAAGTTTTTCATAAATCTTCGTCTTTTTAGAGTACTATTAGAAAAAACCTATTAGTATATTTATCGTTTGACGGCTATAAAGCATGTAGAATTTCATCATTGTTAAAATGCAGTAAATTTTAAATACAGTTAATAAATTAAATATGTTATAAAATTACCAATCTTATTAAAACACTTAGGAAAATACTTCAAAACAGGAAAAGAAAAACTATACAAATGAACAGCTTCAAATGTAATTTTTACTAGATCCTGTTCGTTGAGAACTCAGTAAATTCCTTTCTTTGGGAGAGTAAGACATCTTGCTCTGTCAATTTCGTTACTTGCTGGTTTTTACTGACATTTCTCAACGAACATAGCTATTTTTAAAACACTAACTTTGTTCGGTGCGAAATGTCAGTAAGAATTGGCTGGTAAGGAAATGTCAAAAATGCGGTCTCTCGGCACAACTTTTAACGTTTTTGTGTCTCACCGAAAACGGCTCCGTACTAATTAATAACAATTATTATTGTCCATCCACTCACCGAACAGAACAGAACTGATGTTTTTTGTAAATTGACTTTAATGAGCCTCTCAGCATAATCATAATTTGTTTTTTTTTTTTTAAAGAAAATACAGTTAAATTTTAAGTTAAAATATTCTCATTTATTTTGCTAAAATAAAATACGCATATTATAATTAATTAATTTAAAAAATAAAATTTAAAAAATAAAATTTTTTCTCTATATTTCGCTTTTTATAATAAAATTGTACGTCCAATAACCTTATTGTAAGAACAGCAACTAATTTTACGCACACATAAATAGATAGGTATACCTATACTTCACAATTTTAACATACACCGTATGCCTGGGGTAACCTTTTGGTTGGTAAAGGTATTTAACGGTAATTGTACCAAAACTTAATGTCCACCCAAAAGTGCGGTTAAAGCATTTTTATAATCACCAGATGTTTCCGACTGCAAATATTAAATTAATTAAAAATTTTAATTTAAAATTTTGATTATAAATAAACATAAAAATTATATAAGGTCAAGTAAAAAGTTCGTTCGGTTTTTAATTGATTTTTTCAAAATATGTTAACTTTGTGTACATTTTTTTTTTGTTCGTAAACTTGTTGTCAACTTCATTATACCCCTCTCGTAGAGGGCTGCGTTCCTATGGGCAAAAAACTCGTTGAGCCAATTTTCACAGGCTTCTTTTAAGGCCAACTTCTCGCCATTAAGCGAGCTTCTCTTTGAATCCAAGGTTATGCAAATGGTTTCAAACGGTTTTCCGGCTTATCTTTAGTTCCTCAGCAATTAAATAAGTGCACACGTGACGGTCTGTTTCCACTATTTCCATGATTTAATCGCAATTTTTTCGACGACAGGCCTCCCGACGCGTGGAACGGAACCTAGCAAAGCACTGTTGTGCTACACGTTCGTTTACAGTATCGGGCCCATAAACTAAATTAATTAATTTTTTCAGCCGCTTTGGCTGCTTTTTCGCCTTCATCGAAGAAAAATTGTAAAATATAGCGAATTTTCACTTTGCTGGTGTCCATCTTTGACGCACGCGCACAACGTACTGAGTCAATCAAACGAAAAACTGTCAAAGACAAACTTTTAGCGCGAATAAACACGTTTTCAGCGCCGTATAGTATGACATGATGCGACATGTAACACTAGTACTAAGGACAATAACGTCATCTCTTAGATAAAAAACGAATGCACTTTTTACTTGACCTAATATAATATAATATAATACATATATGATTTAATTTGATGTGCATAGAATTACTTTTTTTCGAATTCTGATTTTAATTTGTAAATTAGTATTTGAATGAGAGAACATGCAATTTTCGAAAACCGATAATTTGTACATTAAAATTTAGGATTTTGTCGTTATGCGGAAATGAAATTGATTTTATTTTAATCACAAAACATTTATTTCTAAGAATGCAATATTTTTCTTTTTTTTTAATTGTATTGTATCGAATACTTACATCCTAATTAACGGTTTATGTAATCATCACATAACATAATAATTAAAAATATGGAAAAAAACGAAAGGAAAAATGTTTAGGTAATTCAAAGGACATACAACAGGATGAAGAATTATGTAAACACAACACTCATTACATACATATAGTTTCAGAAAAATGCGAATTTTGTATAGAAATTCTTGTAATTAAAAAATTCGCAACAGGAAATTATGTTTAATAAAAAGTTCTGAAATTTTTGAATATAAATTTGGTCTAGTAAAAAGTAATCCATTATTTTTGCCTTAAACGGAAGGCTTCATTTCAGATACAATAGTTAGAATTATGCGATTTATGTCAAATATGCACCGTTTTTCTCGATTGAAGATAATTAATAATAATTAATTATTAAGAGAAACCTTAAAGAAACCCTTGTCGCTTAAAAATTCAGACAATCGATTTTCACAGGCTTCTCTTGAGACCACATTTTCATCAACCAAAACCAGGAATAGCTGGTAATCACTTGGTGTGAGATTCGATCTATAAGATAGACGCATAAGAATTGCCCAACCCAGCTTTTGGCACTTTTAGGCAAGTCACTATCAACGCGTGTGATCTGTCGTTGTCCTGATGAAACACAATTCCTCAACTATTGGCTATAGACGGTCCAATTGCCAACAGTAAAGATCCGAATTAAGTAGGAGAGCAGTTCGTAGTGGATGAATCTCATCAAACATACAACAAAATCTTCCTGGCCGTCAATGTGCAATGCAAATTTAAACAAGAAAAAAGAACTGTCTGTTGATTTGAATTGAAAATCTGAACAGTCGATTGTAGAGGGGGGGGCTATACATAGTATGATATGGCTCGATTTCGATGATTTTCATCTGATCGTTCTCATGCCGATGGGTCTTCCTCTTTTCCTACGGTTACCCTCATACTTCGGTCTAAAGTTTATATACATAAAATGTATAAAAAGGACTAGATTTAATCAAACTAGCTAAAATCAAACTTTTTGAGTCGATTCTACCCATCGGTATAAAAATTGATCGAGTTTCCATATACTGGAAGAGGATCGGTGCTTACTTGTTGTGCAATAATTTACTCAGAAATATATTAAAAAAAAAAAAAAAAAAAATCATTACACCTTTGGAATAGGCAAAACGTGCCAAATAATACTCAAGTCACATCCAAGTCTGTATAGTAATTTCTGCTATAGACAAGTCAGCACTGGCTACTTTCTGTAGGCGCTTCCTTTTCTTTTAGCAGAAAAGCATAGACTCAATAATGGGAATAATTATATCTCAACCGAAGACTTAAAACTCGACGCAGACACAAGAGCACTTCGATTGCGTAGGTGCTCTCAAACTTTTCGTCTTCAACCAAACAGAGTATGGTATGTGGACAAGACTGTAGGTGTCGAATAGACTATCTGAGTTAATCTCAAGCTCATTTAAGATACAGAATGTAAGGAAAAAAAATCGATTTTTTTTAAATTTCATTCTCGTAACGTATGGTACATGTATTCAATATATTGGAAATTACACGTCTGTATGCCTTTTTTAGGAAAGCTCCCCGGAGATCTGCTGTAGCAGCTTCAAAAACTGTTATTTTTATAAATAAAAAATTGCCTACTTCTCTTTAAAGGTGCCATAATATGTGTAAGAATGCTCAAAATAATAAAGTGTTAATAGTTTCTTCGTGAAAAATGTTTGAAAAACCTCATTTTTTAGGGCTCCTAACTAGATGTAACCCGGTAAGCTTCTGTGGTGGCGATTGATTTGCAGACCGACCAAACTCTTGCTTGTATTCAGCCAAAGGGGACTTAGTATTTTGTGTGATATTTGAAATCTATTATAAATTATACGAAACCTTTTGAAGTACATTTTAAAAAATCGAACTTGCCTTGTCGCTTTGTGAGGTTAAAAATTACATATTTTCTGAAACTAAAGGCAGTATGACGTTGTCTAGCGTTTTTTGCGCGCTTACTCACCACAACAGCGCTGTATAAAGTGCGATCGTAAATACGTTCGAACTCATCCTTAATTGTACCCAAATCAATTTCAGAGCGACTGACAATTATGCGAATGAGAGCAGCATCATTTGTACCAGCGCCATCAATAGCGGCGTTAAGGCGATTAGCAAAAAATGCAGCTGGTGACTGTACGCATTCAACTGCAAATAGATAATTCAAAAATTGAGTTGAGTCATCGATGAATAACGCAACCACCAAACTGCTGTCACTTACCAATCGCAATCATTGCATCGTGCAAACCGCCATCCATCTCATGCTTGATGGCCTGTTCAATAGTTTGACCCGACAGCTGCTTGTATTCCTCAAAGATTAGCCGCAATTGGGCAAAACTGCTATGTGACATAATACGATTGAATACCTCCTCATCGGTACCGAGTTTAGCCTCACCCGCCGCATACAGAGCCTCAGCATCTGTGCGCGCTTGTGCGGCATCAACACTGCCCACAGCATCGCGTACACCAGTGACGATTAGTGTCAGTAGACGCCGGAAATGACCAGAAGTTTCACTACACATTTGCTCCGCCAACGGACGATCATATTTGGCTTCATAAGCAGCAACTATTTCCTGCATTTCTTCATTCGTTTTTGTACAAAGTATTTCGACAAGTGTCTCCTCATCGGTACCCATACCAGCCATGGCCTCATGCAATTGCTTACATAAATACTCAACGGGTGGTGTCATTAAAGCCACAATTACATCTTCAAGTTTGCCACCCAACTCACTCTTCAAGTCATCGATTAAGTCACGCCCGAATTCCGTTTCGAATTGCGCCTTAATTTGTTGCCGTTGGGAATTAGTGCGCGCCGCAAGTAGATTAATGATCTCCTCCTCATCTGTGCCGAGCCCCTTCATGGCGGCGCGCAATGCCTGTGCATCGGCGGAAGCATCAAATGGGGCGGCGGGCACTACAGTGGGTGTTGGCTATTGGAGGGGATGTGTGAAAAATATGATGACGCATGACATAAGAATGAGGACGAAAGTATATTAGAGACAAAATCAATATACCCACCGTATGGAGGCTTTGTAGTTAGAAAATTCCATTTACTCACTTTGTAATCCATTGTACTACTTTGGTTAATTCAAATTATTATTCAATTATATTAATTTCTGTGGAATATTCACTTTATTTTACTTATACTATACTCTGTAGCTTGTCTTTAGTGTCTTGTCTCTTGTTTACTTCTCAAAAGTTACTCAACGACTAAACGAATTTAACTGGCCGTAAGTTGTGTAGCAACAACTCTCGCTCGCAGTCACATATTTACTAAATAATATTTATTTGCGGATGTATGTACAGCCTTGGCCAAAAGTATTAGGCACCCAACTAAAATACAAGTATTCTCAATATTCTCAAATGTGGCTATCAAAGTTCTTCACTTCTTCTTTTTGTAAATGTCTTACATGGGTGTTTAACTGTTGATTAAACGAATAAATTGTGTAATAAATATTAAAAGTCATAGCACTCTGGGTAAGCTAAAACCTAAAAATTGTCATTTTTAAGAAATTTGAGAATTCATAAAATATTTTCACATTTAAAATTTAAACGTGAAAGTGGAAATTACATTTATTGAAAAGTTACCAATCTCATAAAAACAGTTCATATTTACCGAAATGCCTGAAAAAAGTGAAATTAGTTACGCTGATAGAGTTAGAATTCAAATTCTAAGTGAAGAAGTTAAGTCTCAGGTTGAGCTTACCAATTTGGTGGGATATTCGCGGTGCGCGCGGTCCAATGTGCTATCAGGCGTTTTGTGGAGACGAAATTCCACAATAAAAAATCAAAAAGTGGAAGAAATCGTCTAACCAGTAAACGAGAAGACCGTATACTTATACGCGAGTCCTTCAAGGCTGGCAAAAAATCTTCTTCTGCCCTTTCGGATGAATTTAGTAAACCATTTAGTGCTCGAACAGCTAGAAGAAGACTTCTGGAAGCAGGTTTAAAAGGATGTAAAATCCCAAAAGAAGCCGTGGCTCTCGGAAAAGAATAGGAAAAATCGTTTGGAATGCGCTCGCCGATACCAACATTTTCACGGAAGAAGATTGGTCGAATGTGCTGTGGTCTGATGAATCAAACTTCGAGGTAAGCTTAGTTAAGATCGCCTTACAAGTATTAACAACCATAGCTTCTTACCCTAGAGCAATTTTGAAGACATAATACAAAACTTATGAAAACATAATTTTTTCTTTTCTACAGATATTTGGAACACCTGGTGTGACGTTCGTGAGGCGACGGTTTGGGGAAGAATATCATCCAGATTGCGTGGTACCCACTGTTAAGCATGGAGGAGACAGCATTATGATCTGTGGCTACATGGCTGCTGATGGTTTACGGCGAAATGTTCGTTTGCGAGGGTCGCATGGACAGTCAAAAGTACATAAATATATTAGAAGCTGTTCTTCTGCCTTCGTTGACGCGCATTTTCGGCGATAACAATTTAGACGTGGTTCAATTTCAGCAAGACAATGCTCCTTGTCACAAATCAGCGACTACGATTGGCCTGCACAGTCTCCAGATCTTAATCCCATTGTGCAAAGCTTGTACGCAGCATGCCTAAGAGAATTGCTGCTGTTATTAAATCGAAGGGTGGACCTACTAAATATTAATGTTATTATCACTGTTTTACTAATAAAACTTCATTACTTCACTTGTTAAAACAAAAAATTCAGTAATTAGTGGGGTGACTAATACTTTTGGCCAAGGCTGTATGTATGCATGTATGTATTGTTTTTGGAATGCAATAATTACACACGCCTTTTGTGTGATAGTCGACTCATCGTTTTTTTTTTTTTTTTTTTTGTTTTTATTTACTTTTCTTTTTTTTCTATGTAAGGTTTGAACGAAAGTCGCCTCTTAATAATTTGGGTTGTGAGTTTATGAGTCTAGGCGGTTCGTTTGGGTCTTTTCCGTATATAAAGGCGATTGCACGCAACGTAGAATATCAATGAACTTACAGTAAAATCTTCGTCTTCTTCTTCGTTATTGGCGTCGGCACCGCATACGCGATTATAGCCGAATCAATTAATAGCGCGCCAGTTGGAAATACCAAGTGAAACCCGGTCGCTCTCCACCTGATCCTTTCAACGGAGTAGAGGTCTTCCTCTTCCTCTGATTCCCCCGGCGAGTACTGCGTCGAATATTTTCAGAGCTGGAGAGCTTTCATCCATCTTAATCTTAATGCGCAAAAAGAATTAAGAGCTTAGAAAGCCGAAGTAGACAGTAGCCCCTTGATGTATGTAGTTTTAAAGTAGTCAAAACACGAATCTTAAAGGTAACGGAAAAGCCGAAAAACGAGCTCTCGCGTGCTGGTGCCTACAATTAGCCTCGATTGCCTCCGAGTTTTCAGCGCCCCTAAATGCTATCTGAAGCAGTGGACGCTTGAGGAGGACGTTAGAACCGGTGCACTTTCAATGGAGCGCGTATCATTACCATAAGTAACTGTGATGAAGCGTGAATTGCAGAGTTCAAAATTTTGCTTCTACTGAGCAGCAGGGGACTTAGTATACTTATAGGCGCATTGGTGGGATCTCCATCTTTTAAATATCTTCTTCAAAAACTATATAGAGTGGAGCAGGCTGAGTGTAGAGCGTTCACACAAGTGGATAAAGTACTACCTTTGCCTACAGTTGATTGAAACGTCATATCTTTCTTTTACTATCAAGCTCTCTACTTTTTCCTTAGGGATATGGACAAGCATGGGTTGAGGATGGGTTTAATAAACCATGGACAATACAAGGAAATCACAGCACTGACTCACATGAAACCTAAATTTACTCCAACGATTTCAATGCAAAATATTATATTTTCTTCCGAGCGTCTTCGAGGACTTGAACGAGAACAAACCGAAATATCTTCTGTCATCAAATAAACAGTCGGGATTCGGCTTCCGCGACACTGTAAGTTATAGATAGTGGCACCTATCTGTGAACCAGCATCAACATAAATAACAATGTCAGCGTTGAAATCCAACGCAGAATCACTCTTGTCATCAAAAAGAATGAAAATGCACCAATTTCGAAAGTTTTCGAAGCAGTAACCGCTGATGGAAGCAGAGCAGGATGAAGAGCCTCACTCCATTTGGCGCCAAACAGCAAATAAAGAGGAAGTGTATTTCAGATGCTGATTATGGAGCCCCCACCCACCCAATTGCTACAAATTGCCAGAGTTTCAACAAAACTCTCAAAGCGTTAGCCAGCAGCACCTTGGGAAAGACAAAGAAATATTGCTGGCTATAGACAAGGCAATTGGCCGGCCTGTCCCAAACTACAATATGCTGCATCAATTTGAGCGCCGGGAACTAGCGACTGGCATATGAGAAAACTACAAGCCCGCAAAACACTGCACAGCGAATCATCTATGCTACGAGTTAAGGAACACTTTTTGTTGTGCAAGCAAATCCTGCTGGGAGCACCCCACTCACAGACACTTACTAGCAGCCGATCGACCATCTAGGCACATCAGAGAAAGGCAGTACTCGACCTTAAAGACTGCATTCAATCTCATTTACAATAACCGCTGGACAGGGGTGCTCCTACAGAATAGCGGTTCAAGAATTTCACAGCGCGTAAGGCATGCCTGTCGTAAGAGGTGGCTAAAATCCCAAAATTCATGCATCAGCCGGGTTCGTATCTCGAAACGGCCAGGATATTTATCCGGCCAAGAACTCTCACTCCCACAATATTCCCTAAAAAGTACTTTAGGGAATGTTTTTGCGGCTACAACAAAAACAACGGCTTACCGACAGACATCACAGGCCATTCAGGGAGATTCTGTCAACACTTACCATAAATGAACTCTCTTCAAGTGGATGGCGTTCTCGTAGTCAAACTACCACCCATTGCAGACGAAGAGCTCCCGCGTGATACTGTCACAACTTAGATCTGGATATAGTACATAGTTGTAGTAGTAGTAGTAGTAGTAGATTAAACTCCTACCTATCCAGACTGGATTCCGACATACCTAACGTATGTCCTGCATGTAATGAGTTCCCGTACGACACGAACCACCTCTTTGCATGCCCCTTAAAATCAACTTATCTAACCCACCGTTCCCTCTGGTGCGAACCCGTCGAAACAGCTCGTTTCCTGGATTTCCATTTAGATGACCTCGATGATTTACGACTGATATAGCTTGCTCTTAATGGGGGTTAGCAAACCACCTACAATAACAATAACAACAACAACAACAACAACAATATAAACAATCAAGTACGCTGAGTTTAGTGAAAAATTAACGACAAACCGATTTTATATTTATAATATATTTAATTTCTTGATTTATATATTTATATATATTTTTCCAATAAATCAGTAAATTTTTATTATATTTGTATACATTAATTTTCATAATAGTTTTTATTTTTATTTTAGTTTTTTTTTTCATTTAATGCTCATTCATTCAAGCTGGATATACAAATAATTTCCAGATTCCTGTTTTTAGTATCAGTTCTCAGTTGGAAAAATGATTTTATTATAAAAAAAAAATAAAAAATAAAAAAAAATAAAAAATAAAAAAAAATACTTACAAAACACGGAATAAAATTTACCAAGGATTTAATAAAAAAAAAATTATAATACTATTTAATTAAAAATGTAACCGCTAAGCACAATTTTATTGAAACAATAGAAAATTTGATTAATTCAATACTCAGTGTAAGTTCACTCGAGCACTTTGCTACAATCATTTAAGCGCGAGTATCTTACGTTTTATAAAAAAGCATTAAATCCTTTTATTCTGCTTTGTAAAATCTTTCAACTTATTAAGTTAATCCAGATACAGAAGCGTTAGATACAAATTGCATGTGCATGTACTTTAATTAAATTTTTTTTTTTTAAGGAATTCACCTTTCACCAAACGCTACGGCCTGTACGCTTTTTCGTTTTTCCATATTACGTTGCCATACATAGTTGTAGAATATCAATTAAGTCTTTTTTAAATCAATTTATTTTGCGCAATATCATATTTAATAATGAATGCGAGTTTTTTTTTTTTTTGTTTTTATTTTTTTTTTGTTTTCATACTCGTATTTTGATTTATACATCATCGCTTTGATTCATTTTGAGCTCATTGAGTGTCGCATTAAAACGCGACCATTCATCACGTGTTGGCTGCGCCAAATGATCGGTGACATCGTAAACATACAGTTTGCCTGTATCGTCGCCGATAGTCACATGTAGACCCGATGGAGTCCACGAGACGCGATTAAGCGCTGGCGCACCCTCAACCAAAACAGATGCTGTGGGTACTTCGGTGTCTTGATTCAGATTCCATAGATCAAGTCGACCGCTACCATCGACAGCAGCAAATAGTGCCGGATGAATGGGCGACCATGCGACATCCATGACATAATCAGAGTTATCCTCGAATGAGTATAGCGGTTTGGTATCC
The DNA here is from genome assembly GCA_037013455.1 of Ceratitis rosa. Taxonomy (NCBI): domain Eukaryota; kingdom Metazoa; phylum Arthropoda; class Insecta; order Diptera; family Tephritidae; genus Ceratitis; species Ceratitis rosa. The sequence continues at coordinate 19,078,504 of JAWMAG010000003.1, read as the reverse complement.
TAAAAGAATTTGAGTAAGAATTATTGCATAGATATGTATGGATATGTATGGTTGTTTGTAGCTAACCTTCAGCGACCAAAGTTTGATAGTCCAATCGATGGAGGAAGTTAAGAAGAGATGACCAAAGTCGGGCGAGGATTGATTATAGTGCGTTGATATGCCTGTTACTGGTCCCAAGTGCTTCTCGAAGGCATCATTAACGCCAGTGCGAGAACCATGGCGACAGGCTGTTGAAAAATAAGAGATTTGCCATTAATTGGGTTGATAAAAAGTAAGAAAATTAATATATATTTGAAGTCTTCTATATCTTTCGCAACAATAGCGCATGTTTCAGCTCGCTAAATTCTACATAGCGTCGATATTTGGTGTTGTGGTCCAGTTTTGGAGGCCGGCTCAGTTCGGCTTATTTAGATGTGAGCGATAAATGTCAAAAATAATTTAAACTCTAGGCTAAAACGGGGTTGAAAGTTATTAAGAATTATTTTGCCTATGTTGTTGTTGCACTGGCATGCTCAAATCCGTCTAGGAGCAGGCAAAGTAAGTCTATGTCGTCGAGGTCATCTATCGGGAGGTCCAGCGAAAAAGCTCTTTCGACGGGTCCGGACCAGAGGGAGAGAGGTGTTAGATGAGTAGATTTCAGGTGGTTAGTGTCGTACGGGGAGTGAAAGCATGTAGGACATGCTTTAAGTATTATGTCTGGTTTGGTAGGAAATGAGTCGACTACAGTATCCAGACCCTTATTGTACCAATATTACTCGGGTCTCGCGGCGTAGCTCGAGCATTTCGTCTGCTATGGACGGTGATTTGATTCCGAGCACAACGATCAGTAACATGAAGGTGTTGAGAGACTTTTGGTGAATGGTGATTAAAGCCTGCCAGTACGCTGTTGTTGTTGTTGTGGTAGCGGTTCTCCAACCCCGCTTGTGAATAGGCTAGTTGGTCTAATTCATCGAGGTCATCTAACGGCAGTTCCAAAAAAACGAGCTATTTCGACGGGTTCGGATCAGAAGGAGAGAGGAGTTAGATGAGTTGGTTTTAGGAGGCAGGCAAAGAGGTGGTTGCGCGGTACATACCTTAGGTATGTCGGGGTCGAGTCTAAATAGGTAGGAATTGTGTCGACAACAGTATCAAGATCATAATTATGCCAATATTACTTGGGTCTCACAAGGCAGCTCGAAGCACTTCGTCTGCTTATGGGGGGTGGTTCGATTCCGAACACACCGGTCACGGAAAGAGAGCTTTTAAAGGTGTTGACAGATTTTCTGTCAATGGCGTTTAGGGTCGGTATGTCGACCTGTCCAGCGGTTTTTGTCTTGTGTGGAATCGTAGTAATCCCTTTCTGGTGTGCCTGGAATGAGGTCCGGCTTCAAGTAGGTGTTTGTTGGAAAGATCCCAACAGGAAGCACTGAGAGCATAGATTTTTCGCTGTTTAGGTGATGCCTCGGTGACATCATGTTGCGAGCCATGTTTCTTTCTCTTTTATCCAGTTGCTGCTGGCTGACCTTTTGCGGATTTTGCTGTGGTTTTCTATTTTAGTGGCAATTGCAGTCGTATGTGTGTCGAGTGCAGAAGACGAATACAGGGTCCACCACGTTACCTTTTTTTTTTTTAAAACAGTGCGCACAAGATCAATCGTAACGTTGGCTGTGTGGCACGGAGCGCCGTCTTGCCGGCCCAAGATCCGCACCAGGATCTCTGAGGATGCATTGACTTCTCTTCGATCACGTGCGGGTTTTCCGTCCCCCAAATACGACAATTTTGTTTATTGACGTAGCCGCCAAGATGGAAATGAGCTTTGTCGGAAAAGATGATTTTTTGGTAAAATTCCGGGTCTTCGACCAAGCGCTCATCTGCCCATTACTCAATCGTATACACAACCATTTTCGTTCAGCGGAAGGATAAAACTAACTTTCTGTCAAATCAGATGTAACATCAGTGTTACCACACTCAAAATAACCACTAGTTCAAAAAAAAAATGTTAGATGGCGGACCCTGTATAACTCACAGTAACTTGGGGTGGAAGGTGCGATGTTAGCACTTTGTGATAGACCGTGTCTACGCTACTGGAGAAGAGAGAGAGAAAGAGATATCCGCCGATAGGATCTTCCTTTACCCTGTCTCTATACGTCGGGTATTGTTAGAGTGGTTGAAAACCTACTGAGCACCTCGATGAAGTGTTCTGCAATCGCTGGACCCACATGTTTGTGAGGGCGTATGCCTATTCCAGTGGAGGCCAAGGATGTGGAGACTTTTGTTTTTTATTTTTTGAGTCTCCTAAACTTCCTCTCTGGAGAAATCAAGCGCAGCGTTGGTGCTTGCCTTTGTCGCTTCATTTTGTCAACCGAAGAGTGCAGCGTATAAAGTCGCCTAAAATAGTTCGCACATTACATCAGCGTCGACAAGTTTGCGAAGTTGGAAGCAATAACAAAAGCTGCGGAACTTCACGTAACAATTTTATACAAGTTAACTACTATTCCTATCACTTTTACATGTGGTTGTCATTTTGTTAATTTTAATTTTCGAAATGTACTCTAGTCTTACCTGAATACACGTAGCCATCCTCACTGCCCATTACCAAGTTATTAATCTCATTCGCTGGGAATGCCATACAAGTGACTGCAATCGATTTCGATGGCCGTTGCTGTTGCAACTCCAACGTATCCTGAGGATGTGACAACATATCCAAACTCCATGAACATAGTTTGCCATCCGAAGAGATCGAGATGACATTATGAGCATTCTGTGTACCAACAACTTGCAAACAATAAACTGGATGTGTATGCGCTGCCGCACTAAGTGGTGTACGCTGCATTGGTGTACGCTTTTGTACGCGATTATCCCAAAGCACTATCTGTCCCGAATATGTACCGCCCAGTATAAGATTTGGATTAAATTTGGCAAAACACGTTGACATCACAGCGCTTTGACAATGGAAAATATCCTCAGGTGTTTGTTTTTTAAATTTAGTATTCCAAACCATAACAACACCATCCGGTTCGTTAGGACTCTCTTCATTATTGTGATATGCGGCGGCGACCAGTTCGGGAAAGTGTGTAGACCAATCCATGCAGGTGATGCAACGATTCTTCGACCAACGTTCATCATAAAAAATGCGATTCAACGAGAGTCTTGCATGTGTACGTTCATCATTGGTGTCCTCACTGTCACCGGCGCCAATGTAATCTGTATAAATATCCACATTTTCGGAAAGTGCACGCTCCACAACGCGACCAGCGCGCAAAACAAAACGTTGGAAGTCCTCGGAAAGTATGATCATTTGCTTTTGTTCCTCTGAAAGTTCCTTAACTGTTGGAATTTAATCAAATGAAATACAAATTATTTGTTAGAAAAATTAAATATATAATATATTTTACACTCACTCTCCTTCTTCTCTTCCTGCTCCTTCTTTTGCTCCAATGGCGTTATGGCTGGCGCAACATCCTTCACCGTGGGCAGGCCATGCGTCAAATAGCCAGGTGGCAACTTCGAGGTGAAACCATGATCCAGATGTGGTAGAGAGCTCTCTTCGTCATCTCCTTGGGCATCAAATGCAAGCACTGTTTAAGGTATAAAACTAACACAGCTAGAGGAACATGACAATCGACAGAACAGGAACAATTCTACTTTCTGTTTTTTTTTTTATTTTTGTTTTTTTTATTTTCTTTTTTGCATTAGCACAATTCACAAATAATTGGCTTTGTTTCGTTTTCTCGTTTTACTTTGAGACGCGCCTATGTCTTGCATTATTTTTTTTAAATTGATAATATTTTACACAAATTAATTGGCTTTTCTGCACAACAGTTATTTAAATAATTTAAATATATTATTATTTTTTTTTTCAGTTTTTAGTTTTTAGTTCCCTGTTGATTTTCGCTGAATTTTGTTGCGTGTTCTTGTGAAGAGCTACAAATTTTGGTGCGTATTGTGGGATGTGTTATTGACATGTACATATATATGTTATTTACATTTCATTTTAACATTCAAGTGATTCAGTGTAAATGTACAGCGGTTATGAGTTGCAAGTTTTGTAGTGAAAAATGTATATTAAATATCGTTAGTAATCGAGCAAGTTAAAGCATTTCACATTTCCTTCGCAGGATTACACCTGACAATTGAGTCGAGAATATACTTCAATTTGTGTTTTTTCTTTACATTTATCGTACAATTTCAAAAATTTTTCATAAAATTCGAACTTTTATTCTCTACCGCCCTCGAAGTTAATCTAAAGGGAGTCTACAAATTTTTTTTGTTTGTTTTTTTCAAGAGAATTATGACTTTTTCATATACATCTGCCCAACGAACAACACTTAAGCGCTACTTTATTTAATTCAGTTCAAATTAGGGTCTCAGTACTGCATACATATTGCCAGATGGACCCACTACAGAGCATAGATTAGTTACTACAGTAAGAATAAAGGTATGACGCTCTGATTTTGTCCGCAAAGGTTTAGCGGTTCAAGAATTTACAAGCGGTAAGTATAATTTAATCAAAAAGTTCCCGCGACAGTTGAGCCCAGAACGAATCTGATTTTTAGCATCGCAGGGCGAATATTTTTTTGAGTTACAACAACAACAATACACTCTGATTTTCTTCATTGGTAGTCAAAAATATATGTTGTTATGCTGCTATTAAGAGAGGTACATTGGTGTGTCAGCAGTTATTCTCTGCAATTTTCCCCTCTCGGGTGGTCGAAAAGAAACGTGTGTGGTGAAAAAGTTTCATTTAAAAAGAAAAATTAAAAAAAAAAAGAAAAAATTAAAAAAAAAAAGAAAAAATTAAAAAAAATAGAAAAATTAAAAAAAAAAAGAAAAATTAAAAAAAAAAAGAAAAATTAAAAAAAAAGAAAAATTAAAAAAAAAAAAGAAAAATTAAAAAAAAAAAGAAAAATTAAAAAAAAGAAAAATTAAAAAAAAACAAAAATTAAAAAAAAGAAAAATTAAAAAAAAAAATTAAAAAAAAAAAGTTAAAAAAAAAAGAAAAATTAAAAAAAAAAGAAAAGTTAAAAAAAAAGAAAAATTAAAAAAAAAAAATTAAAAAAAAAGAAAAATTAAAAAAAAAAAATTAAAAAAAAGAAAAATTAAAACAAAAAAAGAAAAATTAAAAAAAAAAAATTAAAAAAAAGAAAAATTAAAACAAAAAAAGAAAAATTAAAAAAAAGAAAAATTAAAAAAAAAGATAAATTAAAAAAAAAGAAAAATTAAAAAAAAAAAAGAAAAATTAAAAAAAAAAGAAAAATTAAAAAAATAATTAAAAAAAAGAAAAATTAAAAAAAAGAAAACTTAAAAAAAAAAATTAAAAAAAAGAAAAATTAAAAAAAAAAAGAAAAATTAAACAAAAAAAAAAGAAAAAAAAAGAAAAACTAAAAAAAGGAAAATTAAAAAAAATAAACAATTAAAAAAAAAAAATAAAAAATTAAAAAAAAGAATAAAAAATTAAAAAAAAAATAAAAAAAATTAAAAAAAAAAAAATAAAACAAAGTAAAAAATTAAAAAAAGGAAAAAAATTAAACATTTAAAAAAGAGTAAAAAATTAAAAATTAAAAAAAAAATATATAAAAAAAAAAATAAAATTCAAAAAAAAAAAACAAAAAAAAAACATTAAAAATTAAAAAAAGTATATTATAAAAAATAAAAAGAAAAATAAATAAAAAGAAAAATAAATAAAAATTAAAAAAAAAAAATAAATAAAAAATTAAAAAGAAAAAAAATAATAAAAAAAATTCATCACATTGCCTTTATTGTTTTCGCAGTAAGTTTTTTGTGAATTTAACTCGAAAGAGTGAAAATAAATGTGCATATAATTGGTCCAGGTGATGTTAATACAGCCGAGTTCTGTTTATAAGGTAGGTAAGGTGAAGTTGAAGATGTGCATACGTACATACATACATATGTATGCATGTATAATATACATTGTATATGTAACAGGCCAAACTAGCTCAACTATAAGCCAATTTTAAAGCAATTATGAACTAAAGAGAATGTATTTTTTCGTGTTAAATTTTTTAAATAAAAAAAAAAAAATGTTAAAAAATCGTTTAATTTCTTTTTTAATTAACCTTTTCAATAAAAAAATTGCTTTAATTAATTATACTTAAAAAAAAAAAATATTTTAAAATTTTAATTAAACTTGTTAATAAAAAATTCCTTTAATTACACTTTTTAATTAAATAAAATTTTTAACTAAACTTTTTAATAAAAACAAATTATTTTCAATTAAATTTTTGATAAAAACAGACTTTTAAATTGTCTAGTAAAAAAATAAAAAAACTTCTTACTTAAGCTTTTGATTAAAAAAATATAATTAAACTTTTAATAAAAAAAATATAATTAAACTTTTAATAAAAAAAAATATAATTAAACTTTTAATAAAAAAAAATATAATTAAACTTCTTAAAACCAAATTTAATTAAACGTCCTAATAAAAAAAACCATTTTTAATAAAAAAAAATCTTTTCAATTAAACTTTTTAATAAACAAATTTTTCTAAAAAAAAAAATCTTTTCATTAAACTTTTTAATAAACAAATTTTTCTAATTAAAATTTTTAATAAAACAAAAATTAAACCTTTTAATAAAAAACAGCTTTTTAATTAAACTTCTAATAAAACAGCTTTTTACTTAAACTTTTTATTAAAAAAATATTTTAATGAAACTTTTAATGAAGCTTTCAAAATAAACTTTTTATAAAAAAAATTTTATAATTAAACTTTTTGATAAAAAAATTATTTTCAATTAAATTTTTGATAAAAACAGACTTTTATGAAAAAAAATATAATTATACTTAAAATCTTTCTAATTAATATTTTTAATGAAAAATATCTTTTCAATTAAACTTAAAAAAAAAATTTTTATTTAAACTTTTTATAAAAAAACTGTTTAATTAAAATGAAATTTCTAATGAAACTTTTTAATAAAATACAGCTTTTTAATTAAACTTCTAATAAAAAAAAAACTTTTTACTTAAACTTTTTATTAAAAAAACATTCTTTTTAATTAAACTTTTTAATAAAAAAAAGCTTTCCATCCAATTAAACTTTTTATAAAAAAATTTTTCTAATTAAAATTTTTAATAAAAAAAAATATTTTTAATTAAACTGTTTAATAAAAAAATAATTGATTTAATTCAACTTTTTAATAAAAAAAGCTTTACAATTAAACTTTTTATAAAAAAATTTTTCTAATTAAAATTTTTAACAAAAAAAAATATTTTTAATTAAACTGTTTAATAAAAAAATAATTGATTTAATTCAACTTTTTAATCAAAAAAATCTTTCCAATCAAACTTTTTATTAATATAAATCTTTTTAATTAAACTGTTTAATGAAAAAAAATCTAGTTAAACTTTTTAATAAAAAAATCTTTTTAATTAAACTGTTTAATAAAAAAATAATTGATTTAATTCAACTTTTTAATCAAAAAAATCTTTCCAATCAAACTTTTTATTAATATACAATAAATTTTTTTAATTAAACTGTTTAATGAAAAAAAAATCTAGTTAAACTTTTTCATAAAGAACCAGCACCAGCTCTTTAATTAAACAGGTTATTAAAAAACAAACCTTTTTTTCAAATTCGTTTTAATTCAGCTTAATTAAAATTTTTATTAGAAAAAATATGATTAAATTTTTAATACAAACAAACATAATTAAACTTTTTATAAAAAGAAATATAATTAAACTTCTTAAAACAAAATTTAATTCAATTAAACGTCCTCATAAAAAACCCTTTTTAATAAAAAAAAAATCGATTTAATTAAACTTTTTAGTAAAAAAAAAACTTTTCAATAATAAAATTATTTTTAATTACTCTGCTTTATAAATGTAAAACTTGAATTAAACTTTTTAATAAAAAAATCTTTCTAATGAAGCTTTTTATTAAAAAATAATTTTAAATTAAAAAAAAAAATAATTAATTTAATTAAAAAAAACAATTAATTAATTTAATTAAAAAAAAATTTTTAAACGTTCAATTTTTTCACTTTTTCTAAATCGTAATTTTTTTTTTTAAATCGATTAAATTTTTACTTTTACAATTAAATAAAAAAAAAAAAAAATGAAAAATTGAGCAGTGTGCACATTAGTTGATGAGCGCAGGTGTACTGAATAGCGTGAAAAGTGCATGTAAATAATAATAAAAAAATATATATATATATTTTGCTGGCAAATGTATTGGAAAGAAAATAACATGTTTCAGTGAGTTCAATGAATGATAAACAGCACAAAGAATGAAATTATTAATTAAAAAAAAAATACTTTTAACTGCATTACAGGTCATTGTAAAGTATAACACGTTTATAGGAATGAAAAATACGCTTCGGTTGACTCTAACGAGCATAAATTTATGTAAATCATTAACTCAATTCGCACGGCATGAAGGAATTTGAAATGTTAATTAAAAAATCAAAATTAAAAAAATTAATTAATGAAATTTTATAGTTCAAAATGTTATAATAAAATTCTATATTTTAGTAAGCTGGTTGCGATAGAGATACTAGAATTTTCAACCAACTTTTTAAAAACAATAAATGACTTTTAGCGCTTATATAGCTGACAACGGCTAACATATACCTACATATGTAAAATTATATTTTTCAATAAGTTCGCTATTAGCAAATATTTCTGCAAAAATGTTTTTTTTTTATTATTTTGCATATTTTTATTTTACTTTTTTTCTGTTTCTTTAATTATCGAAAACTCGGTATTCGCATAAACATGCTGGCATAAAAAGTATTTTGCAATATTAAATATTTTAGCGATTTTTCATTAACTATATGTTTTAATTTAACTTTTACATTTAGCGCATATATTTTTTAAGTATTTAAAATATTTTTCTTAATATTTGTATTACACTTTTATCATTTTTAACATATTTACCTCATACGCTGTATAACGGTTAGACACTGAGAATTCCTTTTTAAAAAAAAACATTTAGTAGGAAAAATAAGAGTTTTGAGTAAAAAAAAAAATTACAATTAAAAAAAGTGAGGTTAAAGTTATAAAAAAAAAATTGTTATTTATTTACTAAGGGTGTTAAACACAAGTGCGCTTAGTGAAATATTTTGTATGCGCAGTAAAAAATTCGAGATTAGATACACTATACGCAAATGTTATTAATTATAGTAAAAAATATAATTTCAGTTTAGCAACATATATGTACGTACATACATATTATATTAGTAGTTTATGTTAAATATGTTTAAACATTTTACAAATCACTTTAGTTGTTGTTGTTGTTATTGTGAAAATATGTATTAACAAAAATTAACTGTACACAATAAACAGTTGTTTTTGTTTACTGATTATATGTGCATATGTTTGTATGCTTGTACGAGTATGTGTGTTTGTTATTTGAAAAAAAAAAAAAAAAAAAAAAGAAATCTTTAATGTACACAAGAGCCAATTAAACTTATTTATTATTATGAAATTGTAAATAGTGTGCAATATTTGAGCGTAAATGTAAATATATATGTATATATGGTAATTCTCTTTTCATTAAATTTATTAAAATACATTTATTAAATTTATTATTTGTCTTAACATACTACTATTCACGTTTCTCCACCCAATTTATATTTCATATAACTGAATATATGTATGTATATATTTATGCTAAACAGAATTTGGTATGCCATTTCAAGTATTCAATATATGTTTGTAATATGTACTATACATGTGTCGCAGTAGTAATTATACTATGTAAATAATGCAGTGCATTTTGCCTGATAACGGTTTAATCATCATTAATGTAGTAGAAAGAAAGAAATCAAAAGTTGAGCCTTTCGCTGATGAGTAGGAGAAAATTTTTCCATTTTATCAAAATACGATATTTTTTTTTTTTTTTTTATTTATGTATGTAGGTATGTATATGGTAGGTAAGAGGGTGTGAAGCACGATGAATGAATATAGAAATATATGTAATAAGTATGTGGGTGTGTTTACATACTATTTATGTTGGTTAAAAGCGTGAGTGTGTTTGCGCGTCGTTTTGTGTATACACAACACCAAATGAAAGAAGGATTGAAGGAATTTTGTACTTTCTTGAAATTTGAAAAATATAAAATTTCAATGATTTTTATGACGCAAAAATATGCAAATTTTATTAAGTAATTTTTTTTTTCAACAAGATTTAGTTTGTATGACGTTGGTTCATATACATAAGCTTGGGCTTCAAGTAAGGACAGAAATATGTAGAAAAAGAGTTTTTTTGTTACTTTTATTAAGCGGAAATGAGAAAATAAAAAAACACACATGTAGCCAATTTGGATAAAAAAGAAGTTATTAAAAAAAAAAAAACAAAAAAAAAATAATAAATAATAAATAAAAAAATTATTATTATCAATTAATAATTCCATAACAATAATTTGAAAAGTTACAAGAAATAAAAAATGGCTAAATATTGAGTATGCATAAAAATTGAATTTACATTTATGTATGCATGAAATAACATAAACACACAAGACTTTAGCGACAAACTTCATTTATGCGAATTTTTTTTTTTGCAATCTCGCTCTAATCAATCTTGGCTATTCAATAATTAAACTCCAATTAACAATAAAAAATAAATAAATTAAACAAAAAGCAGTGCGTATTAATTGTTACAAGCAAGGCATGTTAAAAAATTTACATGTTTTTATTTAATAAAATGGAATTTTTATATTTTCATATTTTTAAGCCAATTCATGTTAAAAAATTTAATTTATTTGCTATTTAATAAAATGGGATTTTTATAATTTTATACACATAGTGAGGCAAATCATGTTAAAAAATTTAATTTAATTTCTTTATAATAAAATTAAATTTTTATATTTTCATATTTTTAAGCTAATCATGTTAAAGAATTTAATTTATTTGCTATTTAATAAAATAAAATTTTTATTTTTTCATATTTTTAATTAAGCCAATTCATGTTAAAGAATTTAATTTATTTGCTATTTAATAAAATGGAATTTTTATAAATTTAAACATATTTTGAGGCAAATCATGTTAAAGAATTTAATTTATTTGCTATTTAATAAATTGAATTTTTATAATTTTATACATATTTTAAGGCAAATTTAATTTATTTACTTTATAATAAAATAAAATTTTTAAATTTCCATATTTTTAAGCAAATCATGCTAAAGAATTTAATTTATTTGCTATTTAATAAAATAAAATTTTTATATTTTCATATTTATAAGCAAATAAAATTAAAAAAAAATTAATTTATTTGCTTTTTAATAAAATAAAATTTTTATATTTTCATATTTATAAGCAAATCAAATTAAAAAAAAATTAATTTATTTGCTTTTTAATAAAATGGAATTTTTAAATTTCCATATTTTTCAGCAAATCATGTTAAAGAATTTAATTTATTTGCTATTTAATAAAATGGAATTTTGATATTTTCATACTAATTTTAATAATTTTTCATACATTTTTTCCTATACATTAGTTGAAATTTTAAATTTAAGTAAATTTTTCTTTCATTTCATACCATTTTCTTTTTGTATTAATTTTAATAATTAATCGCCATTGTGATATTTGCTTTTTCGTGTTTTTAAATAAATATTGTATGTTGTAAATGTTAAAATGACTGCATGAACAAATATACATACGTTAATGACAGGAGTATTATGTAATTATGTTGGTTAATGTGTTACATATGTATACAGCATGTTGACCGTACGGGCTATGGGACAAAACAGTAGGAAAAATAGATTGGACTACAAGGCACTAAGAGGAATTTCGGTTGGGTTTGCATATTTATACAAGTTTTTCGCACTAGCAGTTAACACATAGTGAATTTTGTAATTTCCTTTTTTTGTTTATTATATAAAATATTAAATAGTTTAATTTCCTAACTAGCAAATAATTAGTAACTTCTTAAAAATTATATTAAGCTAACTTATTTCGGACATTTTCATTTTGAAATGATTTAAAGAAGTTTGTATTCAACTAAGCTTGCACTCTTTTTTATTAAGACAGTTTTTTTAAAGTGCTTTTAGTTTCATTTCATATTTATTTACTTTTTTTTTTAGAGAATTTGTCACATTCCTATTTTGCTTCATGTCGTTCCGCTACTGTTATAAAGATATATTATCGCAGAGTTTACCTACCTGTAAATTCATCCTCCCATTCTAAACCCGGATTAAGATTGTATTCGTCTTGAAAAATATACAGAATATAGAAAGATGATTGGTGTAAGCAATTTTTTGTTATTTTTCACTAACTTTTTAGCTTGTCAAAAACAAAAAAAAAAAAAAATCATTAAGTTGAGGGATGCAAATTTAACAAATTATGAATATTACCAATATGCTTAGCAGACATATAGATTAAGAGTATTTGCTTCGTTAAAAATATATATTATATATATATAGTGTATATATATATATATTTATAATGTATGTTATTGCATAAAAAACATTGAATTACATTTTCGGAAGCAAACAGAACGTATTGATTGGCCGCTAACTAAAGAATATATATGTATATCTAACAGTTTTAACGTATTTAATTAAATATGTATGGTATATTTCAAACTCATATATGTATATGTATAAATATATGTTAACGAAATTAGCATGCATACGTTTTTTCTTTAAAAAATAGATTTTTAATTTTTTTTTTTTTTTTTTTCAAATATAAAATTATATACAACCGCATTTTATGTCACACACGCACACACAAAAAATAATAAAAAATTAACGCCCTTAAAGCAAGTGTTAACATATTTCTTATTGTTTATAATGAACATATATTTGTATGATTGGGTGGTTGAGTGGGGAAAATTTTAAATAATTAACTAAAAACTATACTGGCATACATTTATTTGTCTGCAAATTAATTATTAACATTATGATATTTATATTATATAGATATATATATATATATATATATATATATAATATACATATTTATATATTTTTTTAAACACTTTTTGAAACAGAATGCATTATTTTGCCGATTACTAACTGAAAATATTTTCCTTTACAAACAATCCAATACTTACTAAAACTACAACATTTCATTATTTTCCAACTTATAAACAACGAAGAATATTTTTGTCGATTTACCGCATCGAAATAATAAAATGGGTGGAGAATAAAATTATAATGTGAATCGAATACATAGGCGAAAACTTAAAAGTAAATATTACGAATGTTTGAACGGAGCCAAATGTCTCAAAATATATTCGTTAAGTTTATATAACGAGAATAAAAAAAAAAAAACGAAACAAAAATTATTTAACTACAACTACGACTTAACTATTCACTTGGAAATGAAAAACTTATTCCTTTTACAAATAAGGAAAGTATAAAGTTGCATAAAAGAAAATACTAAATACATGTAAAAAAAAAAGAGTTACTGACTATACACGCGTATACACACATATATTCAGAGAGAAAGAGCGTGCATATATTTTAATATTTCAGAGAATATAAATACTTTTACAAAGTAATTGAAAGTTGAAAGTTATGTAATATATACATAAATATGCGCATATAAAATTTATTTAATAAATAATAATTATAGCACGACTCACCATAATAGTCCGTAGCATGAGCTAGAAACAAAAATGGAAAAATATATGAGAGTCTTATTAGTGTAAAAGATCTTCGGCAAAATATTGTAATAGTAAGAAATTTATTTAAATTATATTAAATTAGAGTTATGAAGCAGTTAAAGTTAAAATATGCATGAGTCAAATAAAAACAGAAAAAAATATATATTAAATTAATCATTTACGTACGGAAAAATGTGAAGTATATGAGTGGCATGTGCACGAAAATTTGAAATAAATAGCCAAATGCATATGCTTAAAAGATTAAGTTAAATTTTTTTAAAAGCAAATTTGCAAATTATTCATAAAATTGTTAAATTTTTCAGATTTTCGATTTGCTGAAATAATAAATACCAGTACCTTTACGTGGTCGCCACCAATCCTCCATGTATCCTGATAGAGGTGAGGAGTGGCAAGAAAGAACTGTATTTGTTATTTTATTTCATTATGATTTTCATATAAAGTTCTTTTTTTTTTTTTTTTGTTTACTAAATAAAAGTATAATGCAAGTGTGTATGTACGTATCATATATGTATATAGCACCGCGTGTAAATCAAAGCACAATATATACTGTGCTTAGTTTATTTTCTAGCAAAATGCATGCGTTGAAAGTATGTATATATATATATATATATTGTTAGTAACGCAAATTGCATGCATTCACACATACATATAGGAAAGGACTTACTTATAACAACTCTACTTTCTATGAGAAAACTAACTGGAATAGAACTGATAGCTCGTAAATATCTAATTGATTATGAAATGCAGAGGAAAGAGAAAAAGTGTTTTCACATTTCACGTTTCTTACAGGCATACACATGGTCAATTAAAAAAGATTCATCGAACATGAGTCTTACTTTGATTAACCATTTCATGCTTCTTCTCACATATATTGCGGAAACTCGTTATTTATCTCTAAAATACTTAAGCCAATAGGGTAACCAATAATCAAAGAACTTAGCTTACTCTACACACATGTACACTATAAGCAATTTATATTGTTTAACAAATACATACGTTAAACAATAAACCAAACAAATAATATTAAATTGTTAACTTATAAGTACCCACCATCACGTTCATGTCCCCCGGTGCTAGTAGTTTGCGTTTGTTTTGAGTATACCAAAGTTTCTTTTGGTGGAATGTTAGTTGCTTGTACATTGTAAACGCTCAAATTCAAAGGCTGCTTTTTGGCGACGCTGTTTGTTTAAAAAATATATAAAGTTAAGAAATAAGAAATACTAAATTTAATATTCACTATTAACTAACCCAACACCATTCATATTCGCTTGCAAACTTGCGTCCGGAGTTTGCGTATTGGAGTTGTCCGACGTTACAGAATTTACAGATGACAAAGAAGATAAAACTTCCGAAACTGGTGCAACACCTAGTGAGGATAACATCTCATCTAAATCTCTAAAAGCGTTCGAAATGTAAAAAGTTATTTTTTATTAATTTCAATTTTTTATATTTATATGTAAATATCGACTTAAACACTCACTTCCTCTGATCTTTGTCGATACCGACACCACCACCGATGCGTCCAGCAGCCTCTTCCATATCCTTCATCTCCTTTTCACGCCTACGGCGATCTTTCTCTTCACGAAGTGCGGCCAATTTGGCCTTTTTACGCTCCAATTCAGCTTTGCGATCCATTTTTTTTGCAAGTTATTGTTTCTTGCTCTGAGGGAATTTATGAAAAAGTTTACTTTGTTCCTGCTAAATTTCTGCAAAGAAAAGAAACTGTATAGAGAGTAAGTAGATAAAATAACCCTAAAAGCAGTTTTATGTATAATGTGGTATTTTAGATGGAAGCAAAATTAGACATTTTCCAATATACATATGTAAACAACAATAAAAGAGCTAAAACAAAACTCGAAAATACTTTTTTGTTTTAATATATGTATGCATGTATATCGAATCAAGTACTGGCAAAGAATACTAATAAGTACTAGATTGATGATGTCATTACAAAATGTAAATTCTATGACCATAATAGACAATAGAGTATTACAATTTGACTTTATTTTATTATATTAATTTCATTCCATACATTTCAGCAAATAAAATTTCCGTTTTGAAAGAAAGATATAAGGAAAATTGCTTGAATTTTTTTTTTTTCACTTCCGACAAGGTTAGATAAATCACCGAAATCTAACGAATGTTGAAAATCAATAATTTTCACCCACGTCTGCCAATTTCACAGTGTATATATTATACTGCTATTGCAAAATATGTATATTTATTAATAAAATATACCTTGTTGCTGCACTTGTTATATTTCTATTGTATTTATTTCAGCTTATTTAAGTACTTAAATTAACATTTTCTATTGCGAATTGTTTTCTAAATTTCTCTGCCTGAAAAATTACTCACAATCACGGTATTGCCAGTGCTGATAAATGTAAAAAGAAAGAAGTTGGAATGAAGGAATTTGTGTCAGTGTTAAGTAACGCGTTATGGTAGAGGTTAATCATTGAATGTGAAAATTGCAATTTCTACCATAATGAGTCGGCGATAAGAATTTTTTAATGTTAAGATTTCTTTTCTTTAGCATAGTTTTAAGTACCAGGTTTCTGTTAGCGCTTTAGGTACCCGGATATCGAACAGTGTGAACAGATTTCTAAGCAAATCTTTTATCTACTTTCGAAATTTTTTTGTCTTATTTGTACTGAATCTGCTTTGACATCAGAAGATGTCAATATTATACTTCATTAGCTAGAAATGGGATGTTGGCTAAATCTAGCTCTTTACCACAAGTGTAGTAAATTCCTTCTATTCAAGTGCGGGTTATGTTCGAGGAATTCGATTTTTATGTCCTGATATCAAGTTAGAGAGTAAGGGTTTCGCAGGACATTGAAATTAGGCTGTTAAAAACGAACTGGATAATCAAAAGTATTGGAAATAAGGTAAAAAATAAACATTATGGACTGTAAAGTACGTCTATGGCTAAGATACATTAGGGATAAAAACCTACAATTATCACTATGCGGTGGTAATGGTTAAGCAAAGTGAAGTGGTTGAAGAGTAAAACGTATACACATTTCTTGAACTCTTTCCACTCTTTTAGAATATGTTGAGAATACTGAATTCCAAATTATATAGCCATACTACCACTTTGAATGAACTAAAGAGTTGTACCAATTTTTTCCAGCATTTAAATTGCTAAAATCCGTAAAAATGCTAAATTTTCATAAGCTTCACGAACCATATCACTTATATGGGTAACAATTGAAAAACCATAATCAAAGCTATTTAAATTTGTAAAAATCAACATTAGAAAGATTATATGAGGATGAGAAACAGTTTTCAAAACTATATATTTTCCTTGAAATTTTATTACCTTTAGTTGTTTAAAAACAGCACTTTCTATGAGCTTATTTTGTGACGTACATATTTTGTGAATACCCTTTGTTTACAATCGCATATGTCTAATTTCTTGATAGAAAACAAAAACAAATGTCAGCACAAAACAAAATTATTCAAAACAATACTAGTTTTCCAATTGGAATTTGCGAATCGACTTTGTCAAATTGGAATCAAAGCCAACTTCATGCTAATAAGAATTTTGTGGACTTGACATGCGTGGACTGTGGAACGCCCAGTTAAGTGGATAACGTTCATAGCGAACATGTAAATGGAATTGGCCGTATTAGTTATGTTGACGCCGTCGTGAAAAAACGTTTATTTGACGCGGTGTTATAAACGTTGAGTTAAAAAAGCAAAAAAAAAGTGGTTGGAAAAAAAACTGTGTATAAAGAACACAAAATACTATAAAAAAAACAACGCTTGCGGGCAAAACTGCAGCATATTACATGTAATTAAATAGCACAAATCCAAATTAATCAATTTTTAAAATAACGTATTTATTTATATTAATGTTATTTCAAATGCATGGTGTTTGTATGTGCAATTTGCAGAATTCCCATAAGAAAAATGTAAGAATTTTTAATTGGATAAAAAAAAAATGAGCACTCCTAACCGTGGTTACGTTACACCACGATGGCAACAACAGGAAAAGCAGTAGAAGTAGTCGTAGTAGCAGCAGCAGCACAAAAACACCAGCCACTGTCGCCTTCGTCGACGTCGTACCTTGACGTCGCTGCACTGCTGCTATTATTGCACGGGTGTTTCTTCCGTGACTTTATACGTACATACATATGTATGTATATATTGCTATAGGCTTAATGCGGGGGGTAGAATACTTAACGCGTTTGCAGTCGAACTAAAGCACACGCTTATGATAAGCAATAACTTGCGAAATGTGCAAAATGTTAATTATATAAAACAACGTTTCAGCATATGGCTAAACTGAGAGTTAAGCAATAAAATCTTCATTTCGTTTTTATCAATATTAATAGAATTTTATAAAGATACAACGTTGAACAAATAAAAAACTCAAAATTCAGTCAACACTTGATTTTAATGGCTTTACACTCTTCTCTTATTAATCTGCACAACTACCTACAAATTCTACTGCTTTTTGCCTTTGCCTGTGCAGTCGTCGCCGCTGCTTTGCTATGTGACTGCCACTTAAGTTGGTATGTTGTTTTTGTTACTGCCATTCATTGATTTTTCAACGTTTCTTTGCTGTGCACAGACACACTGGTACTAAAAAACAAAAATTAAATAACAACAAAAGTATTTATATACGTGAGAAAAAAAAAACAAATGTATGCATAACATAGAACAATAAAAGGATGACAAATACACATTAGTTTCTTAGAGGACAAATACAATTTTAAATGAAATGTGTAATGTTAAAAGAAATGCCCTGTTATGACCGAGACTTCAGCGCTGTGTCAAATGTGCAGGTGTGTGCGAATACGTAATGTCGTTGATTGTGTTGGTGTCTTTATGGACCGGAAAAGTGCACAGTGCTTTTTTTTTAATGTGGAATATTATATTTTAATAAAAATGCAGGCTGTCAATTAATTTTTTTTTTTTTTTGTAATACTGCTCTCAGACTTACATATGTATGTATATGTACTGAAATGACATTTTGCAAATTTTTAGTTATTTAATTGGTGAATTGGTCACAAAAAAAAAGTTACATACGAATTGTTGTAGTACAAGTTTAACGTAAAATACTCGTATCCATAACAAAAATGCACATCAGTAAAAAATGTTAATACTTTTCAATCTATATGCAATAAACGTGCGCACACTTTCCGCTTTCTTACCTACAATTTTCGCCTTTTGTATTACTTTTCGTACGAATGTAGGCTCATAAATACATACATATGTACATTTATATACATTTACTTTTATAGTTATGTATGCACAGAAATGTTAAATATACTTTTGTACTCACATAGCAGCCGCTTGTAATTAACTTAATTTTTTTTATACAGGTGAAAAGAGTAGATAATAAAGAAAAAATGAGAGAATACCAGTGTTAACAGTTCTCGCACGATTATACAAACAAACAAAATTATATGTTAATTATAAATATTTCGGAGAGTGAAAATATTAATTTGATAATGACAGTAAAATATGATATTGATATGGTTAAATACATAGTAAAGTTCTTAGCTACGTAAGAACCTGCTGATAAAGACGAGAAAACTGTTAAAAAGTGAATATAATAAATTATTTAAAAAATGCGCAAAAAATTGCATGGAAACTATTCTGTTAAAAAATATAAAGATGTGCCAAATGTTTTTATTTTTGAATTTTTTTATGAAAAATGTATGAATTTAAAAAAAAATTAAAATAAATAAAAATATATAAATAAAAAAAAATAATTTTAATTTAAAAAAAAAAATAAAAAAAATCAAAAGAATTAAAACAAAAAAAAAAAAAATAAAAAAATATAAAAAATTAAAATAAAATACTGAAAAAAATTTTAAGAAAAAAACATAAGCCGCACCAAACAGTTACACGTTGAGCACGGAGATGCTTTTGAACAATAAATCTTGGGTTTTCCAATCTCCAGATATGAGAGTTTTGCTTATTGACCGTCGGTATTCATAAAAAAATAAAAGTAAAAAAATAGATCAAAAAAGTTTAAATTAAATTTAAAAAAGATATTAAAAAAAGTAATATAAAAAGGTAATCTAAAAAAAAAAATAAAACCAAAGAAAAAAAAATAAAACCAAAGAAAAAAAATTAAAAAAAAATTAAAAAAAAAAATTTAAAAAAAAAATTAAAAAAAAAATTTAAAAAAAAAATTAAAAAAAAAATAAAAAGATATAAAATGTACATACAGTGCTCTCCAATAAGAGGTGTTATGTTGATATTCACAGAAAAATTATATTTTTTGAGATAAATTATCGGATGTTTATTTCAATATAAAGAGGAAATGCCGCTATGGCTACACTTACATGACCGCTTCCCGAATACCATCTTTGAGGTCTTGAATCAACGTTGACCTGTTGGCGTAGACCTCATTTTTTAAGTTTCCCCAAAGAAAGAAGTCGCAAGCTGTTAAATCACAAGATTTCGTTGGCCAATTGCAATCAGCTCTTCGCGAGATAACACGGTCTGGCATCTTTTCCCTTAAATGATTGAAGGTTTCGTTGATTGTGTGGCGTCTTGTTGAAAGTCGAAGTTGTCCAGATCAATATCATACAATTCCGGTCATATAAAATCATCTTTCGATGGCGCAATCCATTCATTTTCGAAAAAAAAGTTAGGTCCAAACAGTGACACCCTGACGATGGAGAGATTTTTCAACAATAAATCTTTGGGTTTTCTAGCCGCAGAAGCGGGGTGGTAATCGGTAATCGGTTAAGATGATTTTTCGAAGAAATTTTTATAGTGAATTTTAAACTTGTATCGTTCCCTTTTTATAACTGGCCTCAAAAAAACAAAAAAAAAAAACAAAAACAAAACAAAAAAAACACCTTAGTGGAAAACCCTTTAGTACATATGTATCATAAACTGTCAATAAAATGCATCAGCTATAACCCAAAAAATAAGTGAACACATTTTTGAGGTTAAAAAGTGAAGAAATAATCTTTTTTTTGTGTGAAAATTCAATTTCTAAATATCAAAATCGACTGACTAAGCCAAGTCTTACGTCACGTCTCAAAACGAAATGACTCTAATTAGATGATAATATTAAATTCTTACACAATGAATGGCAATACTACATAATTTTTAGCGATAAAAAAAAATTTATTTGAATGGTTGTTGATGGTTGTCAGAACCAAAACTGAAGTTTACGTAGTGTCACCCTTATGATGTGTGTTGGTTTGAGCTATTTTGATAAGATATCAATGTTTTAGTGCAGCTAAGCTGAACCCAGAAAGTTCCATAGAATAATGATGATATTTTATTGGATTTTGCGGAATTTCATAATGACTGTTGTACCTTTCTAGAGGGTTTTCCGGTTGAAAAATATTCCTGAGTTAAAGTGGCTTTCGGTTAGTTCAGATCTTAATCCAATGTAGATCCTCTGAAACTTTTTTTTTTTAATAAATGTGGTCACCCTTTTGACACTCGGGAAAAACTACTCAAGACAAAATTCCAAAATCGACTTCAATGAACTTAAGTCTCTCGTAAACTCGACGCCACGACGTCTAGTATCGGGCACAATAAAAAATGGAGGACAAACTGTTCGAAACAATGGGATTTATCGTTCAATTTTCTTTCTTTTATACCAGGTGTGTTAGTTGAAATTTGCCGGTTTTTTCGATAAGAAAACACTTAATTTTCAGAGGAATCTCAAACTTTTTTATTCAACGTATTGACCATTGGTTTCTACACATTTCGCCCATCTCTCAGGCAAAGTATGGATACCATTCCAAAAAAACTTTTTCTCTTCGAGGCAAACCATTCGACGAGCCATTTTTCGACTTCTTCAAAATTTCGACTTCTTGCTCTGCAAGGGAGTGTCCCATCGATGCGAAAAGGTGATAGTCGGACGGGCAAGGTCTGGGGAGTACGGCGGGTGTGATAATATTTCCCAATTAAGTATTTTTAATGTGTCTTTCAACAGTTTAGCGGTATGAGACGGCGCGTTGTCATGTTCGCAAGATAACTTTGCCATGTTTTCGGGCCCATTCCGACCGTTTTTCGATCAACGCATGATTCAAATTGATCATTTGTTGTCGGTAGCGATCCGTGTTCACCGTTTCACCAGGTTTTAACAACTCGAACTACACCACACCACACTGGTCCCACCAAACACAGAGGATTGACTTACGGCCAAAGCGATTTGGCCTTGCAGTCGATGGGCCAGCTTCACCAGGGGAAAGCCATGATTTTTTTCGCTTCGGGTTCTCAAAATAAATCCATTTTTCGTCCCCCGTGACAATTCGATGCAGAAAAGATTTCCTTCCGAATCGTTGAAGCAGCATTTCACAAACGGTTTTTCGATTAACCATTTGTCTATCGTTCAGCTGGTGTGGCACCCATTTTCCATACTTCTGGATATTTCCCATGGCTTTTAAACGTTAGCAAATTGTTCCTCGAGTCACATGTAGTGTTTCTGCCAAATTTTGTTGCGATTGGGTTGGATCAACATCCAATAACGCCTGCAATTCCTCGTCTTCGAACTTTTTCGCTGCACAAGGATGTTCATTGTCTGTCAAATCGAAATCTCAACTTTTACACTGGAGCATGTTCACCATAAGTTTCTACCAGCAACCGGTGAGCTTCAGCTGCTTTTTTCTTTTGATGAAATAAGAAAAGCAACGAATGCCGCAAATGCGATTTACTTGGAACGAAACTCGACACATTCACTGAGGTAAACAAATATGACGCTATTATTTTGGCGGAATGTGACTTGCGTATTTTTGTAGGTTAATGTCAATAGAAAAAAATTACATACATGCCAAATCATAGAAATTTATACATATTGCTAGTGACATCTACTAGTAAAACCGGCAAACTTCAACTAACACCCCTGGTAGTTATTCAACCACTCAAATGACGTTGTGATTGGTTAGCTGACTTCAGTTGTCGTCTGAGCTAAACTTTGTATGAATGGTAGGTGGTGTAGTTGTGCCGTGAGAAAATTCCAGCTCATGAGAGCGTCGAGAAATAGACACATATGGGTTTTCAAAAGGTGGCCAGGTTGGAATCATCATTTTTGTCGTAGGTTTTAACAATTTTAATGCGTTGTGGGGTTGTTAAACGACACATTTTCATAAATGCCTGATTTTTAACTAAAACAAAATATGTTTATATTTTTGCATTTTGATGTTGATAGCCTTCCTCTGCCCGAAACCATGCTCCAAAGTGATTAGTTTTAGTTTATTCCTTAATACATAAACCACTGCTCTGTACTTACACTGTTCGCCAAAAATCAACGCACATAGGTATGTATGTATGTATATACATTCATAGACATACATATGTATATGTACATATTTGTTTATTTATTTGTTTATAAGCTTTCAATTATTGATATTTTCTTATATTCGATATATGTATGTATGTATGTATGTATGCGTTTGGCCTACATTTTGTACTAAAAAAAAAAAAAATTGCATGTTGTTGTGAAATTCTAGACCGGCTTGTAAATGCCCAAACACATGCATGTACGAGTGTGTACATATTGATATAAGTAAAAAATATTGTGCGAGCTTAATTTAATGCACAGGAGAAATGTGAAGCCATAAATTTTCGCAAAATTCCCAACCGCCCCCCACCCCAGGTTGTTTGTGTGTGTGAAATTTTGTATGACAATTATAGATTTTGCAAATGAATTCAAAATGTGTATATACCTATATGCATACATCAAATGTATTTATTTATGCGCCTTTAAGCATTTACATTTTTTTTTTGCCAATTGAAAATTCATATTTTTTTTTAATTTTTTAAATTTTTTTAATTTTTTTTAGTATTTTATTATTAATTCCGATTTCTTTCACCTTTCTTTTCAGCATCTTGTGTAAAAAATGTCCAGCTGTATTATAACATCTTTGAGTGTGTATGTGAAAAATTAATACTGTTATTTCTGTGTAGTGTTTGAAATGTTTTAATAATAACCAAAGCAAAAAAAAAATAA